>BFEA01000172.1:1409072-1421292 GCA_003427395.1 Chara braunii | reverse complement strand
CCCCCCTCCCTCCAAAAAAGAAAAGAAGAAAAAAGGAGATATCCGGACGAGACTGAGTCATTGTTCAGAAACTTGTTAGAGGCTTATTGCATTCTAGTCTGGTAAATGGGGGCACAGTTTATTTAAATAAACAGGCCTCTGGAGGACTACAGCAACAGATAGATCGCTTCATGTCTGCTCGCTCTGGCCAGACCTTTCTGCTCCTCGGGCATAATTTAATTTATTTTTTTAAGGGTACGAGGTCGGTAGATGTCGAAGCAGCCAACGACTGCTTAGTTTGTCTCACCCAACCGAGCGCCGACAGATTCATACAGGTCAAAAGGTTTAAAAGTTCACAAGACTGACATTCATGAAGGAGATTCCCCCATGTGTAAATATAAAAGGGGGTTGATAGACAAGAACCAGTCAGGGAAAGACTTTTCACACTGGTGATTTCCCAACTGAAATATTTATGAATATGCCATCAGATAGACCTAGGGAAGTGCTACCGTCTTCACCCGAATAGAACACAGTCTTTATCGCTATATCTATAGACAAAGTTGGCTCAAATACAACTATAATGACCGTGCGGCACCTATTCAAGTCCGGGGACGAAGGTAGTTCAAGTGTATGTCCTAATTGCAGTGAGGGCATTGGAAGGTTACAAAAGTTGCAAAAAAAAATTAAAAAAAATGCAAATTGCATTACCCACCAGAACATCATCGAGCCCTAAGGGCGTCAGCCCCTTCCTTAAAAACCACGTTTTCTTGACCTGAACTTCACATGACAGAGACGGAAGGAAAAAAAACGATAAACACAGAACAACGATCAGCAAGAGGCGCAGAACGTACCCGCCAAGAACCAAAAAGCATGCTGAATATAATTTAAGAAACAAAACATAAAAGCATGCTTAATGCCTATGAGGCACAGGATACCAGGCAGCACAAACTTAAGTGTTCTTCATTCCACTATATATACGTTCATCAGAACCATCTGAGAGCAATATGCCCCTCTGGACCCATCCGTTGTAATTGGATCGAGATCAGGATGCGAATGGTGATGGGAACAGGATCAGGATCGTAGGCTTGCTTCAACTTATCAACCACCGAAGGGCAGCAACAAGACTTGTGACTAGGACCAGGATCATGACAGGGACTGTGGTTGGTTGGATCATCATTTGAACCAGGAACCAGATCAAGGACCAGAAAGGAATCGGAACAGGACATGGATCAGGGATAGGATTAGAAAAAGGATCAGGACTTCAACCACAAACCGGATTGCAAACCAGATGGATCAGGAATTGGGTACCCTTTTTGTTGGGAAACGGGGGGGGGGGRGAAGGGGGGCAAGGGGGGCAAGGGGGGAGTGAAGAAAGCAAAACCTAGAACCGCCATGAATGTCTTTTTTAATGAATTAATTAAAGGAAGCTTTCGGCCCTCTCACTGCATCAAAAAATCCTTTGTTTTTCCACCTCAATATAACAATTTAATTATAATATTTTGAATTTTAAACTTACTACTTAACTAAAGGGAACCTTTTGGCCCCATCCCGTAGTCAATCCTCTTTCTTTCGCAATGATAATAATGACAATAATTTCCATACCAAAGCACAGCTTCCCTTCATTTATTAATTAACTAACGTGTTCCTTTTTCTTTTTTTTTTTCCTTTTCCGCCTCAATAATAATGCTAATTTAGTACTGCCCGTATCAACGACACCCAAAAAATGGTCTTTTGTGGATGACAACGTAGCCCCAATCGAGCCAGCAATTAACAACGATTAAGAAGTTCAACAAAATTTGAAAATTTTGAAGAACCAATAACAGGGTAAATTTTCCCATTTCCGATCGCAAGGCGTTTTTATTTCGTTGGCAATGACTGACCGACAGCAGATCTGCATCTGCGGTGCGGCCTACGTCATCACTCAATCATAGTTTCAAAATGAGCGGAGAGACTACACTTGATCTTAGCGATCAGTTATTCAAAAAAAAAACAATGAGCGGAGAGTACTGACACAACGCTGTATTCGAATACAACTGGCCCATGTCCAGTTCTCGACAAAATCTTGGGCGTCAGAACCTACCGCAGCTTTCTCAAGTGCGTGCAAAATTACAAGTGCAGATGGAAAGAATAAAACAGCATCCTCGCACTTGGCCTTTTCCAAATGAATTTGGACGTCATTACGGTCCGATAAGTTCAGCAGGAAAAACCTGGTACGAGTATGCCCTAACACCACCGACACATAGTGGAGGAGCCATTGGAAGGACAAAGAAGGGGTTAACAAGGAAGACAGTGGGGAGAAAAGAAGCAATTCAATCGTTAGGAACAACAAGGGGGACACCGGTCGAAGGGGGGGGGGGGGGGGGGGGAGGAGAAAGAGGGGGGAGGTGGGTGGGGCGAAAAGAAAAGAAGGAAAAACAAAAAAGAACAAAGAGAGAGGCAAACGGAGGGAACAGAAGGACACAAAGGGATGGAGAGGGAGGAGGGAGGGGGAGGAGGAAGACGGTGGAGGAAGACGATTTGAGAGAAAACATGAAGGAAAAGCAAAAGGGAGATGGCTGAAGGAACGAGCAGGAGCAAGAACGGGGAGCAGAAGGACAGGGAATGAAGGAGAAACAACGAGGAGGGAGGAAGAGGACGAAGGAGGTGGAGGAGAAGCAGGAGGATGGGGAAGAAGGAGAACCGTGACTGCGGACAGCAAAAGCTCTGGACTTGTCGTGAAGACCAACCTCGTTAGGACTGATGACGGAAGATAGAGATGGCTCTATGGAGGAGAAAAGAGGAGGGAGGAAGAGGACGAAAGAAGGGGAAGGAAGAGACGCAGGAAGAGGGGGAAGAAGGAGAAGGAGAAACTGCAATTTCCGTGCCTGTGTGAACAGCAAAGCTCTGGATTTGACATGATTGTCAACCCCAACACACCAACCTCTTCAGCGTTGATTACCACAAGACCGAGATGCCGCGCCCCCCGGATGATGAGAGCCATCCAAAATTCCATCCTTTCTTTCCAACCCTCATCAGTCCGTGATCCGAATGCTTTGAACCTCGCATTGCTGATGACGTCATCATCCCAACCCGGCACCTCCTTGTTCAGAAACGCAGACAGGGGAGAATAACTCGCAGCCATCGTCGCTAAATCTGCAGCATTCCAATCAATCAAGCCATCACTTAGCGGTTAAACTTCTCGATCCATCAATCATAGCATGCAGACATACCCCTCCCTCCCCCACCCTCCCTCCATCCATCCCTCCCTCCCTCCATCCCTCCATCCATCCATCCCTCCATCCATCCATCCATCCATCATCACTCACAGGAAACAATCAGCACATCGCACACTTGAAAGTCGTCTACGGTCAGGTTCTTTTTTATTCACAAAAAAAGAAATCGACCTTCTTGAACACCGAATCAAATCATTTAAGTTCATCAACCACGTACTGAGTCAATCAATTCAATACATCGATTAGTTAATAAACGATGTATTGAATTTGATAGACTCAGTACGTGTAACAAACCAATCAAGGATTTAATCAAACACTTGATCAAGTGATTGCTCAAACAACGACGAATCAATTGCTTAGTCAATTTCCGATCACTCAATCAATCAATCTAGCAGTTTAATCAACCATCAAATCAATCGACCAAAGCACAGCCCCTCGTGAGACCAGGAAGTGCCGCATATAGTGAAATAAGCTCAGAGATTACTCGTCGGACACGGAACTGAGTTTACCACTTCCATCATCGGCGAACAACCGAATCAATGCAACCTCGACCTTCCACCATTACTGATGATGGGGTAAGACTACGGAACAAAAAAGGGAGAACCAGTCGCGGAATAACCAGTCTACAAGAGGGAAAACCAGTCGGAATAACCAGAGTCAACCACCCCACAACCCCCTCAGACCGGATTCAGGCGAATCCTTGCAGACCGGGAAAACAGAGGGAAAAAAAGAGGGGACCCTGGGCTACCAACCGGGGCGGCCGGGTCATATTGGCTGACTGGCCGGGCGGCGCGGCCGGGCAAGGATCGGGAATACCTGGGCCCGTCGGATCGTCAATCACGCGGGCCAGCTGAGCAAACCCTGATCATGAATGTATATAACGCTAGTTCCAGTTCTATACAGTCATGAGGTTGCATTGTGTTCGAGGGAAGACGGTACTACTACCGTGGGG
Organism: Chara braunii; assembly: GCA_003427395.1. Taxonomy (NCBI): domain Eukaryota; kingdom Viridiplantae; phylum Streptophyta; class Charophyceae; order Charales; family Characeae; genus Chara; species Chara braunii. The sequence continues at coordinate 1,417,149 of BFEA01000172.1, read as the reverse complement.
AAGACGAAAGAGAGGTAATAGAGGTTTAATTAATTAATGAATGAGTGTCTTGATAAATCGACCAATCCACCAGACAACCAATCAAGGAATTACCCAATCAGAAAAATCAAGCACCTGATCAATCACTACGTCAGCCACTCAGTCGAACCATATGAATGGTTCAACAAACCAATCACTCAACCGGGTGATTAACTAATCAATCACGCAATCAATCAATTAATTTAGCCAATCACCCAACCGGGCGATCAATCAATCAATCAATCAATCATACGGGTTCTAATTAAATTATCTAATCACCCATCTAAAAACTACGACAGATGACTCAACCGGGCGATCATTACTCAATCAATTAATCATCCAATCACTAGGCGGGCCGATCAACCAGTTCATCAATCAATCAATCAGTCAATCATACGGGTTCCTCTTAATTCGTCAAATCACCCATCAGATCACTACGAGCAAATGACTAATTACGCATCCTTTTCGGGGGGGGGAGGGGGGGGAGGGGGGGTAGGAGCCTTCGATCATCTTTTCTTCTTTTACCTACTAGTATCAGCCACCTAATAACAATCACTTAATCAATCAATCACATTTTTTAATCTTTACTCGACGAGTTTACCAAACAACCAATCAGTCAACCGACCAATCAGGAAATCAATAATACCATCAATGACTTACTCGACCAACGCATCCGCTACCGCAACATTAATTTCACCGACTTATTAATTTACCAACCGAGCAATCAACCAACCAATCAACCAACCAATCAACCAACCAATCAACCAACCAATCAACTAACCAATCAACCAACCAATCAAAAGACCAATCATCCAACCAAGCAACTACCAATCATGCGACAAATCAATCAGTCAACCAGTCAACCGACCAATCAATCAATCAATCAATCAATCGACTTGGAGTCCAGCTATCACAAAAACTTCGCTTTCTTCATAGGGAGGAGGGGGGGGGGGAAGCACTTTCACGAGTGCAAATATCAACATCACTAGATTATACCTGTTGCGGCTCCGCCCGCAAAACCGACAGAATTTTTGCGAACGAGAGCAAAGAGCATGAGGGGTGTGGTGCGCTGGCGGCAATTGGATAGCCACTGACCTATTTTCTGTCAAATATAATTTCACAGTTACGACTTTGTCAGCACCACTTTCCCTCGGTGAGTATAAAGCTTTCTTTTTGGAGCTCAAGAGATGCGCAGTTCTTTGCATGCGAGGGGTTCCTTCTTCCACTCTGTTCTTTTTCTTGGGTTTAATGATGACAGCAAGCCAGTCAAAAACACCTCTGTGGGTGTGGGTGTGGGTGTGGGTGTCGGTGTGGGTGTCGGTGTGGGTGTGGGTGCGGGTGTTGGTGTGTGTGCGTGTTGTGTGTTGCCATATCCCTTCCACACACCTCCACAGAAAAAGCACGACTGTGCCAGGCTGTTTTGGCGAACTTTCACCGACTCTTTCGACGAACTTTCACCGACTGGTTGTGCGTGTGTGCGTGTGTGCGCGTGTGTGCGTGTTGCCATACCAGCTATACACAACTCCACAGAAAGTTTGTGTATAACTTAGCCAGACTGTTTCGTCGTATTTCTCAGCGACTCATCAGGAGGTTGAACCTGGACAGACAGTTTGCCCAGGATGCATTTGATTCATGGATAAGGACTTGCCACATCAACAGGAGATCACGACACCCCTGAGAAAAGTGGTCGACTCACACCAACCCTCTGTGTGTGTGTGTGTAAGTGTCAGTTAGGTGGACCAAGAGTGATTGAAAGTCGCTCGGAGTTAGTTGTAGAAAGATGACTTCACTTACAAAAGTGCCATTGTTGTTAAGCACGTCCTGTAACGTATAAATGGAGTATTCAACATCCAATCTGACTGGCATTCGCGGTTTGCTACAAAACATGCGAGCAGCCGTAACGCTGGGCATGCATCTTGAAGCATTTCGTGCAAGACAATACGCAAAGAGAAACGGAGAACAGCATCGCAAACAATCTCTCTCTCTCTCTCTCTCTCTCTCTCTCTCTCTCTCTCTCTCTCTCTCTCTCTCTCTCTCTCTCTCTCTCTGTGTGTCTCTGTGTCTGTGTGTGTGTGTGTGTGCCTGCGTAAAGAAAAATTCACGATCCAAATCAAATTAAGTGACACAATTTGGGGTGGGCACAAACACACCCCACTGCGTGGACCTCCTCTCCGACTGTGCCCACGCTCCTCCGCGACTGTGCCCACGCTCCTCCTCGACTGTGTCCACCCTCCTCCCCCACTGTGCTCACCCTCCTCCCCCACTGTGCTCACCCTCTTCCCCCACTGTGCTCACCCTCCTCCCCCACTGCGCCCGCCCTCCTCCCCCACTGCGCCCATCCTTTATACACATCTAGATGTGTATAAGAGACAGGTGTTCTTCATTCCACTATATATACGTTCATCAGAACCATCTGAGAGCCTGTCTCTTATACACATCTAGATGCATGCACACGCACACACACAGAGGAATTACTTTATTTGGATCCTTGTCCCCACCACTAAGTTACCCTCTCAGCTATATGTAAGCTGCCGTAACTGGAGGATTTAAAGCTTGACATACAGACTTTGGGTTATCTCATCATGCATTTTGGGACATGGCTCGGGCTTGTTTATATTGCCTGGATTTCTCTTCCATATGTATCTGCATCCCCAGCAACAAAACTGACCTTCAGCAGTTGCATCACAACATATTTCCCTTGTGCAGTCTCCTGATCAGGAGGTGATGAGAGGATGTGCTTTCCGGCCCACGAGACCAACATTGTCATCCGCATCAGCGACCACGTAAACCATGATGCGCTCACTCTCCGGTACAACTCCTCGGGCCTCTGGAGGTGCCCCACTCTTTCCATCTCCAGCTGCATTACCACAATTTGAGAGGAACAAGAAGGGAAAAAAAAACATGCATGAGACCACACACTCCATGCTCCAACACCTTCATTAATCTCCAAGCATCATTGCACTCCCTAGACAAGTGAAGGAAAAACTGTGCGCACCACTGCAGCATCACAACATGGCAGTACCTCCCCCTGTCTTCAGCAACGCCACATGCACAACAGCGGACAGAAAAACAAGAACAAGCGTGCAACACCACCTGCTCACACAACCACTGCCCCTACACCCTTCCCGATATCTGCCTGAGTGCAAACGAGTGCACCTCGATTCATAAGGCAGGTGACTATGCAAACTTCAAGGCTACCTTCCTCCCCCGAATACAATATACAATCATTATAGCTGTGTATTTGGGGTATCTTTCAGTCTAAATACAGCTATATATAATGACCGTACCTTGTATCCGGGTGACCAACAGATGATGGATAAGCTGCCCTGAAGAGAACACAGGGGAACAAGTGGCGCCCGTATTCAACATAACACTTGTTTTTCATGGACACACATAACACCCGTGCATTGAACTGCATTCCATTGCGACGAAGCCGCTCGCCAACCAATTCCGTATACCTTCTTTTTTGTTTTTTCACATAGAAGGGCGGGCCCAGCAGTGTTGCAAGTGGCATTGCAATGCCCACACCCACTGCAAAAGCTGGGATCAAGCCACTTGAACTCAGCTTGAAACTCAGCTTTCGCAGTGGATGTGGGCCCCTCTTCCAAAAGCTGAAAATCGGCAAAAGCTGAGGTCAAGCCACTTGACCTAAGCTTGATAATTTTGAATTTTCAGTTCTATTGAGGGGAGGGAGGAGATAGCAACCTCTTCCCAAAGCTGTTCAGGAGGGCCTAAAGCAGCACGATCCATCAATGGCACTCGACTTGAGTGTTTGCCGCTGCCAATCGCTAGGAGATGAAATCTGTTCATTATAGCCCATAAAACTCACATACAGAGAAGCAACTCCACACGTACGGGTTGCTCCTCAATTCTCATATTCTCATTTGATGGGCAGTTATAGTTCAACCCAGCCACCCACCGAATGAGAATGTGGAAGCAGCTTCATCAATGCAAGATAGATACATCATGGACTGCGAGCACAATAGCAGGGTTTTGGCAGTTTGTATATTATATTAAATCATGCTGAAAAGGATCGGTTCCTCTTCTTGTATCAAATTCAGATGTAATATAAATAAATGTCATCATACGAGACATAGATGAACTCAATAACCAACTCAAACCAAAAAAAAAATCAAAAAAGGATGGACAGAAGCTCAGAAAACCGAAACAAAAAAAAACAAAACAAAGAGAAAGAAACCGATCAACTGGCCCAGCTCAGTTGGTGCACCCTGAACTGTTGAGAGACAGACCTGAGTGCGAAGCAGATAATAAAAGACAAACAAACCAGCAGACTAGTCTCCAACCACAGTTAAAAAATAGCAAGGACCAGCAGATTACATATATGTAACCACTGACTGGCAATAGATCTGTACGTTACCGGCAATTGCTTCTTTCTTTTCATTAAAAAAAAAAAAAAAAGGGCGATGACCTTGAGACATCATTGTCGAACTGATCGACCCCAGATAATTCAGAATTTCCTTCATTTAGTTCTAATTGGACTCGAACTCAGGTCTGTTTTTTTTTTGTTTTTTTTTTTGTTTTTTTTTTGGTAAGTAGGCTATTTTCTTCGCTCAACTCCACCTTTCACTATCTACTTACTGCTACTCCTAAGCCTATACAGGGGACCCCTGCAAGCATCATTGCTACCTCTCACAATTAGCCGGATGCATGTTGCCCCCCGCCTTAATCTGCGGTGGTCAGGGAGTAGGCTGGGGCCGCCAGTGGGAGGGACCGGCTAACACAAAGACCGAGCATTTTGCCAGTAGCTGCGCCTCCCATCTACTTCCCACCCCCCCCATCGAGTAGCAGCAGTGCCTATGGCCAACACTCTCACCGGCAGTTACAATTTTTAAATGACAACAAAGACAATAACAGTTACTGTTCTCATTGACTATCGGTGTGAACTCTACGACAGGTCGAGAGCTCCAATCCTGATCTCTTTTTCGAAGGGGAAAAAAACAAAAAACAAAAAAAAAACAGGAAGGGTTGATACTACTTCTTATCACCCCCTTGTGGTATGACCCATCATCCAGAGTTTGAAGGCTCCAGCACAGACAATAACAATAACATTATGGGAAACATCATTTTGAAATCAGATATCCGGACCAGAGTGCATCATTGTTTCAAAAACCTTTAAGAGACTTGTCGCATTCTGGTCTGGTAAGGTCATAAGGTTTAGAAATGCAAGACTTTCAAAAAGAGATTTCTGCTCCCCCATCTCCCCCCCCCCCCNCTCTCTCTCTCTCTCTCTCTCTCTCTCTCTCTCTCTCTCTCTCTCTCTCTCTCTCTCTCACACACACACACACACACACACACACACACCACACAATAACAAAGCAAAGATAATCCGCCTTCCTCCATCGTGGCGCGGTCGTCCCAAAGTTTCGACGCCATGCACAGCTCAAGCCTCAGCGTCCAACCTTCAGGATACTGAGCCCAACCTCCAGCAAGTACAAGAGCTTAGCAACAATAACCCCTCACTAACATCGCCCCAAATTGCAGTGTGTCTATGATGACTGTGTGTGCTTCTGAGTGAGTGAGTGTGTGAGTGTGTAAGAGTATGTGTGTGCGAGTGTGTGAGTGTGTGAGTGTGTGAGTGTGTGAGTGTGTGAGTGGGTGTGAGTGTGTGAGTGTGTGTGTGTGAGTGTGTGAGTGTGTGAGTGTGTGAGTGTGTGAGTGTCTGCGCGTGTTCGTGTGTGTTCGTATGTGCGTTCTGGGCGGGTGTGTATGCGTGTGTGTTGTCATGTTCGCTATATACAACTCGGAGAAAAAGCAAGACTAAGCCAGACTGTTTCGTCGGACTTCCACCGACTCATCAAGAGGTGGAGCCCCGACAGTTTGCCCAGGATGCATTTGACTCATGGATAAGGACTCACCGCGTCGTGTGCGTACGTGTGAGCTACCCCAAAACTCACCCAGGGTGAATAGTGATGCGGCTGGCGACGCAGCTCGCCATGGGCAGGCAGGAAGACACACACACAAAGAAAGAAAGAAAGAAAGATAGAAAGAAAGAAAGAAAGAAAGAAAGAGAAAGAAGGAAAGAAAGAGAAAGAAAGAGAGACAGACGCAGAAGGTAAAGCCAAGTGCAAGAGCTTGCGGACCAGAAGAGAGTTCAGCGGGAGAGGCATGTACTGACACTAGAATGGCGTGAAATCACTTCCGCTGCGGTCTGAGTTGTGGTCTTCTGCGTGTTCGGGATGTCACCACCAGCACTCGATCCATCGACGTTGACGTCTTTGTTGAGCTGCGGAGCTCATGGCTATGGCGGACGCGGCAATGGCAACAACAACGACGGCGATGGCGATGGCGACCACGGCTATGGCGAGGGCAGCTATGGCTGCGAAGGCGACAGAGACAGCCACTGTGCCACAGATAGCCACAGCTATTACGGCGACGACCGAAGGCAATGAAGACGATAGCTGGCTATGGCGGACAAGATCAAAGAGACGAAGGAGATAATAGACGCCGAACACCGCAACGTCCGACAATCCTAACCCTGCGGGCGCCAACTCCTCCCCCCGTCCTCCTCCTGCTCCCCTCTCCACTCGATTGGCCAGAGCCAAATCACTGCCGCTCACAATCCGCCGCTCCCAGTCCGGATCGCGCTGCCCGGGATTTTCCATTCCACCCGCCTACATCAATCAATTTTGTCGTCAGCTTAACCTTCCATCCAGCAGTCTCACGGCGGACTCCCTGATGCTCACAAATGCCATTCTACGATTCGCACAGAGATCCGCAATCGTGGAAAAGCGCGGGGTCGTTCAGATCAAATGATCGCGGCAGCGGGAAGCAAGCGGCTGGGCGCCAAATTCGGTGGTTAAGCCGCGCTCGAGCACACATAAGAGCGCGGGAAGAAGAAGGAAATCTTTCGCGCGCGTTCTCCGAAGAACGGTCTTCATTTCTCCCCTACCTGCTGTACGCGCGCCTGGGGCTAGGTCCCACTTACACGAATTAAGAGATATTGACCGTAGATCGCAAAGATCAACGGTCAGAATCTCGTAATGCGTGCAAGTGGGACCTTGACACTGGTCTTCTTTTTTTTTTTCATTTTTTAAACGCGCCTGGTCTTCATTTCTGGCCTTGGATGTAACTTGCTCGGTTCTTGCGCTCTCTCCCGCTACTCTACTCCCTGGCCAGGTCCCACTACCGGTAGCAGAGACGATTGAACTAAGCGCCCGAATCCGGACGTGTTGGGACTACAGATGCAGAAGAGCCGATCAGTTGCGAATTCCTGGACCTCTCCTCAAAGACGTCCAAGTTCCACGCGTCATCCCCCTTTACCACTGGGACCTCGCCCACTACAAACCATACGGAAACCACCCAGAAGTCAAAAATGGCGGGTGCATTTCAAATAGATTGCGTCATGATACAGCCGAGGAGACGCGAGAGCGAGCGGGATCATTGGTGAGTGTGAAAGCGGCTAGTGGGCGGATACGCCACCTATATGAGACCAATGGGAATCGACGAGCGAACGAGGGAAAAAGCGGGGAAACAACGGATACGCCACCTATTTGAGACCTTGGGGAAAAAGCGGGGAAACAACGGGCCATGGGCGGCCTCATGTTCAATTGGGCAAACCCGGCGTGGGACCTCGACCCAGAGGCACTACAGATGTTGTTGTGTTGGTGGTGGCATAGGGCGACGAATTTCAAGCGTTCTTTATGGCTGAATCGGACGACCGCCGTGTCAGCCTGCCTGAATGGTGGAAGGTTCCGCCTTTGATTCCGGAACTTTTGATTGGCCGGCGGTGTGGGGGTGGGGTGGGAGCAGGGAGTGTGGAGCAAGAAATGACTGTGTACCGCACCGCGCAGCCTGGAGGGAGCGAGGACAGAACGCGGCGGGCCTGTTGTGGAACTGATGTGCTGTACCGCGGCATGGTATGGTGCAGTTAGAGCACGCAGGCGGGGCATATTCATAGTCGTATGTAAGGTCCGGCCCGAGTTTTGTTAGGTTTGTTTTAGGGCGAAGGCATGATCGGTCGCCTGCAACTCTTTGTGTGTGTGTGTGTATGTGTGTGTGTGTGTGAGTGAGAGAGAGAGAGAGAGAGTGCTTCCTCTGT
>BFEA01000172.1:1392453-1408927 GCA_003427395.1 Chara braunii | reverse complement strand
TGTGTGTGTGTGTGTGTGTGTGTGTGTGTGTGTGTGTGTGTGTGTGTGTGTGAGAGAGAGAGAGAGAGATGGCACGCAGACAACGAGCAAAATAGGCACATGTGACTCACTCAATCGGGCGCTGAATGTGTGGAGCGTTGAATACGTCCACGTTCAGACACATTTGTTTGCACTTGTAAATGCAATGCAGGTGTGTTCTTTCAACCTATGGCCAAGGTCGCGCCCTTTCCGATTCAGACTTTTCCACTTTTCCACCCTGCCGCTGCTTTGCCACCGTTTTGACCGAAACCTAGCGCGCGGTCCCATGGGCAGCTACCGGTCCCACATTTTTCAAAGAAACTGCCACCACCCCCAAAAGTTCCACCTTGTCGCTGCTTTGCCACCGTTTGGACCAAAACCCAGTGCACGGTCCCACGGGCAGCTACCGGTTCCGCATTTTTCAAAGAAACTGCCACTGCCCCCCAAAGTGTCGTGCTTGCACCTGCCTGCATTTTCAACGACCAAACGAGCCCGAATCAACAACCGGTATAACGAAGGACGACGAAAATGTATCGGGGGGAGAACTGTCTCGGGGGGCAAACGCACCCCTGACGGGCTGCAAACTTTTCCACTTTTCCACCCTGCCGCTGCTTTGCCACCATTTCGACCAAAACCCAGCGCGTTGTCCCACGAGCAGCTACCGATCCCACATTTTTCAAAGAAACGGTCACCCCCCCCCAAAGATCCACCCTGCCACTGCTTTGCCACCGTTTCAACCAAAATCCAGCACGAGGTCCAATGGGCAGCTACCAATCTCACTTTTTTCAAAGAAACTGCCACCACGCCTCAAAGTGTCGTGCCCTCACCTGCCTGCATTTTTCCAACCTTCCAACGACCAAACGATCCCAAATGAACGACTAGTTTAATGAAGGACAACGAAAATGTCTCGGGGGGGAATATCTCAGGGGGAGGAAACGCACCCCTGACGGGCTGCGAACATAAAAAAAAACAGGTTTGTTTTTTCACCTTTTCAGCCTGTTATTTTTTTACAACAAAGGGTCTGGTTCGACACCACTAGTGATTTGCAGTTTTTCAATGGCGCCCTAACTTGCAAAAAGTGATTAATTTCCCCTAGCCCGTTTTTCCGTTCCACAGCCCCTAGATGAAACCCTTGAGATGAACGCCCTAAAGACTCATGTGCCAACCACATGGTATCAGAAACCGTTGTAATTCAACATGTCCGAAATAGTTGTGGTTGGTGGAAAATTGTTGGGGGGGGGGGGGGGAAATCCATGTTTTATGCATTTTTTTTGGTCCAGCTCTAACTTCTCTCGTGACCTCCTAAGGCTCCCTTGAGATTTTCGTCGTTTTGGCTGGGACGCACTAAAGAAATTAGGGCAGACCCTACACGTCCGCGATATGGAAATATCGCGGACTTCACAATCATCGTCACTAGGGAGTTATGGAACGATGTTTTTTATAAATTCAACTTTTTTTTTGTGGTGTCGAACGAGGCCCATAGTAGTCCTCTTCAGTCATGGAAAGTACCTTATTTGGAGTTTGTTGAGCTAACAAAATATGGATATCATAACAATCCTCGTTTGAAGTGTGATATAATATTGGGCATCCCCGTTTATAGTGTTTTATTGATTGAACATTTATATTATTAACAGTCCGCGAGTTTTGCTCAATTACTCTCCACTATACAAAAATGTGCACAGTGTTTGTATAGTTGTCAGACTATATTATCTACCGCGAGGGCGTGGGGAACGCAACCTTAAGGGGTCCTGGTTTATGTATGATGAGAGAAAGAGATTTGAAAGTTACGATGTGAGGGGAGGGGGGATGATGTATTTTTGTTACATCGGCAGCAACAAGTGCAACTATTGACGCAGGGACATCAACCGTTTAAAACATCACTTCCCCCGACAGTCGAAAATCCTCGGTCCTATGAGGAGGGGCAACGACTGTTCGTCATCAGCTTGTCCAATCCGTCCATTTGAAAGCCGCCACTTTGACAATTTTTCGTGTTCATAATAATTCTTCAAAAATTCTGAAAACTTTTGGGTCCAAAGATTAGGTTATGAGCTTTCAAGGAAAAATATCAGAAAAAAAAATAAAATTATTTTGGCCATTAAATAATATTCGCGTCGATTCGGCGCATTTCCAATTTTTGATGTAAATTCGACTTTTGTCATTCACCCGGTTTTCCACTCTATGTTACCGGTACCCCTTCTGAAACGGCGCTACTGGTCCCCCGAGGTTTTTAATATCGCCGCGAGTTTTATTTTGGTTGGCACTACCAACCATTTCGATCCGGTAGTATCGAACCATGCTTGCTCCCGGATATACCAACGCGTATTTTATTTTCAAGAGGAAAAAGGTACTGGTGGTTTAAACCACCAGTACTTGACTCATGTATCGGTCGTAGGAAAACATGGAGTCAAAGCGTTTTTAGTGGGATAAATTTCGGTTCTTCCCAAATAGCGCGTTTGTTCATCATTATCGTGGTTTGTTAACTGTTAAAATTTTAGGAAGAAGTGGTGATTTAATATTGGATCACTTGCTTCATGAATGTAATATATGCATATTTTTAATTTTGCCATCATTAATGATAGCATATAAAACATAAGTCCCAACGTAAAATATCTATTAATTACACAATCAAATAATAAAATGAATTTATATTTTACAGCAATTGCATTTGGGTGGATTGAAACCGCAAATGATGCAGTAAAATGGTATATACTCACATGCTCATTTATATAGGGATTCTGTTTGAAGGTTTGTGTCCTTAGTTAATCACATGAAGATATGTATTTACAAAGATAATTCACGTTGTTATTAATTAGCTTATTTCATTCATTTTTTTTATTTAGTTCATGCATTAATTATGGTACAATTAACTTTTTATTTACGCCACACCCCCAATTTAATTGTTTAGGCTAAGTAGACTCCTGATTAGGCAAATGTAATATATACTTTCAAAAAAACTTGATTTGATTTATCTAATTTTAATTACAATCAAATTTAGTATTAAAAAATCAAGTTTAAATGTTTGTGGAATTGTTATTTATTTATTGAGTTATTTCAGTGTTGTATTGATAGGTATTTGTCTCACAATGACCTAAACTCCATTGCTTCAACAGATCTGGGTGTAGTTAGATAATGTTATCATTATTACTTTGCAGTATGTTTCCACTCATTGATATGACAAATTCATTATGGGACAAAATAAAATCGTGTGGCCTTAGCTGACACATACATTTCCATGTAAAAGTTGTGGATAAAAATGTAGTTGAAACAATTATATGAGATGGCAACAACAAAGTTGTCTCAACCAAAGTAAACACATATTTTACATATGTTGAGCCGAAGGGAGTGAGCAACGTTCGATTTCAATTTATCTCACTGAGAAAGCCTAGTGGTAAGGACATCAATTTTTATGAAAGGAAGGCATAAACGACCATGAGGGTTGCTACAGTGAAAGTTGATTTGTGATTATAGATCAACAACATACACAATTTAAGAAATGAGGGGGGCATTGAAAAAAAAAAAGGCGGAGGATGGTGAAAAACACCCTACCATAAACTTAAACTCGTAACTTTTTTTTGTTTATTGTTGTTGTTATAAAATTTTTTGTGCATAATATCTTACTTTGAAGTATGCCTTTGAAATACTACTACTATTGTTACTGCATAGTAACTCGTTTTTGTTTATCTTTCTTTGAAAGACTATCTACTATAAACTTATAACGTTAAATTGATTTTTTTTTTATTTTTTAATTATTTTTGTAATAATAACAAAGAACATGCAATCGTTGATACATTGGTTTGCAACCTATAATAAACGAAACCAAAAAGAAAATACTTGTTTCCTTATCTCCCTTTTACTTGTCACTAAGGCTGGTTCATTTTATTCGTATAAACTCGGTATACTACAACATGAATATTTAATATAATTAAATAATAATTTTCATAATAAAACCACACTATAAAATTTAATATTATTTTTATTTCATAAAATGATATTCCACTTTTAATTTTTTTTTGTTTAATTAAAAACTTTATTTCCATAAATAAGGTATTCCTTATTGTTTGCATTATAGAAATCCCCGACAACGGTGCCACCTATCGAGCGCATCAATCTCGAAAGGGGACCCTCTCGGTCGTGTCATACAGAATTTTGCATAACTTTTTCACAGGGAAGTTTTTACTGCTTCGGTCGAGTGCATCAGTTGTACCTCTCACGAACTCTTACGACAAAATAAAGGTCACATGAGGGACAACTTACCTTTGGCCGAGGGTTATCATCATCCTTGGACAGGCGAACGACTTGTGAAAGTTTTTCGGGTGCAATCGCAGAGGTGACCCTGCGGAAGGCGTTTCTTGTTCATTGTAGCATAGAGGCTACGTGAGGTCGGCTCTGCGTCAGTTGACTAGGACGGTTCATCTAACTACGTGATACACTTTACAAACATAAAATCAAGTTTCACTCGTCAATTGCGCTGTCGCGCGGCGGTCCCACACCCAGACGTAAAGTAATTCTCATGTCGGACGTCACGGTCGCATCACGCAGGAGTCTTAAGTCACCTTAGCAAAATACCACTCCGACCGTGCGCACGTGCTATACCTCTCCCAAATCCCCATGACAGGTCAGAGATCCCACGAGGTACAACTTATCTCCACCTACGGGAGCTATCACCATCCCTTAGGTGGGCGTACCACTGCTGAGGTACTGACTCACATGCGAAAGTTTTTACTTGCAGTCGTAGAGGTAAGTCAGCCGAGGGCGTTTTCTCGATCGTCGTAGCATAGGCATATGCGCGGTAGAACGCCTTAAGACTGATCCGTATATCGTGCACTGAAGAGCTAGTCCCTCGGACCGACTATTCGATCAGGTCGACTTTCTGGATAGTCTTCCACGTTTAAGTTATCTGTAATGATTCTGCAATCCTTGTTGAACCACGTGGGGAACTTACAAGATTTTAATGCAGAGTAGGTCCCTCTCCTTGTGTAATCGTCAATCTAACATTCTTAATAATTTCCCATTCACTCAAAATCCTAGTAAAACCTAGACCATAGTTTGTTAAACCTAGACCAGAGTATGGCCTTGTACATAGATACGTATACGTACGTATATATATATATATATATATATATATATATATATATATATATATATATATATACACATATATATATGTCACAGCCCCTCGTTTGTTGTCCTCTTCTCTCTCTCTGCCTACGGTTTACCAGACAGTTCTGTTTGTGACGATATATATATATATATATATATATATATATATATATAGCGATGAGTGGTAGACCTCACTTTTCACAATTGTGGCGTACCACGTCCGAATATCCCAGATGATCCCTCAAAGTTCAATTGACTATTCAAGGTCCAACACTTGTATCAATGCAAGGGAAATACATGTAAGCATATGAAAGCAGACACAAAATGCACTACAAGTGTTAACTTTAACCCATTCATAGCTAGTCCCTCACTCCCCAAAACCTTGAAACAACACTCCTTCCTACTCCTGATTCCATTTACCCAGCCCCTCACTTTTTCAAAGACCTTCGAGAGTGACCAGGACAATTCAGTATTAGATACAGGAAAAAATTTGTCCGTTCCTTTTTTCATTTTTGTCTTAGGTGTGGGTATCAAGCCATGAGGAAGTTGAGTCGGAATCCTACTGATCTGTTATCCACTGATAACAAAATTGCAGTGTCTTACGGATTTCTTCCGTAAGTCTCTCCAAAGAGTGACGGAAACATGTAGGCACAACACAGTCCAAAAGAAACTTAACCTCTCATTCTTATACCGGACTCTAAAAGTTACCCCCTTTGACTTTGTGACCTAGATTGATGCTTGTTGGTGACCTCTGTCTAGCTCATAACCTTAACCAATTGCAAGGTTCTCTGCCTTATGGTTTAGGTAACGAACAATGGTTCAATACTCCTCTATTTGGTGCAGTAATCCTAGATAACCTTTGTTTATTTCCTTTCTACTTTCTTATGACCATCTACCTACGCCTTACTTCTTGATTCTCCCTGCATCATCTCTTTTCTTCCGCTTCTTCCTTTTTGGCATGCACAATCAACATCGCTAATCCATCTTGGAACAGACACATATGATAGGAATCAATCAGAGGTTCCAAGATAGTAGGGTAGGTTTTCACAATGTCATATTCCTACTAGCCTCACCTCAATAGCATCAGAAAGTGGTTTGTTAGTACCCGATCGCTCTCCTTTCAGGACTTTCACTGTATCTTGTCCATCGAGAAGATTGGTAACAGTATGGTAGACCACTCGGGATCTACTCCTCTTTACTAGGTGTCTGGTCATGATAGGGCAGACCTCATAGGGTCTTGCTTCTCCTATCTCTGTTTGATATTGAAGCACGGTTGGCGGACAATAAGGCAGGCTTCTCGGAGTCTCACTTTTCTTATCACCACCTCCCTTACCCGTGCTAACTATTGCGACAGGGCAGACCTCATGGGCCTCGCTCCTCCTATCACTGTTTGATATTGAAGCAGGCTTCTCAGAGCCACGCTTCTCTTATCACCACCTCCCTTACCCGCGCTAACCATTGTGATTGGGCCGACCTCATGGGCCTCGCTCCTCCTATCGCTTACTGGCGTTGATGCATGGTTGGCTGGTGATAAGGCAGGCTTCTCGGAGTCTCGCTTCTCTTATCACCACCCTTTCTTAACCGTGTAGTTTAGACAATAGGGCAGGCCTCTCGGGACCTTGCTCCTCCTCTCACCCTTGAAAGTTTTTCAACGACATTGGACGCTGCTTTTGACGCCTTTTTTTTAGCCTTGGGTCATTCAGAAACCTTTAAGATTGTGCGGGTGGTCCATACGAGACTTGTACCCCATGACTTAAGGACCTTCCGCCTGATCCCGGACTGTGTTAGCTTTAGAAACCTGAGGGTATGTAGGCTTATATCATCTAATGGGCAAGAGTAAGTTGGTGCAGTCTATCCTTACAGTATTTGACCAACAACATGCACAATCCTTCAATCCACTGTGAACCCCCGTTACCAATGTTAGGTGGTCTAAAGCAAGGCAACACTGCACGAAATCGATTCCCTTGCGGCCACATCCCCATAAAAGAAACATTCACATAGTGAGACAGTTATACGGAACTTCTTGTTCTCGCTACGTTTTTCAGCAACAAGTAGTCAATGCCCAGTCAAATCCCTTCCACATAATCAGTCTTTATTTATACAGTTTTTTTTCTTTTTCCCTTGTCTTGAATTTAGTCATGGAATTTGTTTTTTGACTCAAAGTACTTTCTTTATTAATACAACCACAGGCAATTACCTAAAGGTTATAGGTTTAACAGGTTTATAGGTTAGGCTGGAGTGCACGTACCTTACTGTTCCCTGCACCCAGAGTTTCGCCTGAACTCCGGTAGAGCTCCCGCAATCGCCCTGTCACTTTGATATGTCTAAGCTAGACGAATGAGAATTTTCAAATTCCTCAAGTTAAGACCTTTCCCTCCGTGCCACTAGGTACTAACATCTTTCAACCATTTTGTTTTATAAGTATTTGGTGTATAAGAGAGATCTAGGCTTGAGAGAAGAGACAAGGGTGGAAAAGGTAGATTCCGTTGTGATTCATAATGACTCTCCCTTTTTCTTTGCACCCCTTTCCATATTTGACCCCTCTTCTTACCCTATGTTGCCAGAAGTAACAACAATAATAATGATAATAGTAATACTAACAATAATAATAATGATAATAAAGAGTAGTAATGAAGATAATAATAATAATAAATATTCATAATAATAATAAAGAGTAGTAATGAAAATAATAATAATAATATCCAGCGGCCTAGCTCAATTGGTAAGGTACGCAAGTGGCATTCAGGAGGTCTTGGGTTCAATCCCCATTGGCCTCATGCACCTTCCTCGACAAGCTTGGCGCCCGCCACCTAAAGATATGTCGTTGGTCCCCCCAAGTGACATTGAGCATAGACTGCAGATGTTCATAGGGGGAGGGGACCAGAGGGGAGGCACAGTGACTGGCCCATCGAAGAAGCTCGGTCCTGATGCTACCAGCTGACCCCTGACCGGTATCGCCCACAGGTATCGCACCTGTTGGTCGGTGCAACTCCCGCATGTTCCCTCGTTGGAGGCTTGAACTCAGATGTGGATGCTACGGGTATTCCTCGTAATACTATAATGACAATAAAAAAGGCGTGAAAGGTTGTCCTGTCCAAATTTGACAGGTAATTGAATTGGTTGGGCTTAAAGAATTAGCCTTTTTAAATAATAATAATAATAATAATAATAAGAAGAAGAAGAAGAAGAAGTAATCAGCGGAAAGGATGGCATAATAACAATTTGATTTGGCACAAGATATCCATAAAAACTCAAAGGTATGAACTTGGCAAAAAATATAGTCAAATTTAAATTTCTTTTGAACATGGCTATGGTATACCGCGCTCAACAAAGTTTCTCGCGATCGCTGTATCCCCAACAACTTGTTTCCACATACACACACCACACTCTTATTCAACTAGGGTCTACTCTAGATGTCCTACACACACACATTCATACACACGCTTGCTCATGCGACGGTTATGGGTGCTCCTTTTCTTTTCTCTCGCCGTGTGCCTCGGTGTGAGTCACTATGTTTGCTTATATATTTGAGTTTATGGGCCTTTGTCTGTCTATCTGTCTGTCCCTGTTTGTCTGTCGTCTGTTTGTCTATGTCTCGCTCTCTCTCTCTCTCTCTTTCTCTCTCTCTCTCTCTCTCTCTCTGTATTCGTCACGTTTGTCATTGTCACGACCTTACCAGACTGTTTCCTTTGGACTTTCACGGACTCATCAGGAGTTGCCATATGTTTCCACTATATGTCTTTTTGTGTACCTCTGTGTATTTGTGCCTATCCAACCGTGTCTGTCTGTTTTGACTATGTTTGTCTATTTGTTTTGTATCATTCCATCTGACTGTGGTTGTCTTGTTTCTTCTGTGTCTCTCCACCTAACTTGTTTGGGTGTTATATACTACCCGTCTGGTTGACTGTGTGTGTCTAATCGTTTTGTGTCCATCTGTCTGACTTTCACGTGTGCCCATGCACACATGGTGTCGGTGACAGGGAGTACATATGCATGTGTTTATGCATGCGGGCGTACAACTGCGCACCCATCCTATGCTTCTTCCCGTCACCCTGTAGATACAAAGGGAGAGACGGGTAGATAGACAGAGAAGAAGAGCATAAAATAGAACAGACCCGCTAGACACATAGATCAGACAGATGAATCAAAAGATAGATAAATAGATAGATAGTCAGATGGATAGGTATGTAGCTAGATGTACCGTGAGGTCCCAACAAGATATATACACGCAACACTTCCATACTCCCACGCACATGCATCTTCTTTATGTTTCCCTCATGTCATAATATCAGCATAAGTGGTTGGACTCAATCAGACTCCCGTTTTTCACAATACACAGCAGTTAAACTCAGTCAGATGAGTCACTGCGATTCGAAATAGTAATGCCAGAAACCCACCGACCACTTTTGTCCATAGGATGCAACCGTCCACCCAAAACATAAAGCGAAGTGCACCTGCCTCAACTCTGCATAGAGAAGCGGGAGTTAAGTGAGAAATGAACGTATTGTATATCCTACATGCTTAGAAGAACTGAAAGCCTTGACCTATGTATGCGGCACAAAAAGGAACACCTTTCCCTTCATATATACATAGCCTTGATTGGGGTAAACCCAAAGATGCAGAATGTGATAGCAGTAATAATAATAATAATAACAATAATAATAATAAAATAATAATAATCAAGATCAATCATGGTAACAATAATAGTAATAGCAAAATAACAATAATGTGTAATGACTATGGCTCTATACAACTATTTTTCCTGGTTCGATACATGTTATGTAGGCGATCCCTGATACTGATACATGCTACCTCTCTCTCACTCTTTCTTCCTCTTCCTCTTCCTCACCTCTTTCGGCCATACCCACAGATCTGGATGCAGCGAAACTCATAGGTGGATAGCATTCGTAATCCTTAGTCTAAATGCAGCGAAATCTTAACGCAACATGAAACGGTTGAAATCGAAGATGGGGAACGCGCATATTCCAATAAGTCGGTCAGATAATCGGGACTACCCCTACGAATCCTCGTCTTCACAGATGGTAAGTAGTCGAGGCATGACCTAGCTTACTCGCGTGTCAACGCTTTCGTGTCTGCCATTCAGATGGCAGTGAGTGTAGAGTCTCTTCGCCAAGTCGCGATACTTCCCAATGCACGAGGAGCGTTCTGTTGTGAGAACGGACACAACGACCACCTCACAACGAGCCTGCAACCGCCTCTCCTCGAATATGTGGAACGAGGGCGCTGAAGCTGAGAGTCGGTCATTGCTTCCACCACCTGCAAATGACCTTCCATCCTGATCGCAATTGGCGCCAATTATCGCAAGAGGATGCGAGAGGGTGAATCGCAGTGATCCACATGCCAGCACCATGGTATAGGAAACCTCCGACAGTCGCGACCGCCGCTAGCAACGAGCGAGTTATCGTGCAAAGTTTCCCAAAAAGAGACGACTCGAGGCCCGAAAGGTGTTGCAATTCTTCTGTCGAATACACAACTCGCCCCGTCCCCACGCAACTCAAAACCACCCAAGGCATGCACCTTGTAACTCAGGTTCTAAGTCCTAAAAACCCCATGCCTGGAATGTCGCCATCATCAACTGTAAGGGGAGGTAAGTCGCATTTTCCTCTTCTCTTTTTTTTTTATTATTTTCCTTCCTCCTCTTCTATCCTTTTCACGTGCGTTCAGCATCTCCACCCTGCGCACCACCGTGACTACTACACTTTTCCCCGACTGCCATTCCTTACCATCACCGTACGTCCTCTTTTTCTGCCTCATTCTTATTCCTCATTTGTTTCTTGCGTTTGTCCGTGCTCTCTCTCTTAACACTATCACGCTTTCATCTCTGCGTGTCTTCCGTTATTCCTTACTGAAGTATCTAGTTGTTTTACACGACCAGAGTCAACTAAGCTAATCATAAATGAAAATGACAATTTAACTAATGTAGTTCCCTTCATTTCTTGACTCTCTCTCTCTCTCTCACATACACATACACAATAACAACGAGTGCGTCAATGTATACTCTCATGTTTAAATGGTAGATTTGTTCAAATTGTTGATGGAAACACCATAAATTCTGCTGCGAGATTCACGCACACACTCACATATACACACATACATACGTACATTCAAATGTTGTAGTTTTCGTGTTCTAGAGGTAAATTCATTCGATTTTTGCTTATCCTTTCGATAGAAGTGTCAAGGAATCAACCGCGAAAGAGCGGGAGATTCATCAGTGTTTGCTCATCCCATCGCTGAAAGTAAGATGTTTATAATGTCAATGAATTGCAAGAAAAAGTAAAGTGAAAGATATACAATATGATAATTATTATTATAATGATCATTATCATATATTGGATATCTATAATATGATATGGATGTTTATACCATACAAAATATGTTTAGAACAAGTATTGTATGTGGTCAGCCGTGTAATTGAAGTACATTCACATACACGCACTCACGCACGCACACATATGCCCACACACATGTACTGGTTCATAGGTTCCGTGTTCCAATGGTAGGTTCATTCGATTCAGCTCACCCTGTTGATGGAAGCACCAAAAGAGTGAGCTACATAATAGGAGACTTACTTGTCTTCTCTTTTCTCCTCGTTGTTGTCGTCGCCTGTCGGCGCAACCTTCGACCAATCGCTGCTAATGCAACATGGCCCGTCGCGTCGTGAGACGCACTAAGACCTCGGTACTCAGAACCCGACCAGTACAAGCGCCTTCCAACGAGCCAGCGTATGACAGGTAAGTTTGTTTTTCTTCGTTTCTCACCTCTTTTCCTCCTCCTTTTCTTTCTTGTCTGCACTTCCTTCCTCTACAACTAGTTTCCTTTCTTCCTCCTTCCCTCCTTCCCTCCTCTCTCTTCCCTTTCTCATGCTCTCATTTATTCACTCACGATTGCACTTGCACCCTCGTTCTTTACATGTGCGTCACTCACTTCTTCTGGCTTGTGTGTTGTTTCGCTTGCGCTTGCTTTCTTGCCTTGGTTCACCCGCGTTCTATTCTTTCCAGTGTTAGCGATCATGCCCCCACTTACCCTTTGCTTGTTTGATCAGAATATGTACTTGGAATTCACGTTCGCTCGCGCTCTCGCCCTCACACTTGCATGCTCACTAGCGCTTGCTATCGCTTGCCCAGATGCAAATGTTCGCATTCGCTCACACTCTTGATCTCGCTTTTGCGTGTGCTACATGCGTTCGCTTCTCTGCCATGCCCCGCTTTGCTTCGTGCTCTTGCCTGCTAGTGTTTGTGCTACCCAGTTGCAACGCTTTCCCCGCCCACGGGCCGAGCTGATTGTTGTTGCACGATGGACCGAGCGTTTGAATCTTGGCGCGTTGGTTGCCCAAATACATGAAGTTCAGTTGAAAACGCGATCTTCAAAACTTCGTTTGATGTATTTTCCCTCTTCTTATCGTAAGAATCATTCCCATTTTACACATTCGATTAGTTGGGGAGCGGTGTTTTCTTTGTGTCAGGTACTCCGTTGTTCGCGGTGGGCCAACCTGCTATGTCTTCTCCCTTTTGTGATAATGAACTTTTTGTGAAACTTGAGTAAGTTTCACCTCTGCAGAATCTTAAAGTGATAGATATTTCAACCGTTCTCGAGCCCCGTTTCTCATAGTTGTTGGGCTCCTGTCACGGTAGGAGCCCTAACTTGAATTCGTTACTAACCACCCCACTCCTATTTCACTGGTCGCGGGCTCGAGGCCTTGCCATCTAAAGGCACAGTAAAAAGAGATCCCTGTAGTGGTATTTCCTTCAAAAAGTTTGCTCATAGGTAGGATGGATTTGATCCTCGTATCCATTGCATGGATGATTCACACATAAACCTATTGGGCTAGCTCCTAGTTCGGGTAGATAAGGAGTTGTCTAGTATAAATGAAGGAATAACTCAACCTAGCTACCATACTGAATCCGAACCTTTATTTCAAAGGTAGATTCGGGCCTGTTTTGCCTGTCGTGGCACCGCCAAGTAAGGCCCACTCGTTCCTTTGGTTGCCCCGACTGCATGGCCGAGGCTTATGCTAAAATATGAAACCGGATTCGGACCCACGATGAAACAAACTACCGGATTTTCTGTATACTAAAGGCTCCATGTCCGTGGGTCAGTCAATTAGTTAATTCCGACAACTGGGTCGGATCCTCGACTAATCCCGAATACTAGTGTCGCACCTTGCACGACTTCTGTTGCTTAATTAATTCACCATCCTTCGTGGTAGGACGTTGTGATTACCATCCCGTCATACGCCACAGACTTGATGATTAAATTTTGTCAAGGCGCAACATTATAATAATATTTCCTTACTACAGTTAACACCGACTCTATCATAACAGTCATTTTACGCTACTATGTCTACTGTGAAAACAAGGGCAAATGCCCTTGTAAGGGTATCTGTCCCGACAACGCCTAGTCCCCTTTTGATATCCGATTGATAACTCTTTGACAACATAAATAAGTGAGTGTTGCGCACAAGACTCTCAGTACATATTACTGTGACGTATGCCTTGTTATATTAACTAGTCATAAATGAGTACGTAAGCAGTCATAATAATGGTGTACTATGCGGTACCGGTAACCTCGTGAATGACTATGATTATGAGGATTACCTTCAACACCCAAATGTTGGCTAACACGCGTTTTGAGAGGTAAATCTTTTGACGCCATACAATAACAAATCCCTCTTCCACACCCTATGGAGCACAGCGGTAGGCCAACTTCGAACCTTTGTAGTGACTGAATACCTCTGACCATGACAACGAAGTTCTATCTTTGGACACTTTGAACAAGATAAAGGGATTTCAATTTGACACCCGTCATGCACATCAAGTCCAACCATAAATATTTAATACACAATTTAGAAAGGGATCATTTTTTTTTTTCTCTTACTCAGATCTCACTCAATCCGAAGGCATGGTCAAAATAGACTGCACGAATACACAAAATATAAACATAACCGATTGTTAGATCTGGGGCGATTACTCTCACAATCACTATATAACGTTCTTCCATGTATCAAAATAATCGCATCTTATGTCAAGTCTAAAATTTGAATAACAAACATACCTACAATCAGACCAAAATTTCTACATCGACGGACTACCTACTACATGGGATCAACTATAATCACTATCTGCTCTCACACCTCTTGCCTTATTCACACAAGCTTCAACATTTGTCCAACCTTCCAAAAGAAAACACCCTATCCTTTTTAAACGATCATTCAATGAAGTATGGGTAAAAACTCAAAAAAATAATTCAACCCACATGGGTTAAGAATTAAGGTTGAGTAGTGAGTAAGAGTCGAGTCGGAAACCAACGAATCGGTGACCAACCTGTTATTAGTGATAAAAAAATATGATCCTTGTAGGATCGGGCTGAAAATAGTCAGACATCGAATAAAAAATGGAAGAAGAGGACTTGTTTCACAATAGAGGTCAGTTTTCAAGGCTATATTTAACTGCATGGAGAAAAATTTAATATTACATCTCACCTAACTTCTCTCAAAACTAAGCCTAAACTTATCTCTATATGATATCAGAGATCAGATAAGATTTCGGCAGGATCTCCTCTGTACAGGGCGGATCGCCAAAATTTTTCCTACCAAATATAATATAACTCCTTAAAAACAAAAAATGGTAGCACTTCCTCTATGAAAAAATATATATTTTTTTATAATTTAAGAACGATTTTTGACTTTACAGAGTCAAATTTTGTCTTACTACTTGATTAAGTAAAACTTTGAGTAGCAGTTCCTTTATAAAAGTACACTTCCAAAATTTACATTAAGTCAGATATGAACTTAAATTTAAAACTTGAACTTTGTTAAGACAAAATTTTAACCAACTCTTTAAGTTTGTAGATATTTCGACAACATTTCCCCTATTGAAAGTGTCTTTTCAAAATTTGTACAAACTAAATATAAAATTTAAAACTATTTATGATTTAACAAAATCAAATTTTGTTTAACTCTCTCCTTTAGCAAGAATTCAAACAACCATTTCTCTATAAAACTAAGTTTCTCATATTTTTACTAAGTAGGATATGCAACTAAAAAAAAAAAAAAAATCTTGTAAAGACAAAAATTGACTAACTCCTTACATTTATAAAACTTTGGGTAACATTTTCCCTCGTGAAAGTGTCTTTCCAAAATTAAAATAAATAAATAAACTCAA
Source organism: Chara braunii (assembly GCA_003427395.1). NCBI lineage: Eukaryota > Viridiplantae > Streptophyta > Charophyceae > Charales > Characeae > Chara > Chara braunii. The sequence continues at coordinate 1,393,628 of BFEA01000172.1, read as the reverse complement.
CTTTGAAATGTATAAATTGAATGAACTCTTATAGCTCCAACACATGACAAACAACTAAAGCTACTACATATCGAAAAATAACTCAGAATGAACTCGTAATCAAACCGACACACACAACCGAAGTAAGTCCCTTACCAAGATCTTGGTTGAACCCTCAGATGATTAACCCTTTATTCCAACTTATATAGGACATTTGGTTATGTCATTCTTCTTAAAAAAAATGCTTTATCATTTACCATAGTTATACACAAACAAGTTGCACAACTATTTATTTGTTTTTTATGTAGGTGACTAGACCATTTATCTTAGAAACAATGTTTAGTCAACCCTGAATTGTTCAATAACCAAGTTATATATATATAAGCTTAGTATTCAAAGTGGGTATAAGACTGAATCATTCATCTTATAAACAATGCTTTGTTGGCCTTGTAAGGGTATTCACACCGACACGACCTGCCTAAAGTAGGATTCCCGAAGTGCTAGGGCCGCAGAAAATTGTAGGGCGGTGATCGGCAGGCACAAGCGGGGCCAATCTTACAATTTTAAAACGCCAATCTTGGCAATTTTTCACGCTCATAATAATTGGTTAAAAAATCTAAAAATTTGAGGTCGTGTAGCTTAGGTTGTGATCTTTGACCGCTAAATTAGTATTGCACTGATTCGTTGCATTGTCAATTTTTGCCACTCGACCACTTGTGGGTTGACAAAAAAAATACCCTAACTTCAACGATCTTTTGCGCTCATAATAATAACGTGAAAACTCTGAAAAGTGAAGGGTCTGTCACAGTAAATTTTATCGTGATCTGTCCAGGAAAAATATGTAAAAAATAAATAAATAATTTTATACAGTGAAATAAATCGTTGTGGTAATTTGATGCATTTTTTATTTTTACCCTCTCGGTCGGTTTTCTGCATTGTGCTACTGGCAGTCCTCATGAACCTCTGCTACCCCCCCCCCCCCAATTTAGGATGTCGGGGGTAGTGGTGGCCTAAACCACCAGTACCTTTTTCGACTATCATCAAGGTTCAGTCTCTCTACTACTATGTCGAGCCTTGTCGAGCCTAGTAGAGCTACCGGTAACGAAAAAATCTTTCTTTTTGGGGAAAAAAAAGAAGTACAAGATTCTACTTATAAAAAGCAAAGAAAGAAAAACTAAGAAATGAAACGAGAGAGA
>BFEA01000172.1:1368941-1389497 GCA_003427395.1 Chara braunii | reverse complement strand
ACACACACACACACTCACACACACATTGTTCTCCGTCTGCACCACTTGCATATCCACAATTTACCCTATGTCTGTCGTGTTCCAGGCCCTTCGTCATTACCCTGCTCTCTCCTTTCCGTACAACCTGTTCCCCTCCCTCCGCGTCCATCCCCTCCACGACCTGCATTCCTTACCCTGCTGCCTTGGCGTTCTTTCTATTGCACTTCATCGGTCCCTCTACATCCTCATCCTGATTGCCTGACATTCCGCCCTTCTCCTCTTCTCGATCACACGCAATCCTGATCGCCCTCCTCTCCCCTCGCCCCCCACCCCAGCCCACAATCCGCGCTGCCCTTCCCTTTCTTCACAAATTGGCTCCCCTTCCCCAGCTGGATCCTCCTCCCATTAATTTCAGGATCCTCCTCGACGTCTTCCCCCTCCACAAGCCTCCTTCACGCCGGCAATCTTACCTTCCCTGCTACACCATATCCCGACCCTCGCTCCGCCTCCTTCTTCTGTCGCGGTATACCCATCCTGCCCGACCAAATCCCGACCCTTTCCTCCTCCTGATTTCGCATCCCGACCCTCTCCCGCTCCTGATCTCCCATCCCGACCCTCCCGCTTCGTCCTTCTCCTGCTACACCAGCGCCTCAAGATTTCGATGGCGAACTTCGACTCAGGGCGCAGGCCTCTCATCTTCTCCTCCCTGCCTGACCAGGCGCCCGACCTCCCCCTAATGTTCCTTCGCCCCCTGCCTCTCTGCATTCACGGCGTGGTCCCCACCTAGTGCTCCCGATAGCCTTCGTGTACAAATCCTGCCCCGCTTGCCACATAGCACTGTGCAAAAACTGGGGTTACATCCCAAAAGGAATGGACAGATGGATGGGGGGAAGGAGGGATGTAGGCAGCGAGCGAGAGATGTAGGGACGGAGGGAGCTGGAGGGTGGGGAGAGAGACAGAGACAGAGAGAGACAGACAGAGAGAGAGGGAGGGAGGTGCACTTTGCCACGCTGCTCGGACCCGCCTATTTCGGTTTGGGCCGCGTGTGCACAACGCCGCAGAGAGAGAGAGAGAGAGAGAGAGAGAGAGAGAGAGAGAGAGATGGTGGGAAGGACGGAGGGAGAGAGAGAGAGAGAGAGACAGACAGAGAGAGAGGGAGGGAGGTGCACTTTGCCACGCCGCTCGGACCCACCTAGTTCGCTTTGGGCCGCGTGTGCACAACGCCGCTGAGAGAGAGAGAGAGAGAGAGAGAGAGAGAGAGAGAGAGAGAGAGAGAGAGAGAGAGAGAGAGAGAGAGAGAGAACCCGGACATCTCATTGATAATTTCCTGTGTGCTGGCGTAGCCGCAAATGCTTCACTTGTGATGTGTTTATTGCTGTATTGGCAAGGGCACAGCGCCCGTTTACACTGTAATACTAGTAATTAAACTTCCATTTTCACGAAAAACGAGAAATCACCATTCAGATGATGTGGTGTACCATTCAGGCACAGGGCGGGTACAGGCTAGACAACCTCGGTAGGCGGAGTGACCTCTTTGTTTTGTTAATTCCTGAAGGATATTAGCCCCTACCGTCTTCACCCGAATAGAACGCCCGGTCATTATTCGGGTGAAGAGCTCCCCAATGGCTGGACAGCCGTGTTTCCTTAATTGCCGTATTATTCTACCCAATTGGATTCGAACCGACGATCTGTTTGATATCAACAGCCACATGTGCATACCATCGACGCACAAGGCAGGTACAGGCTGGACAGTCGTGTTTCGTTAAGTCCTGAATATATTGTAGGGAAAATTGTTGAAATGCCCCTAAAAGTTGGGCTATTTCGTTAGATGCCCCTAAAACACAGCGGTATGCGGAAATGCCCTCAACTTTTGCATCTGTCCCTGTCCCTGTCATTGGCAAATTCTCCATATGCCCTGGCCTTAGGCTACCTTCTTCCCCCGAATGCAACGGACGCTCATTATAGCTGTATCTAGACTGAAAGATGCCTCAAATACAACTATAATGACCGTACGCTGTATTCGGGGGAAGAAGGTAGAGGGTCTGGTGCATTTTTTCTACCATCTGCGGGGTCCAAGAGCCAGAAGTATAGGGGCATATAGATGAGTTTCCCAGGGCCCGGTAGGGGTATATATATGCAAAAGATGACAGGTCCAATTGGCGAGTGGGGTATTTTGCAAAGTTTCGCAATTGTCATAGGGGCATTTGAACAATTTTCCCTTCATTGTATCCAGTGGGATTCGGACTCACGATCTGTTTAATATGAACCGCCACGTGTGCATACCAGTGACGCACAATTACAGTATTATAGCCTTTTGGGATTTGAACTCATGATCTGTTGAATTTTATCAGCCACGTGTGCATACCATTGAGGCACAAGGCAGGTACAGGCTGGAAAGCTGTGTAGGCGATGGATGACCTGCCGTGTAGATATGAAGAGCGCCCACAAAATTGTGAACATCCAAAAAGGGAAAGGAAAAAAAAAGTGCGTGGACCCACTAACGGTCGCTAAGGGTGTGTAAAGGGCACAATGGTGTATGGAGTTGGAGAAAGAAAGGAAAGTATTTAAAAAAATCGGTTGTTATTAACTTGTTAAAGTAATTCCATTTTTTTTTTCGGTTATTTCTTTCCTACCTTCTTCACCCGAATACAACGTGCGGCGATTATTGCTGTATTCAGGTGAAGACAGTAGCGGGAGTTGCGTGCTGTTTTGTTTCCCGGTATGCGGAGGTGAGGTGGAAAAGAGGGGGAGGGAAAGAATATATCTTAAGGGGAAAAAAGTGAGAGAGAAGAAGGGAAAAAGGGGAGAGAGACGGGAAACAAAACAGCACGCAAATCCCAATAGGAAAGAAGGGAGAGAGAAGAAGGGAAAAAAGGGAGAGAGGAGGAGGGAAATAATATATCTTAAGGGAAGAAAAGGGAGAGATAAGAAGGGAATTAAAAGGGAGAGAGAAGAAGAAAAGGAGGAGAGGGAAGAGGGAAACGATGGGAGTGGTGGAGGGAGGGGCGAATGAGAACAACCTGGCTTCTTTTTTTTTTTCCTTCTCGGGTTTATCGACTTTTATGTTGTTGTCATCTAGGACACAAAGAGGGCGTCTTAACAATAAGTAAAGTAAAAATAAAATAAAATACAATAGAAAACAAGAAAACAGAGAGGCCCTTTTTCCCCCCCCTCCAGAAGGAGCCTTCCCGTGGGCAAAGGAATGGTGCCTCCTACCTTCTTCCCCCGAATACAACGTATGGTGTTTATAGATGTATGTGAGGGCTCTTTCAGTCTAGATACAGCTATAATGACCGTAGGTTGTATTCGGGGGAACAAAGTAGGGGGAGTGCATGAAGGTAATAGCATATCCAAAGGTTGGGGATACGTTGCACAGGTAGCGAGGGCAGTGTGATTCACAGTGATCTGGCAGGAAAGGAATGACAGAGGGCAGTGTGATTCACAGTGATCTGGCAGGAAAGGAATGACAGAGTGCTCGACGCCACAGAATGGTCGAACAAACAAGCACGGAGAACCTTTACAAAATTGCTACAGAGGTCAATAATGGTCATAAAAAAAAAAAAAAAAAAAAAAAAAAAAGAAGGCAGATTGGCGTAGGAAAGTGGGAAAGACAAGGAGTCGGGGATCTGGCCTGAACTGGTTCAAGGAGACATGGTGCAAGGATGGGCGGATGGTGGCGGAAATCATAGGTGACACGATAGAGTTGGATCATTGGTTCTACAGAGATGTGTGAACAATAGGAGAGAGATCCTGGACACTCGGATAAGGGGTCTTAAGGGGGGGGTCGCAGGAGACAGGCAGAGGGATCTGAAGGCGGAGGAAGTGTCGCACGGTACACCCACGGAACTAGGTGGCCTAGAGGGAAGGAGAAGAGTAGGAGCTAGGGGTAAGAACTGTTGACCAAGGGTCAGGAGGGGGTAGTAATGCAGCAGAGGCACTGTCGAGATGATTGGTTTGCGTGGCTTCTCCGGGCTTTTTCGGGCCTTCAAGTGACTTTTTTTTTTTTTTTTTTGTTAATACTACGGTAGTGGAGTTGTTTGGCTTGTGCGGCTTTTTGGGTTTTTTAGACACGTTTAGTTCATTTTCGGCTCAGAGAGGGGACTGCAGGACGAGGTCCCTGGGACCGGGTTTGTTCCTACTGTAGTCAAGGACTCCCCTTCTGAAGCATAAGCTAAGCTGACTGAAGCTGTCAGTAAATCTCTCGGTCCGGGTTGAATTGTGGGGATCCCCGGCCCCGAATTGTTTCAAGTAATGAAAGGAGACTGGGCAAAAAAAAAAAAAAAAAAAAAAAAAAAAAAAAAAGAAAAAAAAAAAAAAAAAAAAGGAAAAAAAGGGAAAAAAAAAAAAAGGAAAAAAAAAAAAGAGGGGTCGTGGAGAAAATGCAGGAAGAGGTGGTGCAGAGAGGAGGAAGAGGATGATGAAGGAGAGAATGCGATTTGGTATGTGATGCTATACGTAGGCGGGCTTGTCGGGAGAAATGGGGTGGAGCAGGGGCACACAACGGACAAAGATATGGCAGAGGAGGAGGAAGATTGTCGGGGGAGGAGGAGGAGGAGGAGGAAGAGGAGGAGGAGCGGGAATAATGAATTGAGCGACGAGAGAGAAAAGGAGACGACAAAAGACGAGAAGGGGTTGAGGGAGGCGGCGGCGGCTGTTCTTTTTCGCTATTTCTTTAGTCTCTTTGAGGTGGGGGAGGAGGTGGAGGAGGAGGTGGGGGAATAGGACGAACTAAATAAAAGAAGAAGAAGGGATGACAGAGAGAGAGAGGGAAGGGGAACACAAGAATTGCGTGCACATGCGAAGGGGAGAGGGAGGGTGATTTTCTTTTGCCTTTTGCACTCTTCAAAAGGAGGAGAGGGAGAAGAGGGAGGGTTATTTTCCATGCGTTTTGCACTCTACGAGGGAGGAGAGGGAGGGTTATTTTCTTTGCGATGCTTTTAAGTTGTTGTCAATGAAACGAGCTGCTTCTCAATGTATCACTACTCTCCCACGTACTAAAAATAAACAAGAAAGATTGAAACCTAGAATAACATAGAACATAAGTAAGTGTGAATTGCCTGTGGGGCCTGTCAGCGTCAATGGTGATATCTCAAGGCAGACGCCCTTTTGACAAAAAGAAAAAAGAAAACAAAGAAAGAAACCTAGGTGTGAACGAGGAGGATAGCGTGCACATGCAAATGACAGTGAGGACATACTGACACTAGGGCCCTTTCGACTCAGCTCTGGACGTGATTGCGGCCACATACACGCAGGGCTGGCCGTAATTGCGGTCAAATGCATCCAGAAAAGCCGTAGTGCGAGTACGCTCTGAGAAGAAGAGGAGCAGTTGGGTACTACTACTATGTGAACTGCCATGAATGTGGCTATTGGGGGCATTTTGAGGGGAGGGTTTAAAATTGGGTTTTCTGGGGCGAGAACAGCGGAAGATCCTCTTAATGAGCTATCAGATGAAGGGCTGTGTAAACAAGACTCTAATTTGAGACTATGCCATCTATAGCAACTCAAAGACGATGAAGAATGAGATCACGAGAAAAGAAGGAAAGATGACTACTACGATGGCGACGACGACGACGACGACGAAGAAGAAGACAATGAAGACGACCAAGCCGATGAAGAAGAAGAACAGTACAAAGAAGAAGAACAGCACAAAGAAGAAGAACAGTACAAAGAAGAAGAAGAAGAAGAAGAAGAAGAAGAAGAAGAGTACAAAGAAGAAGAAGAAGAAGAAGAACAGTACAAAGAAGAAGAAGAAGAAGAAGAAGAAGAAGAAGAAGAAAAACAGTACAAAGAAGAAGAAGAAAGAAGAAGAAGAAAGAAGAAGAAGAAGACGACGACGACGACGAAGAAGAAGAAGAAGAAGAACAGTACAGAGAAGAAGAAGAAGAAGAAGAAGAAGACAAGCTTGAATCAATGTCATCTTTCCTCATCCCTTCGCGACTATCATCACGCTCACATAGTCCCCTCCTCCTCTTTATCTAGTCTAAGGCGACTTTAGTATATAGATATAGAATACTATAGAAACTGCGAATCTGCTAATCTGCGAACACGTAGTTCCCTCTCCTCCTCTTTATCTAGTCTAAGGCGACTCTAGTATATAGATATATAGATAGAGAATAATATAGAAACTGCGAATCTGCTGATTTGCTAATCTGCTAATCTGCTAATCGTCGTAAGGAATAGCTCCGATTACCGGCCGACCGTTTTCGGGAATGACGCATGTGGCAGGCCGATCATAATTTTTTTTTATTTTTTTTTTCCTGATGGAGCTGCGATCTGGGCGGCACGTGCGAACGGGGAAGGGCTGGATAGCCCGCGAAACACAATTTTGTCAAGATTGGCCTCACGATTTATTGTATTAAAAAAAAATAAAAAATTTTGGACCATTTCTCGATTTATTATGCGTGTCATCCTTGTGGAGGGGCCATGCTAATCGTTTCTGTATGGTTCCAGTTTTAACGGATGTCCCAAAGGACTCCCCACGATTTTTGTCCCGTCTGATTGCCCCACGATCTGGCCCGTTCAGAGAAGGGTAGCCACGGGCCCAGATCGTGGGCCAATCAGACCAAAATCATGGGCCCAGATCGTCAGCCAATCAGACAGAAATCGTGGGTCCGATCGGCCAGACTGCGATCTGGGCCAACGATTTTTGTCTGATTGGCTCACGATCTGGGCCCATGATTTTTTAATTTATTTATTATTATAGTTTTTATTATTCTCCCCCCCCCCTATCATCGAACTGACCGGCCCTAGGTAATTCAGAATTATAGTAATTTTTAATCTTTTACTCATCTGCTTCCAGTGGAGGTAGAACTCAGTGGGTCTGTATTTCAACAGTTAGAGGGTGTACCAACTGAGCGAGGCCAGGTCTGATTGGCCCACGATCTGGGCCCATGATTTTTGTCTGATTGGCCCACGATGTGGGCCCTCGATCTGGGCCGGATCTGGGCTCAAGTTTTTTGTCTGATTGGCCCACGATCTGAGCCGTTCGCCCGAACTGGCATCGGTCTGGATAGCGGGCCGATGGGTTTTCTTTTTTTCCTTTTTTGAAATAACTGCGCGGGTGACCTCTGCACAGTTCCCAATTCGCAGGAAGGAATAAAAAAATAACAGGGCACTGCGGTTCTGGGCCGAGGGCAGTTAGAATCTGCAAAAAGCAGAAAACTGTTACAGCTTTGTGCATTTCTAGGCATTGGAAGACGGTTCGGAAGTGGCAAAATCAGGCGGCTACTCGTGTTTTTTTTTTTTTTTTTTTTTTCCCCGTGCCTGCGACTTTTTTTTTTTTTTTTTTTTTGCGCCTGCTTATGCCACGGCCGAGCTGTCCAGGCCGCACCCGTGGCTGGGCCATGGCCGAGATGTCTTGGCCACACCCATGGCTGGGTCATGGCCAAGATGTCTAGGCCACGCCCGTGGCTGGGCCACGGCCGACATGCCTAGGCCACACTCCTGGGGAAACGACCCGAAAACGGGAGGGCCTGCTACCGGTAACTGCTCCCAGGCCAGGCCACGGGAAAAAGATCGGTACCAACCACTACTGCCACCTCCTGTTTTTGCCAATTATTGAACCGGTAGGCCCCCAAACGCATGATTTACTGTTTTTCTTGCAGTTTCTAACTGGTCTTCACCCAAGCTTGCAACAGACTGTTATTTCTGCGAATTCTGAACTGTGCAGCGGTCACAGGCACAGTTGTCTCTTTTTTTTTTCCAATAATTTTGAGGGCCAGGGCGGTCAGTTCCATGATGTCATCCCAAGGCAGTTGGGGAGAAGTGAAACTTCGCCCAAGCTTGCAACGGATTGTTATTTCTGCGAATTCTGAACTGTGCAGCGGTCACAGGCGCAGTTGTCTCTTTTTTTTTTCAATAATTTTGAGGGCCGGGCCGGTCAGTTCCATGATGTTATCCCAAGGCAGTTGGGGAGAAGCGAAACTTTGCCCAAGCTTGCAATGGACTGTTACTTCTGAGAATTCTGAACTGTGCAGCGGTCACAGCCGCAGTTGTCTCTTCTTTTTTTCAATAATTTTAAAGGCTGGGCCGGGCCGTTCCATGATGTGATCCCAAGGCAGTTCGGGAGAAGCAAAACACCTCTCAATCATTGGTCGAGCTCTCGCTTTGAACGTGTCATCCTTTGCACTGCCTTGGTTTGTGGCGCGAGTGAGGACCATTCAAGCGGAGTCCCTGAGGGAAATTAAGGAAGCCAGGCTCTTCCTCTGGAAATCCTTAAACCAGGAGAAGGGCTGCATCGCGAAGGCCGCCTGGGATACACTTTGCCTGCCAAAGGAAGGAGGAGGACTAAATCTAACAGATCCACAAACACGAAACTACCTGCTCTTGTGTGACTGGGTTCTAAAGGCAGTCGAAGCAGATAAGGACTCTGATTGGTGCTTACTACGGTAGCAGAAACCATACTGATGAACGAATGGGGGTTGAGTCGAAATGAAGATGCATGGAAAGCGATAATGTCGGACGTGTTTACAGGAAAACGGATCAAATCCACATTTTGGAAAGAGATCCTGCAGGCATGGAAGACAGTGAAACCAACAGTCCGAGTTGCACCAACATCGCAACCAGAAGAGGAACAGGTACGCGAACAGCATATCTGTTCTTGACAACGCCCGAATTACAGACAGTACTGGGAGTCCTATCACAGCCAGAAGAGGGACAGGTAACTTTGGGTATAAGTGGATCCAGAGGGGTGTGACAACAGTCAGGGACCTGTGGAATGAAGAGAACCCAATGGTACAACCTTGCAGTATTGAAGGAGAAGCTGGGGGAGGAGTGAGCAGCGCAGATCAGGGAAGCTCTGCCCGCTGAATGGAAAGCAATGCCGGGTCCAGAGGGAGTAAACCCTCTTGGAACGTGGTTGAGATTGGAGGATTTCACAAACGAGCGGGACTATAGAGTTAAAAACTGGCACGACACAGGGGAAGGCAAGTGCGTGTTAGAGGTCAATGAAAGGGAATCACCTGAAGAGGCAAGTTTGGTAAGCTTTGGCACTTTATAGAAAGGTATGGGCTGAGCGGACTGACGGAATGCAGAGTGAAGGAAGGGCGCTCAGCGCGTTCAACAGGTAAACGCGCTCAACATCCACCGGTAATCGTAGGGGGAGGCAGGAGTTAACAGTGCCCTGAGGATCGATCCAGAAGCTTGGGGTTGGGAAAAAGAAGGGGAGGTAGTTATAGGATTAGACTGGCATAGAGCCTGCAAGGAAAAGAAATCTGGGAGGGGCCTGCTTGATGCAGCGCCAACCAGGAAGATGAAGATCACGGTCCACCATATTGAAAGGCAACTGTCTTTGGCGCTTCCCACCGCCTTCCTCCTCAACTTCCGGAAGGACTTCTCCCTCTACCTCCATAGCCTAGGCCTTCTACCACTACCACTGCTCCTTCATAGTCGTGCAGGCCTGCTTCTTCGTCCTCAGCTCCTCCTCCACCCTCAATATGCTTCGTGCAGACCTGCTTCTTCGTCCTCAGCTCCTCCTTTCACCCTCAATGTGCTGTGAAGCAGCCGCATGACGGCCAGGTCAATGAGCGGACTACCGTCTTCACCCGAATACAGCGTCCGGTCATTATAGCTGTATCTGGACTGAAAATTGCACCAAATACGGCTATAATGACCGGGCGTTCTATTCGGGTGAAGACGGTAGTCATTGCACTGTATGAGAAACTCTTGCCCGGCTTCCAGTACCTCCTGGCCAGGGAGTTCCTGCCTCTACCCTGGCAATCGTGGCAGCACGCAACTGGGGACTGCTGTGTCTACGATGTCTACCTCAGGTAATAGTACCGTAATAATCAGCCTGTGCTTATGGGAATTTCCTTCCTTTTGTTTTTCGTGAATTTGGGTCTTAACGTGATCTTCATGTGCTTTTTGGTTGCAGGACTTGGGGCATCGGTCCTATTCCAGAAGCCCAGGTCTTAGGTTCTTGGCAGTTGCTGAAGGCCAGAAATCATGGCGACATCTGCTGTGTCAAGAATCTCCGCCTCAGTTCATACTGCTGCTGCAGCTGATGCTGCCTGTCTTCAGGCTCATGGCAACAAGAGGAGGAATGACTCTCTCTCAATGATAAGCAGTCTGCGGAGTTGTAGTCTGGCTGCTTCGCTGAAAGCGTCTCCTTGTGTCTGGACTTCTGCTCAGAGAGTTGGTACTGGAGCGACTCTGGTTGAGTGCTCTGCTCCATTTGGCAGAGATGTGGACAGGGCACAAGAATCTGCGTGCAGACAGGTTGGTGTCGTCCGTGCCATTACTCTCCCTAGTGGAGGAGCAACGGAGGCCCCTGTTCTCGACAGCGTTTCAGACAAGCGTAACATGCCGCTTCCTGACTTGCCACTCGACGAAGCTGATCCTGAGCTTCATGCGATCGTTGAGGCTGAGAAGAGGCGGCAGTTTTGCGGCTTGGAGCTGATTGCATCGGAGAACTTCACATCTCGAGCAGTAATGGAAGCCGTTGGATCCTGTCTGACTAACAAGTACTCGGAGGGTCTTCCTGGAAAACGCTATTATGGAGGCAACGAGTTCATCGATCAGAGCGAGCGGCTGTGCCAATCTCGAGCTCTTGCAGCGTTTGGGCTTGATCCTGAGACGTGGGGAGTAAGCGTGCAGCCCCTGTCGGGGTCGCCTGCCAACTTCGCTGTCTATACTGCGGTCCTCCAGCCGCACGACCGAATCATGGGGCTTGATCTGCCACACGGAGGGCATCTATCTCACGGGTTCATGACGGCAAAGAGGCGAGTATCGGCGACTTCTGTGTATTTTGAGTCAATGCCGTACAGGCTTGACGAGACGACAGGTCTCATTGACTATGATGCACTGGAGAAGACAGCTGCCCTGTTTCGTCCGAAGCTGATCATTGCCGGTGCAAGTGCGTACCCGAGAGATTATGACTACGAGCGTATGCGGAAGATTGCGGATAGCGTAGGGGCGTACCTGATGTCTGACATGGCTCATATCAGTGGTCTGGTCGCTGCAGGGGTCGTTGCATCCCCATTTGAGTGTTCAGACATTGTCACCACTACCACCCACAAGTCGCTACGTGGACCTAGAGGTGGCATGATCTTCTACAGGAAAGGTTCGGTCCTGGGTACCGACCTCGAGACTGCAATCAATAATGCCGTGTTCCCGGGCTTGCAAGGAGGTCCTCACAACCACACGATTGGCGCTCTTGCGGTCTGCTTGAAGCAGGCTGCGACAGAAGAATTCCGTTCGTACCAGATACAGGTGAAGGCCAATTCCGCAGCCATGGCGGAAAGACTGATGGAACTGGGCTATTCCCTTGTGTCAAATGGCACAGACAACCACTTGATACTAGTAGACCTCAGACCGCTCGGCGTTGACGGTGCAAGGGTGGAGAGAGTCCTGGATCTTGCTTCTATCACTCTTAATAAGAACTCGGTGCCAGGCGACAAAAGTGCGATGGTTCCCGGCGGGATTCGCATAGGCAGCCCGGCGCTGACAACCCGCGGCTTTTTGGAGGAGGATTTCCAAAGGGTTGCCGATTTCATTGACGAAGGCGTGCAAATTGCAGTCAAAGCAAAGGCATCTGCACCCGGTCCTAAGGTCGCAGATTTCCTTCAGTACATCGAGAGGGAGGATTGTCCTCATCGTGCCGACATACTTAGCCTCAGAGAGAGAGTGGAGGACTTTGCCATGACCTTTCCCATCCCTGGGGTTGGCACAGATGGCCTGAGCAGATGATCTTGAGCCTGAGTTGTCTCCAGGGCTCGCTTCCTATGTATCGCCCTTAACTTACATCGAGCCACTTTCTTTCATTTTTCCTGCTCTTAAAAACGCTGCTGGTCTGCCATTGGTCTTCCAATCTGAACCTATCTTGTCTTGTCTTAAATCTCTCTCTCTCTCTCTCTCTCTCTCTCTCTCTCTCTCTCTCTCTCTCTCTCTCTCTCTCTCTCTCTCTCTCTCTCTCTCTCTCTCTCTNCTCTCTCTCTCTCTCTCTCTCTCTCTCTCTCTCTCCAGTCAGCAGAAATAGTTCGTTAGTAAAGCCCCTCACACCTCGTGACATGGGTCCTTTGAGTCACGGAATGAAGAATTGTTTCTGAGATGGCTGTTGTTGTTTTTTGTTTTTCTTTTCTTGTTCTCTCTGTTTACTTGCTGTTGTTGTTTTTTGTTTTTCTTTTCTTTTTCTCTCTGTTTACTTTTTTGTTTTTGTTTTTGTTTTTGTTTTGGTCTCCTTTTTGAAGGAAACCTTTTTGACAGAGTGTTTGATGTGTTCTTTTCTCTGTGCCGGTTGGTGGTGGTTGTGTAGCGTGTGTCTGGCATGTAACGTACTCAAACGTGCACATGCACCGCAAGAGAAATGTGCAAGAAAAAAAAAACAATTTACCAGCATCACGTTGCTTCCTTTTTGTTTTTTTTCTTTTCTTTTCGCTTTTCGGTTTTCCCTTTTTCATAGTAAGACCAAGGACTGCTGCCTGCATGTATCCGTCATGGTATTAAAGTATAGATATGGTTTTTCGGGCTTTGTGGCACTTTTCCTGGAAGTTGACAATGATTAGGCTTTGCCTAGACTATATAGGGCGTGTCTATAGGAGAGTTCAGTCCATCCAAGGTCGGTGCTGTTAGAGTTGGGTGTGTGGTGATTTGTTTGCGAATTTCGGTGAGTGGAACCTGGTTGCTGGCAGGACAGGACTTCAACATGGGCTTCTTCCTACACCTGGTCCAGTTGGTGGAGCAGAAGGATGTGGGTGCACTTTTCTCCTTCGTTGTTTGCTCGAGTCGAAGCCATGGTCTCCTGTTCTTTTTTCCCCTTGGGCATATCGGTTGTTGCTCCTCTTGGCCGAGCTCGTGTGTGCCCTACTTTGGACTGGCGTGTGCCCCTTCATTGATGATGCCATGCTTATGTGCCTGCCTGTCATTTCCCCCCTGCCTCCCTCCCCCCTTGCCGTCCTTTCACTTCGTCCTCTTCCTCCCGTCCGTCTTCCTCCTGGCCTTGCGCCCGAATCTACTCTGGCTATGTAGATTGGTGTGGGTCAGGCCGCCTGCATCCTTCTACCCTTGTGCTTTCGAGTCGATGATCTCTATGCTTCAGGATACGTTGGAGAAAAGAAGGAGAGGAGAGGAGGAGCAGAACGGAGCTTTGTACCTGTGGTTTCCTGGCTCTCCTGGCTTTCTTGCCTTCTTGATGTACCAGAAAGTTTGTGCTTGAGTGTACGCTGTTGTGACTGTTTCTCATCCTCTTCTCCTTCGTGTTCTCCTACTTTCATATTCAGTGTCTCGTTCGTGGTTCCTGTCCTTTTCACAATGAAGTTTGTTCCTCTACATGGGTTTAGCTCACTATGATCCCATATGGTTGCTTTTACTCGAAACCTAAATGTCGGAAATCAGACACCCTTCGGATGGTTTCTCTGCTCTTCTTTCTTTTTTTAATTCATAAGGGTCGACATGTCTCCGGCTGATGGCCAATCTGAAAGCAAAACATGCCCCCCTCTCCGATGACTTCTGGGAAAAGACATACCTGGAACTATTCCCCATGCTGGACACTAGCGCCTCACTCAAAAACGTGTTGGAGAAGGGACTGCAATCGGGGGTGAAGTGGACTGATGCATGGCACAGATTGGCTACAATTGTATCTGCAAGGTTTCAAGTACCACATACTGCAGCAACAAAGGAAGCAAATCAGGATGGAGCACAAGAGGAAGAGATCTCCAACCAGACCCGCAGCTGGGGCCGGACCCGGTTATCCAACAACCAGCCCGGCCACCGGGACGGGATCCTCCGGACCCGGATGACAACGCGCCACGTGATCTGGTGCGGAAAAAGGAAGCTGAGGCAGCTCGTCGAGATGGGTGGCGACAACGGCCCCATGGCACAGGAGGCCACGCTGCTCATCCCCGTTCGGAGGAAAAATGAAACATGGGAAGTAGGTTTGTCACCGGTGGAGAATGGTAGGCAAGGGGGCGTTTCATTACAAGGCTGGTCACCATTCTGGGTGAATCCGCAAATAACTCGTCTGAGGCAGCGGCAGGGATTCTGAAAAAAAACTGGAATCCCACATTGCAGAGACCTTACTGCCAGGGGCACAGGCTATGGCTGTGATTACAACAGGCCCCAACAAGATTTCACAGAGGGATGTATGCATACGCTTTGATCCAACCAAGGAGAATAGCCTCAGATGGCACACCCACAGCCAACTGCTAAACCTGCAGATGGTTAGGATCAGACATAGTGACATCTGGTCTGAGCACGACGTCCAGAGAAGCCTATGTGCGCGTCTCAGGATGGCGGCAGGAGCATCAGATTGGGAATGGGAACAACTGTCGTGGACCCGTTTGTGACCCATCCTGGTCTATGATACGACTGCAAGATTAATAAATGGACTCAGTTAAAGCAGTATACGGGAAAGACCGCATTTGGAACCAATGCAAGAGAGCAGCAGACCTAGACTTGTGGTTACTGAATGTGAATGGCCTGGCGTCAAGCAGACCTGATAAACACAATGCACTCTGGGACTTAATGAGAGGGGTGGGGGTAGGAACTGGCCGGAAACGCATCTGATGGACGAGCACAACCGTATACATAAAATTGTTTGGCCATACAAGGCCTTCAGGGCCCATGCCCCAGTACCAAGGAGTGCAGAGGTTGAAATTTGGATTCCCCTTGAATCCCGGGCAGATCCGGTGCATTGGGTGGTTAACCAGGAGGGAGACCGATGAATGTCAATCCTGGTCGCCTTGGAACTTGAAATTGTATGCATACTGTGTGTTTATGCCCCCAATGCTGTAAATGAGAGAAAAACCTTCTTTGAGAATATCAAATCGCAAATTCCAGATGGGGTCCTAGTCATTATAGCGGGGGATTGCAACGCAGCCCCGGATCGGTGGATGGACAGATGGCGAACACCCTCCCTTGCCCCGTGGTATGTAGAGGAGGATGAGCGGATAATCAGAGATAGGCTAAACCTAGGCACAAGATATTACTCATGCCTATGGAAAGTTTGGACCGATAATCAGACGAAATAGAGGATCGACTTAATTCTGACCTCGGAAGAGCTGGAAGGATCTCTGCTTCTCGCAACGATCTTACCAGCCAGCCCCTACCCGGGTCTGGATCACAAAATGTGTACGGTCGTTTTATCCTTCCGAAAAAATCGCGGTCCAGGATTTTACGAACTTAACACTTTTATCTTACAACAACAAACTTTCCAGAAATATATTGCAGACTGTTGGACGTTTTGGCGCACATAAAAACAACACATCCAACACAAAATAGACTGGTTTAATAATGGTCTGCTCTATCTGCCAGAAAATGCCAAGCGTATTCCAAACTTTTAGCAGCTAGGAAACACCAACAAGAGATGAAAATTCACCAGCAACTGCAGCAACTTGAACATCAAGATCAGCCCAATGACGCACACAACTCACGCGAAACTCAGCAGACACGACAAGGGGAATGTTCCAGAGCACAGCCACTGAAACAACAACTTCAGACGTTTGCCACACAACGCTGCGAGGGAACATGCATCCGAGGACGACTAGCACGACACCAAACGGAAGGGACCATGGATAAAAATTCTTTAGTATGGCCCGAGTACGTGCACACAGATCACCATAAAAGCGCTTTACGACCTGCAGACTAGACATTACGATATTGTCGCCTCCACCCCCCAATGTGTGCAGATAGCAAGATCCTTTTTCAATGATTTATTTACTTCTTGGTGCGCACAAAGGGAGAAAGACATCAGGGAGAAAGAAATCGAAGAATTCCTTAAACCACTAGTACCTCCGAGTCTGTTTTTGTCGACCCTGAATTTCACTGCGCTTCGAGTTTGCCGAGCCTGGGTAACACTCCGTTTTCTTTCTGGTACTCTCATGAAAAGGGGGAAAACAAAAAAAGTTGTTGCCGTGAATTCAAAAAGAAGAAGGAAAAAAAAAAAAAAAAAGCTTTGACCGTGATGCAGTTGTATACATTCTTGGAAGTGGTAGTGTGATTGTGCCCTCAGTGAGGGCATCTCAGCCCCGTGGCCAGGTTGTCAGATTTGAAAAAGAGAATAGAAGGGGAAGAAAAGGGGCACACGGATCCGGCTGTGAAAATGGCTGGATACATTCCTCTTAGTACCAATGTGACGAGTGTTACAATCCTCTGACAAAATACAGCTTGAGCATATCACGAACGGCTTGAGCAATTCACGAATTCCCCCCTGCGTCATTGGCAGGGAACTTATAAGAAACGCACGAGCAAAAAAAAAAGAAAACAGTAACATCTAGAATGTGACCGCCTTACCGGTGAGGTGCATTTTGTGGAGGAAGACTTTGAGCACGACCTCCGAGACTACCTTGCCCTACATCATTGCAGTAGAGATAATATTTTTTTTTTCCCTTTTTCTTTCACTCGCGGGGAATATAAAAATATGATTTATGGGACAGTGCCGACCCTATGTCTCACCCCCGATAACTCCGGGAACTAGCAAAACATCGTAATTTCCCAAACCTGGCGGAGGTACTAGTGGTTTAAACCTTTGGAGAAGACCCTGTTGGGCCAGCAAAAAATGGATCTAGATCGTCCCTTGTCCAAGGAGGAAATCTGAACGACAATGATGCAAATGGATGAGGAG
This sequence comes from Chara braunii, assembly GCA_003427395.1. NCBI lineage: Eukaryota > Viridiplantae > Streptophyta > Charophyceae > Charales > Characeae > Chara > Chara braunii. The sequence goes on along the minus strand of BFEA01000172.1, from coordinate 1,372,963 downwards.
AAAACGTCGGGCGTAGATGGGTTCCCTAAAGAGTTCTGGGAGACCTTTTGGACTCATATGGCCCCGAACCTGATGGACTTCTATAACCAGGTGTGGGAGGCAGGGCAGATGAGCGAGCTGGTGGGACAGGGAGTTCTTACCCTACGTTAAAAAAAAAGGGACAAGATCGATATCAGAAACTATAGACCAATAACCTTGCTGACAGTGGTGTACAAAATGTTAGTGAAAGCCCTGACAAACTGCTTGATTCCAGTCCTAGACGATATCATTTACCCGACACATACTGGGTTTGTCAAAGGGCATAGGATCCAGGATAATATCCTATTAGCCAATGAACTCGTCAAACTAACAAGACAAGACAAACAGAACGCAACTATGGTTTTCATCGATTTCGAAAAAACTTATGATCACGTGGATTGACAATTTTTAGACAGATGCATGAAAAAAATTAACATTGGTCCCGTTTTTTGGCATTGGGCCGAAATACTGCATCATAACGCCACCACGTGTGTCCAAGTTAATGGTAGGGTGGCGCCGGCCTTCCTGCTACAACGATCAGTCATACAAGGAGACCCTCTGATACCCTTCCTCTTCATAATTGTGATGGAGGCACTGACAACGAACCTTCATGCCAACAAAGACCTGCGAAAGTTGCAAATTTCGGCCATCCTTGAAGACGCGATCCCCATCTGTTCGATGTTTGCAGATGACCTGACAAGTATGGTAGATGCCACTATAGCAAACATGGATGAGATCAAAAGACTATTTGACTGATTCACAACGATCTCTTACATGACTGTTAACTGGGGAAGTAAAACTTTGGGTTGATGGATTTATCATCAAGGGGTGCGCCCCCCGAAACTTCCACGGGTTAAGTGGCTTCCTGTAGAAGCCCCGTTTATGGTACTTGGAATCATGCTGACAACACTAGGTAAGCCTGAATTGAACAACGAGTGGATACTGAAATCTGCTTTAGAAAAGTTGGCTCGTAGAACGGACCAACACACCTTCCTAATCGGTAGGGCGCTGGCGATTAACAGTGTGGTGTTGGCGGCCCTTTGGTACAAATACGCAATCCGGGCTCTCAGTAAGGAAGCAATCCGATCACTGAAGCGTCAGGTAACGTCCCTGGTGTGGCGAGGCAATGGTGAGTTCACGAACGTCATTAGGAGGGTGGCTTCGTCATCAGTGATCCAACACAAAAACAAGGGGAGGCTGGGGATTCTTGACCCAAAAACACAGGTCACAGCAATAATGGTGCAATGGGTTAAGAGGTTGCTTTTCGCACATCTCCTATGATACGCCCTGACACTAGAACACATAGCCAAACTTGCCCCACAAACACCTCATGACGTTCACCCATTGACCTGGCTGGAAGACCGCTTCTGGATTGTGCCACGGGGCACTTGGGCGGTCGTGAACCGAACAGAGGAATGATCCGGAAGGACCCGACCCGGGACAACTTATGGGTCAGGGTTCTGAGAGTCTGGCGCCAACTCCCTCTTCCCGACAACCCCCCTCCGACTAGGTGGGAGAAAGTGACCCGCCAACTCCTGTTCGGAAACAGGAGGATTATCGATCGATGCAGCAGGGTGTTTTGCAATTCGGTCACCCCGTGGTGTAGCTGGGTCAAAAAAGGCATTATTAGAATCAAAGACATTTGAAACTCAAAGACGAGGGATTGGAAGACGAAGCAGAAACTGAAGGACACATTACAATATTATCACAATATTGAGGAGAACTTTGAGATATTCAGAGTCCCCCTAGACTGGGTGCGCATGCTGCGCAAAGGGCCACAACTGGTGGAAGGGGACTGGGTAACCGTACCGGGTGACTCAGAAAGTGTGGGAAATGTGGTGGATGCACGGACGGATGAAGCACTGATCAACCTTTTTCATATAGGCAAGGATAACATTCTCACCCGGTACTCCCCTGAAGTGACAAGATGGGGAAAAAATAAGGAACTACAAAGGATTCGTGTGCTAGGGGACAAGGATGTATGGACTGCATACCAGCCAAACACCCCATTGATAGAACTCTCCTTGGGTCCCGAGGAATGGCAGTGGTCACGCCCACAGAAAAGCAGATCTCAGGGGAAAACAATGTTGCACAACCTAACGGTGAAGGCAACATACCGCCTGTTGCGACCTAAAGTAAACATTAAAAATAAGGTGAAGGATAGATGGAGGTCCCAATTAAATGTAGGGATTGAGGTGACCCGTCCTATTCGATGGTTCACTGCCGCTAGAGCTAAGCCAGCAAAAATGGCCTCGATGCAGTGGCAAATAGAGCAGATAGAACATCGTTGCTTACCCACCACCAACTGGTTGATCGATTGTACCCTTCTAGAACACAGAGGGCAGGCGCTACCTTGGTGCAAATCGTGCCACACTGCCTTCCCCTCCCTCAGAATCCCGGAAACTATAGAACACATATTCATGCAATGTCCGGGAGCAGTCCGATGGTGGGATAGAATCTGGTCCGGGTTGGACACTTGGTCAAAATGGCCTTGGGACTGGAGAGCCATAGTATGCGAGACATGGATCTCTCCCACGGACAATACTTTTGAAAATAACATGTTCAAAACAGTGAGGAGAGCTGTCATATGGGCCCTCTGGAGGAAACGTTGTATACATGCCATAGAGGGAACCCTCGTAGCAGAGGGAGAGGTGACAGATATGATAAAACAATATGTCCAACAAGATCTTCTTTTTATTTTTTATTTTTTTTGAAACAAGTGCTCCAGTCTATTCGTGGGGAGCAGCACATGCTGGGAACCGGGCCCAGCGTCCCATATCGAATTGTACAGATCATTGAGAACATTTGAGGTCATTTGAGGTCATTTGAGATCGTTTGAGATACCGGGGCCATTACCCGGCCTCGGCTGAGAACAATCTGTGAACATGATGTGATTCAGAACGCAAAGGGAGGATCATGAATATCTAATGACCTATTAGGGAACTAATCATGGAATAGGCTGCCACAAAGGTCCTACGAATGCTCACAACCCTCAGGTCCAACAAGATCTAATGGTACAGTGACAAAAATTAAGAATCGATTGGATTGTTTCACTCATTCAAAGATATAGTACAAACAATTCAGCAATTTTCAAGGGACTGGTTGGGCAGCAAGAATGGGGGCTGGATTGCCTCTGTCAGGTGGGAAGGCAGGCCTGCCCAGGGAGGCCACCAGGAAGAGTTCAGAAAAGACTACCGTATTTGTTTCAAAGACTGGACAGTGGTGGGCCAGGAGATCCCGCTGCGACCATCCACATAATTTCCCGACCCCTTCCCGACCCACCAGCGAGCAATGGTAGACCTGCAATGGTATGGAAGCGACTGTGCAGTCTGAGTGAGGTCAGAGCACATATAACGGACGGCAAGGAGTGTAGCAAATTTAGCCTCACAGAGCAAAGTTCAAACAGAACTCCCCTTAGGTAGCCACGTCATCAGTTCTAGCACCTATAATGGATGGCAAGGAATGTAGCAATTTTAACCTCACAGAGCATAGTTCAAACAGAACTCACCTTAGGTAGCCACATCAGCAGTTCTAGCACCTAAAAGAAAATCTGGGGTCGTAGGGTGAAGGGAGGGAGGAACAAAGCAGTAGCGAGGTCTTTGAATGAGGCTGGTGAGGGGAGGGAGGAACTTGTTTGCAGCAGTAGGTATCTGGCGCCTGGCTCAGGGCGAAGAGGTCCCCCCTAATTTCCTGCTCATTCAATCCCCTGGACTCCAGGGTAATCAATGCTGGCAGGAGTCTCCCACTTGCTTTCTTTTCCTGATGAATTCCAAATTCAGTCTGTATAAGGGACGCTGGACCCGTTTTCCAGCAGGTGATGCTCCCCACCAATAGATGGAGCCTCTCCCCAGGTGCTAGTGGTGTCTGCTCCACAGACCCCATGGAAAGCATTGGCACTGCAACAAATAAGCAGGCTGGCCCCGCTGGCCCCCCTAGACATAGATCCGCCGACCTGGCTGGAAGACCGGTACTGGCCTGTTCCTAGGCCATCACCATCGAGAGAG
>BFEA01000172.1:1335512-1348401 GCA_003427395.1 Chara braunii | reverse complement strand
ATATATATATATATATATATATCGTCACAATATATATAAATATGTATATATACATTTATATTTAAGGAAGGTTAGTTAATTAATGGGTATGTATGTGTGTGTGTGTGTGTCCCTCTCACTTTCCCACGTGATGGGTGGCCGGAGGGGGCAGGTGTACGGATGATGACCCTGCCCCTTCCGGGGGGCCACCATCCGTACCAGATTATTATTATATTTAAGTAATAATCTACAAACACGACACTCGGAATAGTTCTTTGGTGTGTTTCAGTGTTGTTTGGGGGTGGCATGAGAATGGTTGGTAGGTGTTGGTGTTATTAAGGACGCTCTCGATTATTCCGATGCTTTTGTGTGGATTAAATCCATCCTGCGTCATTGTTTGTATTACATCAATTAATTCTTCTGGAGCTTGTAGAGGGTGTGAGGTGACAGTCATAATGACTATGGTCTCCCACTCAGATTCCTCCTCTTCCTCCAACTGGTCCTCTTCTTCTTCTTCTTCTTCACCACCTGACTCTTCCTCATTGTATTCGTTGTAGCTCCCTGCTTCTTTCGAGGTCTCCTCCTCGCTTTCGTCTGGCCTCTTCCACCATCGCTCTTTCTTCCACCGCCGTTCGGGGCGAAAAGAAGAGGGTGTCAATGATCCCTCGGGGGTTCAGGTACTTTGTGCGCAATGGATAGCTGCCACCTCCCGTCCGATCCTCTAAGCAGGTTGACCACTACAGGTAGGGCGTCAATCTTCGTTGGAGGACGTGCGGCACTGGACTTTTGTCGCACTGCGAGATGATATCGTGGGGAAGGTCCTCGACGAGCTGCAAAAGAGGGATCGTGAGTTCCCACACGATCGTCTGGCGATGTGCCGCTCTACGGCTCCGAAGACGAATCCGAGAAGATCACCGTCCACTTTCGTCCTCCAGGCCTGGATAATTAGTAGCTCCACACTCTCCCTCGCGGCACGATGTTCGTTGTATCAGGTCCACGTCAGCTCCACTTCGACCAGGCAGAGCGAAAGAGTGAGGTCGTGCTCACACCAAATCTCCCAGTGTTTTGATTCGATGAGGGGAACGGCGAGGGGCTTTAAGTAGAAGGAGAGATGGGGGTAGAGATCAGACTGCCAGAAGGTAGGGAAGAGAGAGGGAAGAGCAAAGGTCGAGATGTGGGACCGGTTCATTGAGGACTCTGGAAGGGAACGAGCTCCGGAAGCGCTATCGCAGGTTCGCGTCGAGACGTGCGAAGCCCGCCGACTTCGATGCCGTTGGTGGGGACAAGACTGTCACCGTGTCACGCGAGCCACTTGTTCCACTCCGCCGCCAGCTGCTCACCCCACTCTCTCAGCAATACTCGGATGGCCGTATGCCGTAGTGGATCCACTGTGCTGATATATCCGCTGAAGACGACGATGGTGGACACGTGGCTGACTCCAGGTACAGAAAGCCTTCGATAAGCCGATGCTTCGGCCAGTACGAGTGTCTGGCTATGAGCCACAAAGCGGAACTCCGCCGCCGCGTACACTCCCGTGGTACAAAAAAATTGCACGAGCCGTGGAAGATCTGGACTGAATCGTGGGTGATGGACTTGCCTGATCGCCGAGATGTCGCCACGTGGCGCTAATAGGTGCTCGCCGAGAGCTCGTTCGGTGAGAAAACTCATGGCGAAGATGATGGGGATGAAGTATCGAAAGGAGAGTAAGACAAGCGAGGAGAAGTGGCGGATAAACAGTCATCGTCCTCTTCCGCAGCTAAGGAGGAGACAGACGAAGGTGAAAAGGAAGAGGAGGGGAGGGGGCGCAGATAGGACACGTGGCGGACGATCGGTCGAGCCGATCGACTTTCTGAGACCTCCGGCACGAGGCGCACAGTGTTCACCCCGTTCGGGCCGAGCTCGATCACACGAAATCGCCCGAAGAATCGTGGCTCTATCTTTCCTTGGCGAGCACATTTCCTCACTTGCACCAGGTCCCCTAATTTATACTGGGGCCATGGTCCCGCATTCCCATTTCGGGCCTCGTAACTGCGGACCTGTCGGCCGTGGGCCAACTCAGTCATTTTCTGGCGCTTTCGGGCTAATCGGGTAGGGAGCGCTCCATCAGCTCCATGTGTCTCTTGGCTTTGTCCCGAACCGTGGCCCTTGTGGGCCATCGGTTCAACGAAGATTCGTTTGGGAGGCTTGGTATCGAAACGCAGGCCACACTATTGGTTCGTAATTGAAAGGCCCGTCGATTCGTGGGGCGTTCCTCGATGGACTGGTAGGATGTGATCTACGATATCCGGCCAGGGCCTCGGATCCCGGGCCGCGATGTTTCGTCACAGCGCAGTCTTTATCACCCTGTTTGCATTTTCTACCAGTCCGTTAGATTGTGACATGTGGGGTGCAGTGTTTCGAATGGCGACCAGATTTTTTAGAACTTCCCCTTTGAATTCTACCCCATTGTCGGTCAGGATTTTCTTTGTGTCCTGGTGCATTCCTAAAAATCGGTTGACGTATCGCGCCATTTCAGCCGCCTGTCGTATACGACATGGATATGCCTCAATCCATTTTGAGAAATGGTCTACAAATACTAGTAGGATTGAAAAATTGCAGTTATTAGGTCCAGGGGGCACCACAATATCGGTAGTATCCATACTAACCCTTTGAAAAGGTCGTTCGACTACCGTTGGCGCTTTCGATCTTGGTGGTTGAATCGGCGCCTTGTTAGTGGCGCAGACCTGACAGTTCGCGACGATAAATCTCACATCGTCGCGAATATTGGACCAATACTATTCATTTTTGTCAATTGCTACTTTCGTGATTCGTACGGCAAAATGGGCCGCAGTTTCCTCGTGCGCTATCTTTACCCAGTCATACCTCATGAATGGGTGCGGTACTTACTACCATCCAAATTCCACTACCATCCGTCTTTCATTTTTCCAACCGTCCTTTGTTCCAGCGATAGTCCCAAGCCCTTTCATTGACCCTCCTCCTGTCTTCCTTAGTGAAGTCCTGGAAGGGGTTACCTACTAAGGTGGCAATTAGCGCAATGTCCGTCCAAACTTCGGCCCTTCTAAATTTTCGGGTTTTCTCTAACCCTTCTGACGTGGTGTCGAGAAATCGAGCCTCTGTCGGGATCTTATCAATCCGACACAAGGGACACAACCAAGGCTTATCATCATTTCTGTACTGGATGCACGAGCCGTGGCGACACACTGCCGACAATCTATCCATTCTGCATATCCCTCCCCACTAGGACGCATAGGGACCGAATAGACGAGTGAAATTGCTTCGCAAAAATAACAAAATTTGTCGGGTAGGGAGAGAAAAGATGAAGACGAGAGGGGAGAGAGAGGAGTTGCAAGATTACCTATGTCACCCACTGCCCCTTGTCTGCTTCTTACCACGTGGAAGGACTGCCACTTGTCCGTACTTGGGTCCGTTCACTGATTCCGGTTTCTTCCACGGAATGATCTCTTCACCCTTAGGCACTTTAGTTGGTCGATGCAGACGTGTCAAGCTATCAGCCCGTCCGCGTTGCCGTGCCTCTCTGTTTTTCGATGGATGATGTCAAAATCGTATTCTTGTAGGCGCACAACCCATCGTCCAATCATACCCGTATAATTAGTGAGCCTCTTCAGCGCCAGCAACGGCTCGTGGTCAGTCACAAGGAGGAACTTCTGTCCGTAAAGATACGGATGGAAGTGCTAGATTCCCCAGACCACGGTGTAACACTCGCCTTGCGGGGCCGAGTCGTTTCTTCGTTCGTTCGGCACCGTGCGTGTTCCGTATTCGATGATGTGTTCGCGACCATCGTTCCCCTTCTGAGCTAGGATAGCGGAGATCGCCTCCGGCTGCCAGTCTGTGATGAGAATGAACTGCTTCGTAGGGGCTGGCCGGATCAAAATAGGTGTTGTAGCCAGGGCGTTCTTGAGAGTGGCGAAGGTCTGTTCGCACTCTGCATCCCAGCTCAGGGGCTGGTCCTTCCGCAGTAGGTTCGTTAGAGGCCGTGCAATTGCGACGAAACCCTTGATGAAGCGATGATAGTACGATGCCAGCCCCAGGAAAGCTCGAACCTGCGTCAATGACGTGGGGACAGGAGCGTCTTTCACCGCCACGACTTTTCTCGAGTCTGACCGCAGTCCTCCGCGTGTCACCACATAGCCTAAGAACGAGATTTCCGAGAGGAAAAACTCGCTCTTCTCGAGCGCGATCTTGAATCCGGCATCTCTCAGAGCCCCYAAGGTCCATTCGATATGCTGTGCGTGCCCGTGATAAGTCTCCGAGTAGACCAGGATGTCATTYATGTATACGATGACGCAKAAGTTTATCATCCCCTRAGTCAGYCGCGTCTTGTTAACGAAATTTTGGAACGTCACGTTCATAGCTCGTTGAAACGTGGCAGGTACATTGCAAATACCCATCGGACACCGAACCCACTGCCACGTGTCTTCAAATAGTACGAAGGCCGTTTTCGRYCRATCTTCCTCCTTAACMAGGATATGATGAAAACCGTGGCGAATATCAAATTTACTAAAATAATTAGCACACCGAATCGCATCAAGCAGATCATCAATCCTAGGAAGGGGGTACACATCTTTGATCATGATGTCATTCAGCTTGCGATAATCAATGCATATGCGAATTGATCCGTTCTTTTTTTACACTAATACTACCGGGAATGATCATGGTCCCGTAGCAGGTTCGATCCATCCATTGGTTTCGAACTCCCGGATCCGTTGGAGGGCCGTCTTTCGTTCTACCAGGGATTACCTGTAGGGCTTGCAGTGGATCRGGGGATGGTTTCCRGTCYGAATTTCGTGYTGTATGACTAACGATASTCYGATATCTGTRTCCGTCACGCTAATCGYTTCTTTGTATTYTTTTWAAATGTTTGTGATTAGGTGATGGATYTCATCARGTACRTACTSGGGTACGTGCAATTCATACAGTTGATCCCATATCCGTATATCGATCTGTTTCGTACTTACCTGCTTAGCGYTTTCAGGCAGGGGCGCGRAAATAAACGAATGATCTGATCACCAAGARAATACTGTGRYCATCATCTGTACGTCCTGCTTCCGAATGGCCACGTGTTTCYCAGGCGTTACTCCGTCTCGAATATCCTGCCATGGTATGGGTTTCGTCGCGATTTTAATCCCGAGKCYAGTTTCGAGGCGCWMARGGRGTTCCAAAGAATTGGTCTCCGCCCCTAAGCGCAACAATCGTATCTCTTTTGCAGGTGACAAAARAGATCGTGGRAGATTTGYGATGTCGCAAAAGTGTCTCTTGTCGTTATACCGCGCGAGGAAAGAGGAGGTACSTTCGTACAGGGTTCGAGGGGGTTCCAAAGAATCGACCATCCTCGAAATCTGCACGAGSGGCTCACCCATAATCATTACTTGCGTTCGTTRTARATTTYGATCAGGYAGGCTTAACGGTTTCACACTCGCTCGTTGCATTGGGTAGCAGATGCGTTGTTGCGCCAGTTCCATAATTATTGGATCGTCCTCATWACTGYTGTCCGCATCCTTCGATGATTGCTCATCRTCTGCRGAGTTGTCCCAAGTGATCACTCRAAGAGTTCCCGCYATTATTGGAGAAACTCGCGGAGTTACGTTAGCGGAGGTACGAAGGKTCAKCCTCATAGGTACAGCGTAAGGATTTCCTCMTGTATTTCGGAGGACAATCGATCGCCTCTCGAAGTCCAGAWTGGCTCGCAAAGCTACAAGAGTGGGAAGGCCAAAAAGGACGTCATAAGTGTTTACGTCTAAGACCACGACATCTCCTAGAGCATGCACCTTTCCCAATCGAAAAGCAACRYTGGTCATCYGTCCTACCGTTTTAATCGTCTCTTCATCTGCTGAGACGAGCTGATCTTTTTCCGCAAGCATGATCAGATCGTTCTTTCTTCCTGCCCTTTCAACTACCCRTAATGAGATAGCCAAAASARCGGCTCSAGAATCGATGATGGCATTGTACGGGATTCCYCATATCTCGATATCGCATTCCGCAGACTTCCATGRGATTGGCTTAATTCGTAGGAASTGATCGTCCTTCYGGATTAATCCTAACCGTATTGGGTCTGAAGTACCGAYAGCGTTTTCRTCTTGTGTTGGACTTTTTGTTTTCRTRTTCGCTGTCCGGGCAAGGGCGAATCGTTTYCKATTCGCCTTGCAATGTTGCAACATMCGTTYGTTGGCTTGTTYCGATATCGAAAGTAGATGACCAATCGGAAGAGGAATCAGATGATCTAAGGCTCGAACGATGTTCAAAACATCGATCTCCCCAATGATGAAGGTGGGTCCTCCCGACTCCATCTCTCCGGGARAGGGTCGCSATTCCGCCMCTTCCCTTTGTTCYGRCGCGRGTCTAACCGTTCCAMTCATCCCAARCCYCGGATATCCGAGCGTTACGTACTGATCCAATGGGATTAGTTCCGCAGCTTCCTCCATCGTAGTTAATGCGCTTCCACCTCCTTCCATTTCTTCCATCAGCGCCCCTACTCGTCCAGGTCCGTTAGCGATCGGTGTTGCTGCCACAGGTGCAGCCCCGACTCGCTGTTGTGGGGGTCGATGCGGGCAATCCCGAGCTATGTGCCCTGGTTGATAACACGTGTAACAAACATTCAGATTGCGAGGGACCCCTGCAGGAGGTGCCGAAGCCAGTCCGTGTTGAAGCGGCGCGACACGCACCACTATTGGTCTCATCGACCTCATCATTGCCTCTATTCGAGTATTATGTTCCCGCTGTTCCTTTTTGCTTTCCTGAATCAAATTGACCAGTGTTTTGGTTAGTTCCAATAAGGCCGAAGACTCATTTGGTCGTGCGGGGGTTTCGATCGGTGGCGGGGGTGTTGTCATCACAGGTACGAGCATGCTCGCAATCACACTCAGGGTGGGTCGTTTAGGGGTAATCTGTTATAGATAGGTGACCGGGCCAGACACAAACCCCATATTTTCAAATTTATTCTGAAGTGCGGCCAACTCAGCTTTAGCTCTCGCTAGTTCGGACGATTCTCCTTCCCTAGGGTAATCTTCCCCTTCTAGGAAACTTGCGGCGAACTTCCATTCCATTTCCTCTGCAGTTGCCATGATCTGTTGTAGTGTGTGATTGATGGGGGAGAACTGTTTTCGCAGTTTCGCCCTCATCGTTCTGTTACGGGGCCCATCGATAAACAAATCTCTGCCTACCTGTTCGCCTCGTTCCGTTTTCACAAACATCCTGTAGAATCGGTTTCGATACTCGGTGACAGATTCGAGGGGTTTTTGAACTCGATCTTTAATCATGAAAAGGGCCCGTTCAGGGTGGATATAATCAAATCGGTTCAGGAAATCTCGCTCGAATGTCGGGAGATTTACCCATACATAGGTACTGAACCAATGATGAGCGTCTCCTCCCAGTCGAGCGGGAATGTTCACCTGCGCCTCTTTATCATCGTACTGCTGAGCTCGGAGCGTGGCTTGCCATGCTCCAGCGGGATGATGTGCAGGGTCAAACAGATAGAGATCGGGTGGCGTCATGGGAGCCCATGCTCGTGGTGCGGGTTGATTAGGATTTATCGGGTTCTGTTGATTAGCGTTCATGTTGACCGCCCGTCGAGCCGCAGACCGGCTTCTGGTAACTACGGGGTCGTGTCGATGAGCGTTCCGGGGTCGAGGTCATCCCCTGTTAGCCAGATCGCCCAGCTATGAGTCCTAGAACCCTGCCACATGTCGGGCTCCGACACCAACCTCATGCCCGGCGCGACTTCCTGATCGGAGTGGGATGTGGGTCTGGAAGTGCGAAAAGGGGTGTGCCAAGGATTTTTGGGGAAAGTGGGGGTGGAGTCCCAGGTCAGAAATGAGATTACCATTGGCGGGGTTTCAGGGTCATAGGCGCAATAGGGCTAAGGGACAGGTTACCTCCGGTCTGGTGGCGGTTGGCGTCGCTCAGCATAAGACAGATGGTATGCGCGGTGTAACTGGGACCGTCCGATCCGCCTGTTTTAGTGATGGCGGTTCGAGAAGGCCCGTCCGTGAGGGTTACGATTCCTATGAGTCGGACCTTCGGTTGTAGACACGTGGTGTCTGTCGTCGCGCGTTCTGGTTAGGCTCCGCGGTTTCAGAGGTTCGTCCGTTGCCGCCCCGTGTGCAATTTCTACAAGGCGCGTGGGGCCAATACGGGGCGATGGAATTCCACGGCACCACCATGAGTTGATGGTACAAGAGGAGGAGACGGAAGGGAGGGAAATTGGTAGTGATAACAACGAAGCAAGGGGATATGAAGCATTCCATGTTATACGCACTTGGGTAATCGGGGCACCTCGGATCGTTCGTTACGACATAGTGAAACTCCCTGGGGCACAATCGGTTCTCGGTTAGGCAGGGAAATTCCGAGCGTCTCCGCCTAAGATATTCTCTTACCCCAGGCTCGAAGTACCCGGAGTCCCATGGGTACGTCATCTTATCATTGCGGTGTAGTGGAAGCCTCCCGTACGCATTTGACTGACAGGGGGATCTCCAGATATGGTATCGGAAATTCCTGCCAACTCAGGTGCAACAATGAATTCATGAAAACCTAACAAAACCACAAAACCTAACATTTTTCATAAAATAAAAAAATAGAAGTAAAACTGTGTTTTTTAACACATAAAAGAGAGCGTTTTTAACTGTTTCCCGAGAAAGGAGGCAAAAAAATGGACAAAACGTCTAGCGATTCTCAAAATGTGCAAGAAAATCCTCTCCAACAAAGAACATGTTATAAGACTATAAGTTGTTCTCAGTAGATTGACAAAAAGCAAGGCTCAAACAAGACAATCTTTAAAGACTGTAAGACGAACTCGAAAGATGTTAAAAAAAACAGTTTCAGTGAATGCTCATTTGTAGAACTATAAGTCGTTTTCAACAGTTTGGTAAAAACGAGGCTCTGCGAAAACTAGTTTATAGAACTATAAATTAATATAACTCCATTTTTAAGTTAATTGTAAAACCCTTGTCAAAAGATATATGTTATGTAAAAGAAGAATTTAAACAACTTTTACTTGGGCGACATCTTCAAATTCTTAGCCAACCACGATTTAAAATTAAAAAATGGAAAATTATTTAAATAAAAAACACTAAAAAATAATATATTCGTCCATGTATGAGAGAACATATCCAAGCGAATGTATTCGCAAACAGGAGAACATGTGTGCGTGTTTGGAAAATCCCCGAATAGGTTGAACTTTGTTGTACCATATACCTTATAGAACTACAAATATGTTGTTTTTAGATAAACAAAAAATTGAGATATTTTGGTTCCTGAACAAGCGATGCTTTGCAAGGCAGTGATTTTTTGTAAAAAAACTTACTTCTCTCCTCACCACTTCTAGTGGTTCTGAAAAGGTACTTTTTTATTCCTTTTTTGCAGGTAATTTACTTCACATAAAATTTTGTTCATGTAGGAGGCCTGAAAAATGTACTAACAGAATCTTTAAAAATTTCCGTGCAAACCTAACAATTTTTTTTGTTAGTTTTTCACGAACCCTGTATTGTGCTTGAAAGGAGGAAGGTTCCTCGCCTATCCCGATACTGGAGGTGCCAGGTTCGTCAACGATCGCGACTCGTCGCGCGTGGACACGTGTAGGCCTCGCAATTCGGATCGTGCTTACACGTATCCACACGAGGCGTTCGCTTGCACCCGCGCCTGTTGGTTAACGCTTATGCCCAAGTGAAAATTTAATCCCTCATGCAAAATCGCCATGTGTCGTGGATGACTACCCAATCATCTAATCACTCAGTGGTCCCACAAACAATCATTTCGAGCATGCAAGGTGTCATTACACATCAGACATCGCAACAACATCAGAGCTCCCGCCATACTAACAATGGATCAAAGTGACAAGCAATGATGATGACTAAGCAAAAATGACAAACATATCATTCCATCCGAACTAGTTCATTCCTTACACGCAAAAGAGGGAGAATCGAAACAGAATGAGACATCATACAAGGACCAACATTAAAACAAAGATGTCGAAGAAAAATAAGAGCGAATCGCTCGAGCCAAGATCAAAACTTATATACAAAGTCGAAGGAAAAGACAAAGAAAATTTGCAAACCCACGTCCATCAACCTCAGCTCTCTCTTCCTCTCTCTCTCTCTCTCTCTTTCTCTCTCTCTCTCTCTCTCTCTCTCTCTCTCTCTCTCTGATGCAGACAGTTCGTCGTCATGCACCAACCCACGAAGTCGTCACCCCGCTTAGTCCTCCTGCACCTGTAACATTCGCTCGCTCCTTACAGTCCGTCATAGCCCCACGCGTCAACCCCTCGCATTCGGCACCAGCTCGTCGGGTCACCCGACTTCTACTTCAACTTACCTCTTACTTCGCTTGTGAGCCGACCCTCACTGATCGCGCTACCCCGAGCTTCCAGCAACTAGTTAAGAGAGCTACCTAATCGCGCAACCGAAATTTATAGCGTGCATGCAAGCGCGAAGAACACGGAATTGCAAGGACTTAGAAAGGAGATTAGGAGAGGGAACGCCTACGTTTTACATGGCCAGACCGCGGCGTGGGGGACGTAGCCACTCTCGACGCATTGATCCAATCATGCAGCCCACGGGCTAGACCGTCATAACAAAAAGAGAAGGAGAGGGCGAGAAAGACGAAGCTCAAGAAGAGAGATACAGTTACAATGGCGCCTGCCCAAAAATTACAGTTACACACGAGATTAAGGACGCCGACTAATCAGAGCTCCGCTGCAGCCGCAAAAAGAAGAGCGCAAGAAAGACAACGTGTGGCAAAAGAAATCCCGAATTCCTAAATTCCCGAATCCCTAAACTTATTGCAAATTCCGAAAAGAAAGTCCGAAATTCCGAGAGCCATCGAGGGCTCGGCAAGATTCGAAAAAAGAATTTAAAAAACAAGCAAAACTTTTTGCGCGACCTCCGTGCCTAAAACCTGACAACATAACAAAAAAGAAGCGACGTCAAACATTATTAATCGCGCCTTTGTCGGCGCGATAGCCACTCAATCAGCCATCTCGGGACTTGCTCGGCCCGGAACCCAGCCATCCGAAAAGAAGCGACACAAAAAGACGAAAAAACGAGGACACCGATGCAATTTCCCCTCAATCTTGATCTCCCGTAATTGGTCCAACCTTCCCATCTTAGGACCCCTCATTGTCATCGCGCAGAAAATCGCGCGGAAAAAAAATTGGTTCATCACAGTCCGCTCGTGAGGGTTGCGATCTCTATGGGTTGGACCTCTGGGTGTAGACACGTGGCGATTGATGTCGCGTGTTATGGTTAGGCTCTGTAATTCTAGAGGCTCGGCGGTTACCGCATCGTCTGCAATTTCTGCACGGCGTGTGGGGCCAATACGGGGCTATGGAATTCCACGGTACCACCATGAGCTGGTGCTATGAGAGGAGGAGATGGAAGGGAGGGAAATTGGTAGCGATAATGACGAAGCCAGGGGATATGAAATATTGCGTGTTATAAGTAGTCGGGTAGTCGGGACCCCTCGAGTCGCTGGTTATGGTGAGGCGAAAGTCCCTGGGATACAACCAATCGTTTTCGGGTACACAGGGGAATTCCGGATGTCTCAGCCTAAGCTGTTCTCCCACCCAGTACCCGCAATCTTTCCCGTTCTGCAATGTACGACATCTTGTCATTCTGGCAGATCACTAGCTGCAGCGTAGTGGGAACCCTCCGCACGCATCGGGTCGTACTTCGATTGACAAGGGAATTTCTGGGTATGGTGGCGAAAATTTCTACCGCCTCAAATTCTCGAAAAAAGGAAATTTCGCCCTTATCCCGATACCGGAGGTGCCAAGTTCATCAGTGATCGTGAATCGCCCGCGTGTGGACACGTGTAGGTTGCGCTGATCAGATCCCACTTAGACGTGCGCATACGAGGTGTTCGATCGTACACGGGCTTGTTGGCTGATTTTCGTGCCAAAGTCAGTGTTCAGTCCTACATGCAAAATCGCCACGTGGCATAGATAACCACCCAATCATCTAATCATTCAGTGATCCTGCAAACAATCATTTCCGGTCATGCAAAATGACATCGCACACATCAGACACCGCAACATCATCAAACTTTTATCGTGACGAGAGCAGATCAAGTGACAAGCAACGATGATGATTAGGCAAAAACGACAAACATATCATTCCATCAGGACTTCGTCCATCCAATATACACAAAAGAGGAAGGATCGAAACTGAATAAGACACCATACAAGGGCCACCGTCGAGACAAAGATGTCGAAGGAAAAATAAGGGCGAATTGCCCGAGCCAAAGTCAAAACTTCTCTTATACTCTCTTATACCCTAAGGGGAAAACCGGTCCTCGCGTGACACTGCCGCCGGGCCCAGGGAAAGTCGGGCAGGGAGGCCCGCGCGCTGTACCGCGGGGTCGTGGGCACGTGCCCGTGGGACAGCGACGAGAAATCGCAGCGCGTCGCATGACGGTTCGGGAGGGGCGCGGCGGGCGGGTCCACGAAAAATCACGCCCGGGGGGGGTGCCGGTTGGCGGGGTCCTCTGTGCCAGGCGGGGGCGCGGTGGGTGGGACCAAGAAAAATCGCGCGGGGAGGGGGGCGGCGGCGTCGCAGGGGGCCGAGGAGCGGCGCCGCGGATGAAATATCGGGCGAAGGAGCGGGGGTGTGCACGCACTGTCGATGAGCAGCAGCAGTGGCCTGGGCCGTATGCGGGTCTGCACTTGGAAAACGGGGGCGTCGAGGGGGGTGTCGATGACCGCAGTAGCGGTGGCCCAGGCGGCATGCGGGCGTGCACCTGCTCACTATTGCAGCAATCGAATGCGGGGAGCGGTTTTGGGCGGCAAGTGGCAATCGCAAGGTCGGAGAGTTATAGTCTCTCTCTCTCTCTCACACACACACACACACACACACACACACACACACACACACACACACACACACACACACACACACACACACAC
>BFEA01000172.1:1307261-1327016 GCA_003427395.1 Chara braunii | reverse complement strand
AAAAAAAAAAAAAAAAAAAAAAAAAACTATCCAGTACCGCCGCCGCCGGTAGGGTCGGTCCCCGAGAGCGCGACTGCCGCGGAGGAGGGTTCTTGCCCGTTGGCGCGCCGCCCCGCCTGAACTCCCTCCTTAGTGTGCCGAGCGGACGGACAGCAAGTCTGTGAGCTGCGCGAGCTTGGCTGCCTGCGCGGCTGACTGCTTGCCTCCCTGACCGCCTATCTCCCGGTGCACGTGGCAGTTGACACGTGTCAATCATTTAATCGATCTGCTCCTGGTAGGGTGAACCTGGTAGTTTGCCTGCTGCTCCAGGAAAGTGC
This sequence comes from Chara braunii, assembly GCA_003427395.1. Taxonomy (NCBI): domain Eukaryota; kingdom Viridiplantae; phylum Streptophyta; class Charophyceae; order Charales; family Characeae; genus Chara; species Chara braunii. The sequence continues at coordinate 1,326,699 of BFEA01000172.1, read as the reverse complement.
TCCTTAGTGGAAGTGACAGCGACAGCGATGGCCCAGGAAAGTACTCCTGGCATGAAGAAGAAGAAAGCGAGGAAGCAGAAGGACACGGGGGAGGTCGAGCAGACGGCTATGGCGGCCAATGGCAATCAGACGGCTATGGAGGGCAATGGACACGACGGTGAAATTGTGGAAATGGAGGTAATTGCGAAGGGTGCGAGGTCTTCGAAAGGGAGGGGAATCTCTGAGGGAGGAGGGGGGGAGACGGCTATGGCGATCAAGAAGGACGAAGGCGGCTATGGCGTGACCGTTGAGGATGGATCGAAGGGGGAGGAGAAGAAGAAGAAGAAGAAGGAGAAGAAGAAGAACAAGAGGAAGGAGAAGGATGAGAACGAGGAAGATGGGCAGGAGGAAGAGGAGGAGGAGGAGGAGGATAAGGGAATGAAGGAAGACGGAGATGGCAGCAGAGGGAAACGAGCGAGAGCGACGGATCTAACGAAAGAGGAAAACGACCGTGGCCGCCAAGACGGAGAAGAAACGAAGAGAGAAAAGAAGGAGAGAAAAAGGGAGGAAAGGAAAAGATCGAAGACGCACACGAAGAACAGGGGTGAGGATGAAGAGGAAGGTGCGGCTATGGCCGCTATGGAGGATGTGTCGATGACGGATCAACGTGAAGACGGAGATCAGGAATCGACGTTGCTAGTAAACGGTGCAAAGAAGAGGAAGGACGGAGAGAGAGGGGAGAAGAACGAGACCGCTAACGGTGTGGCGGCTAACGGTGAGGCGGCTAACGGTGAGGGAGATAACGGTGAGGAATACAAGAAGGGGAAGAAGGAGAAGAAGAAGAAGAGGAAGAAGGCTAAGGAGGAGGATCTACAAGAGAAGAATGAGGAGAATGAGGAGGAGGAGGAGGAGGAGGAGGAGGGAGGGGGTTATGCAGGAAAGCGTGGCGGCGGGGGTAAATTGGCGGTGAAGGTCACCGCCGAATTGGCGCGCAGTAATGGCAAATCGAATTCGAATTCGAATTCGAATTCGAAGGCGAAGGCGAGTTTGGAAGATGCAGAGAAATTACGAAAGGAATTAGGTTTGACTTTGACTGGGAGCGGTGCGGAGCAGTTCCCGCCAATTCGCACCTTCCGCGAGTCCGGTCTTCCTGATGACGTCATCGCTACTTGCAGATCCTTCGAGAAGCCATCGCCGATTCAGAGCCAATCTTGGCCGGTGGTTTTGGCTGGTCGGGACCTCATCGGTATCGCGGCCACCGGATCGGGGAAGACCATCGCGTTCGCTGTTCCCGCGCTGATGCATTTGCAGAAAACGAAGAAGACAACGACGATGATGTCGAGCAAAACCTGGAAGAAGACCACGCCATCGCCGACCTGCCTCGTGCTCTCCCCGACACGAGAGCTCGCTCAGCAAGTACGTCTTCGCCTTCCCCGCCGGTTCTTCCCCTCTCTCTCTCTCTCTCTCTCTTTCTCTTTCTCTCTCTCTCTCTCTCTCTTTCTCTAATAATTAGTCAGGACAGGAAAGGCTTGTCATCTCAGGGGCGAGTGGCGCTTCTTCTCGGCCGTCGATTCTCTCAAGGGCCGTGCACACGTTGATGTCCAAATCTTTTTCGGGATTTTTTTGCCGACACCGCTCTTCGCGTTTCCTGACTGACTGCAATACCCTACTCTCGCACTCTCTCTCTCTCTGGGTATTGCTAATTGTATACCCTCTCTTGCTTTTTTCTCGCGTGTCTTTTCCTGCGTTCTTTTCCTTCCTTCCTTCCCTCTCCTCGTTCTCCCTGGATTCGATGAACCTGGACTCGATGATCGCGAATGCAATGGTAATAGGATCCACGCCTGGATTCAATGAACCTGGACTCGATCAGTTATCAATACTGTAATAAGGAAGGAATGGCTCAGGAATCCAGGGTTGGATCCAGGAATCGCCCAATTCCGATCCCGGATCCCGATCAAGGAGTCCCGATCTACCATCCGATCCACGAATGGACCCAGGATTAGAAATCGATCCAGGATCGGGAATAAGGTCCAGAATTCGTCCAGAATCCAACTGGTGGAATCGATCGAGGAATGATTCCGTGATCCTGGATCGATTTCTAATCCAGGGTCCATTCGTGGGAACTGTGGGATGGTGGGACGATGATGCAGGCTATTTCCAACATAAATTATTTTTTGCGTGCATTGCCGAATCATACTTTATTTCTGGATTATTGACCCACTCTCGTGTGACACCTGTCGGGACAGGGACGCGGTGCGCCTTGGCTGTGGAATTCATCATCTATGCCATCACCATTATCAATCTATTGTGGTGGCCGCCATCTGTGCCGAAGGGTGTCCAACATTTCCTCATTGTACACATCCCTATCACCCAGAGATTCGTTGTCCCTTTTGTGCGCAAGGATGCTATCAGGACTGCATGATGCGGCACTGTGCTGAACGTCCTGATGTTTTTTTTTACATGTGGACAACATGTCCTTTGTCAGGACTGTTTTGATGGGATGGTCCGTGCTAGCCGTCCTGCTGAATGCTGTGCTGGTGCAGCTCTCCTTGGGTATCCTTGTGAACATCCACATCATCATCGTCAGCGTGCCTGTCCTATCTGCAGGGGTGGGGGCTCCTCTTCCTGGCTGGTCAATAGAACCAAGCAGGTCAGGAGCAACACTAATTGCTGAGGTGAAGAAATAAGAAAGAGAAAAATGAAGAAAACGAAAAGAAGAAAAAAAAGAACAAACTGCTGAAGCAAAGAAAAACGAAAATAAGGAAAAAAGAAAAAATATGTTGAACTTCGTTGTGACAGTGGCAATTGGTTTATCTGTGGGATGTGTCATTTGCTTTGTTTGACTGGTAGGCCTTCCTCTTCTCTTGTCCTTTCTTTTACTGTATCCCTTTCTCTTTCTTTTGCCTCTGTGCGGCGTGGTTTCCTCCTCCTTTTCTTTACCTCTTTGCCTTTTGGCTCCGTGCAAGTGGGTCCTTGTGACACACGGGGATGGGGGCAGCCAGCGCTCAACCTGTCCTCCACGTGGCTAGCCTTGTACGTAAGAGGTGATGAACAGGCCGAGCTTTCCTTCCTTCTTTTCTTTTTTTGTTTTGTCTTTTTCCACCTTTGTGCCCCGATTCACAGTGTGACAATATATACACATATACGATGATATATTAATATATACACATATATTTACATATGTTATCTCTGTTTGACGACCGGCCTTGTACGTAAGAGGTGATGAACAGGCGGAGCTTTCCTTCCGTCCTTTCTTTTTTTTTTCTGTTTTTTTTTTTGCCTTTGCGCTCTGATACAGTGTGACGATATATATACCTATGCATAGGGTTCAGCCTCCTGATGAGTCGGTGAAACTCCCCTCGTTTGTTGTCCTCTTCTCCCTCTCTGCCTACGGTTTTCCGGGCAGCTCTGTTTGACAATGTTTGACTCTGTCGCAGATATTCTTGACCATCACACGCTGTGGAACAATCGCTGGGGATATGCACACAAAGACACATTGTCATATCTGTACTATGCACTTAAAGTGCACAAATCGCCCCCTGGGCTTCACAGTATTGTTGGCGTCACAGAGCGGAATAATCGCTCCCCACCGCAGCGATCTTGATCAACTGCATCGTCTGTTCATACAGGCCACCACCGACCTCCCTAGGAACCCTTGGCCAGTACTACCGTCACTTCTTCCCGCCTCAGCCTTGCACTACAAGGAGTCGTTAAAACTCTCCGTGAGAAGGATAATCTGTTGTATCAGCAATACGGTGTGAGACGGTGCTGGATCGTGCAAAGTGCCGAGGAGGTGATGCTTGATCTCAAACGGAATTCATCTTCTCTTCCTGACCATGCTCCTCGCACTGTTGACTTCACAACTATGTATACCAATCTTCCTCATGACCGTATTTGTCATAATGTATCAAAAGCGGTCGAGGACGCCTATAGATATGCCTTACAACAGCACATGCAGCGGCGCACACATCCTCCTATCCTTAACATGATTGTTAAAGGGCCCCGTCAAGGGGAGTGGACGGTTCATGCAGGACCCAAACACCTTCTCTGTCTCCCAAATTCTTGAACATCTCCGTTTTATCGTCACGAACATGTATCTTTATGCACCGGACGGCACCTTGCGACATCAGCCGATTGGCACCCCAATGGGGAACTAATTCTGGTCCGGAGATAGATGATTTGATGTTGTATTGGGATGAGGCTCGTTTTGTTGATGACCTCCAGCAGCCTGATCTTCGTGCAGCTAACAGTATGCGTTCACATACTGCTTGATTGATGATGTTCTCTCATGGGGATATTTGTCACCACCGTCAGAGCACTATGGCATTGAATGGAAGGAGACCATAGCGCCTGATGGCTCTTGCACATTCTTGGGTGCACGCCTCCAAGTCCGCCCTGACGGTTTACTGCGTATGAGTGTCTTCGACAAAGCAGCCTAATGGAATTTCCCTGTTATTCGTTATCCCAATGCTACGTCCAACGTCCCCGCACACCAGCCGGCGGGAGTGTTTACAGGTCAGCTTACAAGGTTTGAGTATGTCTGCAACAACTGGTATGATTTCAAAACTACAGCTGCGATGCCCACACACCGCATGCTTTTTCGCGGGCACTCTCCAACAACGCTTGCGAAAGGATGGACTTCCTATATTCGTACGCGTCAACACAGGTACCCTGCGCATGTGACCCGCCTCTCCAGCTGGTTCCACAGCATGGTCTATTCACCACCCAATTTCTCGTGTATCTACACGCTGCTCCCGGACTACGCCTGTCACAGCCTCTTCATTACCTGCGCTTGTCACATCTGTCACAACCTCGTCTTCATTACCTTCGCCTGTCGTACCTGCGTCCTCATCAGTCTTAGTAACCCCTTCCATGCCGTTTGTGACCCTGCCTGCCCCTTTTAGGTTCACATCTTATACCTCATTGGCCTTGGTTGCTTCTACGATTGATTCCGTGGGCGCAACTTGACCAGCGGCCGCTGTGCCACCTTTGGTCTCGGTGCGTTCCTCCATGGCATTCGTGGCCCTGCCTGCATTGCCACCTGTAGAGTCCCCTCTTCGGGTCTCACCTGTGACTGCCCCCCCCTGTCTCTGCTTCAACCACTTCACCACCCCCGTCTTCACCGCCCTTTTTTCCCTTGGTTTTGTCTCCTTCTGTTACACACCTTCCTACTACTCCACCACCCCCGTCTTCACCGCTCCTACCTCCCTTGGTTTTGTCTCCATCCGTTACCCCTCTTCTTGATCCATAAACCGCTTTGTACACACAGACTTCGTCATCCTATTCTCCGTCGGTCTCATCTGCCCCTGCGGAATGCCTACTTCGCCGTCCTGGACTCCGGCCTCGACTTACTCCCCAGCCTCAGCTTACTCCCCTTTCCTCCATCTCTGTTCTTGGACGAAGAAGAACCCGTTCATTCTCCCCATCATGGCTTTCCCCAACATCTCGTCCCCGTCTTTTGCTGCCCCCAACATCTGTACCACGACTACTTCGCTCTTCGACTGCATACCTTGCTGTAGCGCGACAAGCACAAAATAGGAGGGATGATGGTGCGGGACCATCTGAGGATGAACTTGGCAAGGGGACTGTAGGGGATTCTGTGGAAAATCCGTCTGAGCGACCTCCACCGAATCTGTGTGGCCTCGCTGCTACTAACATCGGCCTGCAAGCCCATCGTTGGGAACCATATACTCTCTCTGATTTCTTAGCCATTGCTTCTGATCTTGATGCTCGGGAGCATGAGTTATATGGCGATAACCGGATTCAGCATCCCCCACATAATAGTAACTACACTCGACATGGGGGATTCAATGTCTTTGTTCTGGAGATTGCATTGATAAGGCGCCAGCATACCCTTTCGGGTGGCGACCCGGACCATTGTTCGCACGTTTGTGCCTACATTCTACATACTCCTGGCCACTACACCGCTTTTGTGCGTGCCTCTGGTTGGGAATTATGGAATGGCGGTGCTATGGTGCAAACTATTACTGCCATCTGTGATCTCATGTAGCTGATCTGCAACTGTTCCAGGTTATTGACCCCATGGGTACCTTGTGTACTTCCATGTCTGCCTTTGCGCCCGTCTCTGTCTGCATCTGTGCCCGTCTCTGTGCCTGCCTCCGCACCTGTCTCCGTGCCTGTTTCTGTGTCTGTCTCCTTCCATGTTATTGACACTATGGGTACTTCGTGTACTTCCATGCCCGCCTCGGCGCCCGTCTCTGTGCCTGCCTCCGCACCTGTCTCTGCGCCCGTCTCTGTGTCTGTCTCCGTGCCTTCCTCCGTGTCTGTCACCGTGCCTGCTTCAGTCTTTATTCCCCCAGATGCTGCACTAACCCTTTGTGACCTCCTTTGTGTGGCCACTGACACTGTTACACCTGGCTGTGGAAAGCATCGACTTTGTCGACGTCACTACAACCATATTATTTTTCCGGCCCGCTGTCTGCAGGGATGCCACCTGTATCTGGATTGTGAACATTGTCTGCATCCAGATGCAGTATGTCCCATCTGTGCCTGTGGGCGCTATAGCGAATGTGCACTTAACTGTGATGGTGAATGCCCCATCGTCATGGCCTGCAACAGGCATGTCCTCTGCCATGCATGCTTCAGAGGTTGCAAGACAGTGAAAGAAGAATGCAGTAAAAGAAAGAAGAAGTTTGTGACGTTTTACTTTGTTTGTACCCTGCACCCTAACACCCTCAAAGAAAAAGTCAGAAGGGTGAAAATGAGAATAAAAAGTAAAGAAGGAAGTGCAGGTGCGCTGAAAAGTGAACGTAAAAGAAAGAAGTTGTGTCACGTTCCCTTCGCCTATCGGTCTACCTTTTCTGCTCCTCTCTTCCTTGTGTTTAACACCTCTCCCTTTACTCTGCCTCTTTCCCACAGCGTGCAAGTGGGCTGTTATGGCATACGGGGATGGGGGCAGCTCACACTCAACTTCATCAATGTGGCGAGCCTTGTATGTGAGAGGCGCAGTGGAGGAGGAGTTACGGTGATTTAGAAGTTGAATGATTTCAATGGGTCTTTGTTTTTTTATTTTTATCCTTTGTTCAGTGTATAAAAATTAAAAGACTGAAATAAATAAGAATACACTAAAACAAAGAAGAAGAAGACACTGTTTTCTGTCTTTCTGGTTTGTCTGTCTCTTTGCCTGTCTGTCCTTTCATTTTTTCATTTCTTCGCTCATCTTATTTCTTCTTCTACTTCATGTGTTTGCACTCTTAGTCAATAGTTCTGTGACAATATATATACATCTATGTGGTAATAGAGAACTGCCCGGTGAAGCGTACGCAAGGACGGAGATGATGACAACAAACGAGGGGTTGCGACAGACAGACTGTTTTGTCTGAGTTTCATCTCTGAATCATCAGGAGGCTGAAATTCACTCTCTCTGCAGTCTGCAGAGGTCCCCTAACTGGTGAAACTGCCTGTAAGTGATAATCCAACTGAACCCGGGTTATATGTTGCGGTTAAGAGTGAACAACCACCAACCACAGTCAATGCATTTGGATTTTTCAGGCCAGGTATATATCATATTATATTTTTTTATAACATATTACGTCATATATCTATATATTCATATATATTCAATTTTAAGGGCGACACCCTTGAGATGTCATCATAGAACAGACTGGTCCCACGTGATTGAGAGTTATTTTGCTTCACTGATTCCGTAAGGATTCGAGCTCAGGCCTGTTTATCAACAGTTGATGGCTGCGCCATTCACCCACATGGGACTGTGTATATGGCTGTTCCATAAGATTAGCAAGGCCCCTGTGAAAAATAAATAAATGAAAAGAAGTTAATTTCTCCTGACATCTGGATCGCCCTGCAGATGGATGACTCGTACAAGATTACCATGGCCACTGTGCGGCCCCCCAAAAGAAGAAAAGAAAAAAAAAGAAAAAAAAAGAGAAAAAAGAAAAAAAAGAAAAAAAAAGGAAAAAAAAAAAAAAAAGAAGAAAAAAAAGAAAAAGAAAAAGAAAGAAAAAGAAAAAGGAAAAGAGAGGAAAACGTTTTTGCTGAATTAGTGTTTTTTCTTGTGGTAGAGTCAAACATTCACCTGACCTGTAATTATTGCATCCTCGACTGTGATCACAGATTTCAGGTGTGTTTGAAGAAGCAGGAGCTCCGCTTGGTGTTCTCACGGTGTGTGTTTATGGCGGAGTGCCAAAGGGTCCGCAAAGAGACATGCTGCGCAAGGGAGCGGTATGCCCTTATTTTTCTTATCGTGTGTCTGCATCTTGCTGCAAATCTCGTCGTTGTGACATTGTTTGGGTTTCTTTTTCTGCCTCGTTCTACTTTTGCTTGCTCCCTCACTCGAGTTCCTGGCCTGAGCGAAGTTAGATGGGGCTGCGGGAGCTAACACATTTAAATTGATTTAATATATAAAATAAAGGGAAACTTGTTGAAATATCCCTAAAAGTTTGGGTATTTTGTCAGGTACCGCTAAAACATAGTTGTATGCTGAAATGCCCCAACTTCTGCATCTGCCCCTGGCCCACTCATTGGCAACTTCTCCATATGCCCTGGCCCTGGGCTGTAGGGGCCTGTGCATTTGTCTTGCCATCTGCGGGGTCCAACGACCTAAAATACGGGGGCATATAGACAAGTTGCCGGGGCCCGGTAGGGGTATATGCAAAAGATGACGGACAGGTATTCATTTGGCGAGTGGGGTATTTTGCAAAAAAAGTTTCACAACTGTCATAGGGGCATTTTGCCATACCCATGCCTTTTAGGGGTATTTGACAAAATACCCGAACTTTCAGGGGCATTTCAACAATTTTCCCTAAAATATATTGATGTAATTTAAATTGATTTGTAGTTACCTGCAAAATTACAGACTGAGAAAACTTCTGTTTTCTGAGTTTTGCCACTGGAACGTGCGTCTTGCTTAATTTCCTGCTTTTCGCTGAGATTTCTAAGTCTGTGTGTGTGCGTGCTGGCTGGTTCCCGTGTGCCTGTCTGAGTGCATGATTGCTCGAGTGTGTGAGTTTGACTGGCCAGGCTACTTGTAGTTATAAACACTCAAGTACCGGGTACGGTAGAGGTTTGAAAACACTTGAGTAGCGGTAGGTAGGCAGAAAAGGACAAATAAATATTACCTTTAGAGGCCTAAGGGATTTTAGAAGTCCAGTACGCCTAGGTCTAGGGGTACCAGTCCAGTAGTCTGAGTCTAGGGCCTGTGGCGGACAATATCAGACCTGCAATGATGTTTCCCTCGGAAAGGAGGCAGGTACCGGTAGCTGGGAAGCCGGCTGGCCTGGAAGTCACCGTCCAAGGAGGCAGCTGCCCGCTGTATCTTGGGAGAGCACTCATTGCTCCTGTTCATTATGCGGTGTGCAAGTTTGGTGTCACACTGCTGGAGCAATCGCTGGCCAAGCCCAGCGCTGGGAGGTAGAAGGAGACCTGGCGCTCCAGCCTTGGCTATGGTGGAGCAGCTCAGGTAGGAGGAGGAGGAGGAAGAAGGGGGCTAGGAGGAGAGTGACGGGGTACCTACCTGGCTATCTTAGACAATATCTTGGTTGGTGTTGCACCTGGAAGGCCGCAGTCGCGGTGCGCTGCTGCGAGAAAAGGCTTTCAGGGCAGAGTTAGGCATGGCGGTCTGAGCAGGAGAGGCCTTATCAGCTTTTGCATTGTATTTTGAACATCGGGGCAAGGCCTCACGAGTCTGCCATAGCCACCACCAAGAGAAGACCGAAGAAGGTGTAGGTCGTGGCTATGGTGGACCTCATCTACTGCTGGCAGTACGCAGGAGATTCGAACATCGGTTCTGGTTCAGTCTTTCATTGTTATAATTATTTTTTATTGAATGAAAGGTTGGGGGAGATAAGGAGGATGAAGTGAGTTGGCGAGTTGATGGGGGATTTGTCATTGGGCTTTGCCGGTGTACACATCTCCTTCTTTTTGTTTCTTTCTTTGTTCTTCTTCTTCCTATGTCGATTTCTCTTTCCAAGTTCTTTCATTTATTTGCAATTGAACGGCATTGTCTTTCTTTCCTTGTGTTATTGCACTTCGGAATAGCCAGGATCATAACAAATTTAAAATAATTTGATGTAATTTGATTGATTTAAAATGAATTTATGTAAAATAAATTGATTTCATCAAGGGTTTTCTTCTTTAGCATGAAATGAGCATGATCTCGTTATTGTAATATAAATTAATTTAAAATTAATGTAACATTAATTTAACATTAATTTAAAATTAATTTATGTAAAATACATTGATTTCATCAATGGGTTTCTTCTACTTGTGGGGAGGGGGTTCCTCCCCTCCCCCACCACAGCAACCCCCCCCCCCCCCCCCCCCCCTCCTCTTCCCTTTTCCTGACCCCACTTCTGAGTAGCTAACCCCTAAGTAAACCCCAAATCGCTTGACTCCAAAACGGACAACCACGGGAGAGAGAGTAAGACCCTAAATAAATAAATAAATAATACCCTAAATTGAAATTCTCAATAACCTTGAATAACACTTCAGGAGCCGGGATTGCAAGACCCCAAAATGCTAAACCTTGCAAGGAACCTGACTGAACTTCACTTGCTGGAGTGTACCAGGTAGCATGCATGTAATACAGATCACGCAGATTGTGTTGACTCACACGAAATTCATCAGAGAATGAGTGGTGACCAGGAAACACAACTCAATTATCAAACCAGATTGAAGAAAGAGAATCACGAGTTCAGAATGAATAGCACCCAACAGAATTACAAGTCCTCTTCATCCAACATGAGTTCCAAGCCTGGCGTTCATCAGCGCCAGCAGCTGTTCATCCAGTACAGAGCTCAACAGGTAAGTTTCACCATAACTCGCTTCCCCCTCGCTTCTCTCTCTCTGTGTCTATACTTCTGGTCTACTCTCACTCACCATGCATGCGCACTCCCTATCACACGAGGATCTACTCTGAATACTACTCACTGGACTCTTCTATTAATTATCCCTACTAATGAACTAACTGGCGTTGGCGCAGCTATGGCTGCCTTCCTTCCAGCCAGCGTCCTTCTTCTCTCTCTCTCACACTTAGCGCTGCTCACAGCCTAGCGCAGCTCACACGCATCTAGCGCACAAGTGCCACGACACTTCCACACTTCGATGCGAAATGAGCATCTGCCCTACGAGGAGGCTGGCCAGTCCTTTATAGCGCTGGACTGGACTGGCGAGGTCTGAACTCGGGCTCCAAGTGTCTGGGACTCCTGCCCAGTACCTGTTGTTGCAAAGTGTGTGTCCCAGTATCTTTTCCCATGGTGTGCTGCTGCTTGGGCCAATGGTCTGTCCTTTGGACTTCTGGTCTGAATCAGGACTGACCCGTGGGACTGTGACTGGACTGGGACTGTGGCTTTTGACTTATTGCCGAACAGACACGACTTATCGTCGAGCAGACATGACCCTAACTCAGTCTTGAAATCTTTGTCCTAAACCTGCTCGTCCAGGACCTGCTCGTGACTGTTCAAAATGACTTTTCAGTTCGTTATGGATGCGGTATTTGCCTCAGGAACTTGTCTTTTGGAATATTGCTCGTGAAATTGAGTTCAGGCCGAGAGGGCCCTTTTCATGCAGGGGTCACTTTTACGGGCCTGAATCGTAAAGGCCCTTGCACTCTCGCCGGCGTAATTTCGAAGTCCTCTGAGAAACTCTTATCTGTCCACAACATTGACACCTTTTCTTGCTCTTTCATAGTAAGATACTATGTTTGGTGCGGTTTCCATTAGCTCATCTCTACTGAACCAGCGGTCTTCACTTGGATCTTGATATGCAAATCTGACTTTATATTGCCGCTGAGGTCTACCTCTACGTCCAGTCTGGATAGTACTTTCAACAACGATTTTATCAACATCAAATTTTCCATCCATACTCGGAGGAATTGCTGATCTACGACTGGGGATACAACTCGTTAGTTACACAAGGTAGGAGCTTTGACGCATGGAACACCGGGTAGGTATGCAAGTGTGGGGGTATTTCAATAACATAGGAGGGTCCATCTACATCCCCTGTCACATCCAATACTTGCCACAGTCCTCTGTAGGCAGGTAACAATTTTTGAGATATGTGCTCTTCTGGGATACACTCTTTTGATTTTACCCAAACCAGATCGCCTACAGCAAACTGAGAAGGTCTCCTGTGCTTATTGGCCTCATGCACATTAGTTCTTTCAAACAACAGTCCTTGGGTTACTCGATAGTTAGGAAACTCTTGTGGCGCTTCTTGAACACGTTTCAGCATAGCGCCATAAACAGGATCAGTGGAATAAGCATTCCTAATCTTATCTTGAACATCAATGGCTATGTCCAAGTAGGTTACAATAGTACCGAAAAAGTCAGATCTTCGACTTAATGCCTCAGCAACAACAGATCTTCGACTTAATGCATCAGCAACAACGTTATACTTACCCTTTACTGGCTTTAGTTCAAAGTCATATTGATCGATTTCCGCAGCCCACCTAGTCAGTTTAGGTGTCATTCGGGCTTCCGTTTTCAGCCGGCGGAGTGTCTCATGATCTGAGTACACTTTGAAGTGGCGACCTAAGAGGTAATGACGCCAATGGTCCAAAAATTCCCGAAGTGCGTACAACTCTCTTTCATATGCGGAAGCGGCGACCTTCTCACTAGGCAGTCGTCGGGACATAAATTCGACAGGCCTATATCCATTCCCATCGTCTTGCTGAAGTACGACGCCTATCTCGTACTGACTGGCGTCGGTAGTAACAACAAAGGGCAGAGAAGGATCAGCTACTTTTAAAACCGGATAGTTAATCAAACATTTCTTTAGACGCTTAAATGAAGACGTCGAGTCTTGATCCCACTTCCAGATGGTTTCCTTTTTCAACAGTCTGCGAAGGGGAGCAACAATTATCGTAAAGTGCCTTACGAATTTACGGTAGTAATTAGCCAACCTAAGGAACGACCGTAGTTCCGTCAATATATGCGGGTTGGGCCAATCCCGAATAGCTGCAATCTTTGCGTCTTGCGGTTTGATACTGTCTCCATCCAGTACATGCCCTAGATACAATACCTGACGCTTTGCCCATTCACACTTCTTGGGGTTCAATTTCAACTTTGCTTCACGCAATTTACTTAGCACAAGTCGAAGGTGTTCACAATACTCACTTAGTCTTTTACTAAAAATCAAGATATCATCTAGATATATAACAACAATTTATCAAGCCATTCACAAAAATGCTCATTCATTGTTCGTTTAAAAGTTCTAGGTGCGTTAGTAAGACCAAAGGGCAACACAATGAATTCATAGTGCCCATACCTTGTACGAAAGGCAGTCTTATATTGGTCTTCTGGTGCTATTTCAATTTGATGGTAGCCAGACTTCAAGTCAATTTTTGTGAAGTACTTGCCACCTTGAACTCATCTAGCAAATCATCAATTCTGGGTAATGGCTCAACATTTCTAATAGTTATGCCGTTTAATCTCCTGTAGTTAATACACATGTGGACCTCGTCATTTTTCTTTGGCACAAACAACACTGGCGCACCATAGGGTGAGGAAGTAGGCATGATCCAACCCTTTTCTAACATTTCATCTAATTGGGTTGCAGTTCTTCCTGCTCTTCGGGTGACATTCGGTAAATTGGGCCCTTTGGAATCTGACTTCCAGGAATAATTTCAATGTGATGCTTGATTGGTTGTTCTACCACACCGCTCGGGGCCTTTGCCACATCTGCGAATTCTTTTAGAATTTTCTCAACTTCTGGGGATTTTTCTTCCTCTTTAACATCCCCTTCATTCACTGGGCACGTATGCACTTCTTGATATGGCGGGCGAACGCGGGGGCACTCATACAACAATGAGCCAAGTTGCTTTCCTTACCAGATTCATGAAATAGGCGGATTTTCTTCATTCCACCCTGCGGACTAGGGAGCCAACACTCATGGTCCCTCAACTTCACATCCGCATCTGCAACTTCCCCCCAATCTGTACCTAAGAGAATGTCAAAAGGGAGACTATCTTCCACAAAGAGAGTCAGAGAGTGGAGAACGCGTTCCACCTTCCCCTCTGCCTCAATCTGTACCTAAGAGAATGTCAAAAGGGAGACCATCTTCCACCAAGAGAGTCAGTGAGTGGAGAACGCGTTCCACCTTCCCCTCTGCCTCGAGCCGAAAGTATGTCTGGATCCCTTCAACGAGAGACGGTTAACGGGGGCCCAAATATTCGCCGTTTTCGTTGGCAATTGCGGTGCGAATTTCATCAAAAATTTTAAAAACAAACGATATGAGACCATAGTGCAAACATTAAAAACGGAAACAGGCAAAAAAAAAACGAAAAAACACTATGAAACATGGTAACCGCGGACCCGGACACCGGACACTTCCGGACTGTCTTCCGGATCAATGTCTGGACCGGTCCGGACTGTCCGGTGATCCGGACATCAGCGGACACCGGACATAACTGGACACCGGACAGTCCGGACCGGTCCCCGAGGTGCAAACAATGTCCGGACAAAAAAAAAAAAACAAAAAAAAAAACATCGGGGGTGGGGGAGGGGTTGTGTGGGGGTGTTGGCATGCACTTACCTGCTTTGCACTCTGTACTTCACACAGCAGAGCACATGTCTTGCAGCAAATCAACCACCACATTTAACTAGCAGACATGCATAGTTGCAAACAGTGTAAAGCAGGCACAAGACTAAAGAAACAGAGAATCTTTTTTTGAAAAAAGTATGATTAACTGTGGACTTTGAATTTTGGATTTAGTAACTTAAGTTCATAACTCCATATATAACTTAAAAGTCCGAACTTCACAGTTCAATTCAGAACGTCAGAGTCTTAAGTTCATAACTTCATATATAACTTAAAAGTTCAAACTTTGCAGTTCAATTCAGAACGTCAAAGTCTTCAGATTGGCAGCACTGTCAGTGCTCTTTCTCTCTCTCTCTCTCTCTCTCTCTCTCTCTTTCTCTCTCTCACCCCCGCAACGGGCAGCAGCAGCTGGCTCCATGTCGAAACGCTCGCTTTGAAATTGCTCGGGCCTGTGCGAAACCCGCCACCCCAAAAACCTGTATTGTCTTGTGTCTGGACCTCTAGGCCCTGTCCGGTGGGGTGAAACGACATTGAAAAATCAACTTCTTATTTTTCTAGGGGCGGCCAGGACCCGATAAACGTCCTGGGCCGCCCCAATTTTTTTTTTGATTTTTGCCCAGAGGCCTCAATCCAGACATATTGTCCAGACACCAGACACAGACACCGGACACCGGACTGTCTGGAACCCGATCCGGACGTCCGGGCGGTTACCATGCTATGAAACCCTAACACAAAGACACTGTCCGAGTCAAAATAAAGTGTCCAACGAATTCAACAAAATGCCAACTTTTTCATTATTGATCCAAACATGTCAAAACTGCACACATGACGTACCCTAAAGCACATATATATCACACAAAAAGAAAAACAAGAAAAAAAGCAAAAATCAGCACAATATGACAATTTCAGTGCAATTCGGTGCAAAATTCGTCGAAAATAACACCCCCGGTTGACCACGTGTGTTAGCCCGAGACACAACTTTTGCAAACCTTTCTTACTAATATAGCTGCGTGTTGACCCACTGTCAATCATACCTCCTACGCTTACTTTATTGACTTTTAAATCTGCGATAATTAGCTGCCCTTTCTGTTTTTTCATTTCGACCCACACTTTGCGACGCGTGACCAACTCATCACCCATGCCTGCGAGGGATCCACCTAGAGAGGTACATACACTAACTACCTCTGGACAACTGAATAGGTGGGGATCGCTTACTTTTTCAGTTTCTGCCACGGGAACCGTCGAATGGGAGGATGTCAGTCTGCTTGCATCCGAAGTTCTTGTAGAGGCAACTGAAACCCCTACTGGCTGTTCCCTTTTGGTTGTTTATAGTCTGGGCAGAAGGGAACGATGTGGTTGGGGTCACCACATTTGAGGCATTGATCATCGACTTTCCTTTCTTGCCAAACTTTTTTTGTGATCCCCAAGGTCTGCCCTTGGGCAGGCCAGGATGGGGTGGATATGGACGGTCCCAGTTTCCGTTCCACGTGCCTCCTCCTCTTCCCCATGTGGAGTTGGGTCCTCGGCCACCTTGCGAGGGACCATTGTCCCTTCCACCCACGTAGTAGCTACCTTCGCTACCACCCCTCTGGTGTCGGGTCCTCTTCCTCCACGGCCGCGGCCTCATGTTCCTCTGCCACGGCCTCTTCCTTGTCGCCCTCCCCCGCGGGCTGCAACGACCGCGTAGTCCCCCTCCTGAACCACCGATCCGTTGTGTGCATCTCCCTCCAGACCATAGTCTATCTGGTCGTAGGAAAGAGTTTCCCTGGAATGCTTCTTGAGATAGTACGGTCTTGCCATTTCTTGCCGGCCTGCAAATCTTTCCAATAATGGCAGTAGTTTGCCTCAGCCAAGAAACCGGCATGATCTAATGCGATCTTGCTGAACTTCTCATAGGTCATCCCCTCTTCTTTGGTACAGGGATATAGTTGAGTGTGGAGAGGATCGGGTAGTGCTCTAACAAAGTTGGTAAGAATCTGCATTGGGGTGAGTCCATGCTCAGCACATTGCAGAAGTTCATCCATGGTAGATTTAAGTGCGGATACACTTTTTCATTTCATTTCTGCGATATTCAAGATTAACATCTCATTTCTCCGGGCTAAGTTCTTATCTTCAAATCCTTCCCGGACCGCTTTAAAAGAGTCTTCAATGCGGGTTTGCTGGGAATATTCTACCGTAGACTGACAAGGCGATTCTTTCTGTAGGGAAATTGCAAAACTCATCGCATCTCCAGCCATACCCGAACTGGCCATGAAAACCCTGTCCCAATACGGTATACGCTGCCCGTACACATAGGACTCAATCGCAACAATCCAATGCAAAACACTTTCTTCCTTTTTGCCAGTATATGTCCACGACACTTTTACCTTTATTTTTCTTACTTCTCCTGCTTCTTCTGGCTGCACACCCTTCTTCTTCCTATCTCCGTCTCCATTACCATTTCCATCTCCTCCATCTCCTCCACCGCTACTTACCATTTCTCAATCACGGCGGGGGTCAAAGTTTTGCTGATCTGCTCATCTAGTTTTACAATGTATGCTTGCACATGTTGATCAACTTTTGCTGCAGATCTCTGCAGGAAGGTATTCCAGCCTCCCTCAAATTCATACTGATGGGCTTCAACTTTCTGCAAGGTCTTGATCATCGCTGCCAACTCTTGCTTTGTATGGAGAACAGTTTCTGTCAAGAGGGCAAGTTGTTCTTCGGTTGCAGTTTGCTTTTCTTTCTACGCCTATAATTCTCTTTGCAACCTTTCACCCTCTGCCTGTAGTTTTTTCCACTCTTCCAGCTCTTGTCGCTTTGCAGCTAACATTTTGCTGTGCAATTCCGTTCGTTTTTCTTCCAGCAAGAGTTCCTTTTCCTTTTTATCTTCAATTGATGCCAATTTTGTGATAAAACGTGTCCCATTCTTCCTCCGTCTCTTCAATCCTTTCACTAGAATAGCTATATTGGTCATACCAATTTAAGGGCCTGACCTGTATATTCAATCCAGCTGTATGGCTGCTTTCGCCCCTTTCAGTCCGGCGTCTGATAAGCCTTCCTTCTTCATCCTCTGGTTCTTCTTCTTCCTCTATAGTCTTCAGCTCTTCCTACAGTTCTTTTTCCGTCTTTTCTTTCAATTCTTTTTTTGATTCTATTCTTTCTTCTTCTATCTGAGTTTTCTTCCTCAACTCTTCTTCTTTCTGTTTCTTTTTCTGTTCTTTTTCTTTCTTTTTCTCGGCCAGGCGGCGATCTATTTCTGCCTGCTTGGCCAAGAGTCCGGGCTTCGTTGTTCCGGATCTCATCATCATGTGGGAGGTACACGCTCTCCCAAAGCCGAGAGGGAAAAAGAAGCGGAATAACGGCCCCAAAAGTACAGACAGAGCCACCATCCCGTACATGGGATAGTCATCCATGGTGGGGTACAGCACAGGGGAGACCTCCGCTGGACCAAAACCTAGTTTACTTGAGTGGATGTGAGTTTTTTTTTTTAAAGTCTGGATGTCGCTGCTTCAGAATAACGAAGTTTAATAATCAAATTTCTTCCTTTTGTTTGTTTGTTTGTTTAGTTACTTAGCTGATGTTTTCCTCCTATGCCTTCAGTGGTCTGGCTTGTCTCTTTTGTTAGAGTAGGTAGCTGGGAGATACTCAACTTACTTCAAAAACAAATCCAATTTATCACGATTATCTCTGTTCTCAGCCACTTACACTCTGACGTGGCAGTATAAAGTTCCCAGCCTTAACCTATCTTCCCTTCCTCTCGACACACCAGATGACTAACATGAAGACCAGATGTTGACTCTCTAGTCCTATCTGTCAGACCAGACCAGGCCACGGGTTTAGTCTAGACAGAAGCAGCGACCACCAAAATGAATTGGGAAAGAGATACACAACACACAGGTTTACAATCAACAAGGTAGGTGGGGCAGGAGGTGCTTCTCTTCTTTGTAGCCGGTGATGAAGACTCCACGTACACTCCAATCGCTCCAATCGCTCCATTCGCAGGTAAGTCTTCTCCTCCTTAGCCCCTTCTTCTTCGGCAAACTTCCCCCTCTATCCCAATCCAACTCTTCTTCACCTCTTCTCTTACTTCATCTCTTGCCAGCTATACTCAAGCCAGCTTATCCTTCTCGCCGGCCTTGATCATGCCAGCGCGTCCAGTGAGAGTAACAAGTTTTGCTCCGATACCAAATTTGCAAGGAACCTGACTGAACTTCACTTGCTGGAGTGTACCAGGTAGCATGCATGTAATACAGATCACGCAGATTGCGTTGACTGACACGAAATTCATCGGAGAATGAGTGGTGACCAGGAAACACAACTCAATTAGCAAACCAGATTGAAGAAAGAGAATCACGAGTTCAGAATGAATAGCACCCATACAAGTCCTCTTCATCCAACATGAGGTCCAAGCCTGGCGCTCATCAGCGCCAGCAGCTGTTCATCCAGTACAGAGCTCAACAGGTAAGTTTCACCATAACTCGCTTCCCCCTCGCTTCTCTCTCTCTGTGTCTATACTTCTGGTCTACTCTCACTCACCATGCATGCACACTCCCTATCACACGAGGATCTACTCTGAATACTACCCACTACCAATGAACTAACTGGCGCTGGCGCAGCTATGGCTGGCTGCCTTCCAGCCAGCGCCCTTCTTCTCTCTCTCACACTTAGCGCTGCTCACAACCTAGCGCAGCTCACACACATCTAGTGCACAAGTGCCACGTCACTTCCACACTTCCATGCGAAATGAGCATCTGCCCTACGAGGAGGCTGGCCAGTCCTTTATAGCGCTGGACTGGACTGGCGAGGTCTGAACTCGGCCTCCAAGCATAGCTACGCTGGACCGGACACCGGACCGATTCTGGACCCCGGACCCCGGACCTCCCGGGGCCATCCAGACTTCCGGAAAACCGGAATATTCCGGAATTTCCGGACCGGTCCGGATCCCCCATATTGTCCGGAA
>BFEA01000172.1:1211024-1227306 GCA_003427395.1 Chara braunii | reverse complement strand
TTGTTTTGGGAGGAGAATACCTTTCTCGGCCTTTTGGCTAAGTAAGATCAAGTGTAGTATCTGTTCTGATCAGTTTCTTTTTTTTTTTTTAAATAAAAAAAATAAAAAAAATTGGGAGGAGTGGTTTATTTACCTGACAGAGCAGGTACTGTCAGACCATACTCACACTACCACTTTCCTAAATGTACCGGACCAGAATTGCAGACTGACGTGGACGTACCTGACCACAATTTTGTCCAGAGCTCAGTCGAAAATGGCCTAGTGTGAGTTTGCTCTCAGTACCAACAGACCTGCCTTCTTCCCTCGAATACAAGGTACGGTAATTATAGCTGAATTTGGTGTATCTTTCGGTCTAAATTCAGCTATAACGACCGTACATTGTATTTTGGGGAAAGACTGTAGTAGCACAGTTGGTACACCCATGGGCTGTTGAAATGCAGACCAGAGTTCGAATCCAGATGCAGTCGGATTACCAAACACACTTCTGAATTTACTAGGGCCGGTCACTTCAATAATGACAACGCAAGGTCGCCTCCCCTTTTAAAAAAAAAAAGAACAAAAACAGAAAAAGGGTTTGCTCCCAGAGGATCACCATATTTGTGTGTCGTGTTATGTGTGGTGAAGGATGTCAGTGAATGCAGGGGGGAAAAAAAAGAAGAAGGAAAAAAAAAGGGATGTGGCTGACGACAGACAGGTAAGAAAACACTTCAATGAATGATAACTGTCTGATCAAATGAATAAGCAAATAATTTGAAGTAACTAAATAGATAAATATTAAATAATAAATAAGTAATAGAGACCGTTGTCTGACCTAAGCGCGCCGGGTGGGTGGACTTAGGTCAGTCGTGGGTGGGCGTTATTAGGTTGTATCACCCTCCACCCTCTTCCACCCTCCCTGTCTACGGTGAAAGCATTCCTGCCACTTTCTGAGGAAGATGCACTAGTACTTTTTTTGTCGGAACAGCGGTGTGGCGAGGTTGTATCACCCTACACACTTTGTGTCCGGTGAAAGAATTCTTTCGTAATGGCGATGCGTGTGAGGCAAAATTGTTTTGTTTTTTTCAAATCAGTGCCCAGTGCCCAAGGCTTATATTTTGAATAAAATCACTAGGCCGGGGTCCTCACAGTCTACCCGGACAGAAGATGCTGGGAGCATTACCCAGTTTCGCTTACAAGGTGGGGCCCTACCCCGAGGGGATCCAACTCCTGATAAAAGACTTGCAACAATGAGCACTATTTCAGTAGACTCAGACCTACACGGTTGTCTGAGGGTCCTACTTGAAGGTCTTGCGGTCTGGCCCTAATGCAGGCCAGCGGAGCCCAGGCTCCTTCGACGGAATGACGCTCACTCCTTACCCCACATCCCGCTTTCTACTGCCCTCCTAGTGAGGAGAAAAACCGAGCGTCCAGGTATTCATTCGCTGCTTAGCAGCCACTCGTCAAGTACTAACTGGCCATCCTGGACTTTAGCCAACTTACTCATCAGGGACCAGGTTTTCAGAAACCACCGCATACTGCTGGTTCTCTCTCTTGAGGCGGAAGTTTTCCGCCTCCAGTCGCATTTGATACTCCAGCGGATATGAAGTTTCACTGAATTCTTGATCGATTTGTCTGACAAGAAACGACCGTCAAACATGTTCCTGTTCCTGACCCCCTAAATGACCCGAAAAAGGCACGCTTGGAGCGCCTGGGGCACGTAGCCCCAACCCTTATGTAGGGAAAACCCTTTTGGGACGCCACCGAACAGTATACAGTGGTCGTCCCTGGGGAACACTGGGCTGCTGATATGGTCCCAGTGAGAAATCCACCAACTCCAGATTCGACGAGAGAGAGGGCATGATAGCCACAAGTGTACTGTGGATTCAAAAGGCCAGTGGCACCTCGTGCAATTAATCTTGATTTGCAGGCCATGTGACTAACTATTTTCTGTAATCGCGCGACTTTCTGCGCGAAGCGGCGTCGGGGGTTGGGGACTGGTTGGTTGGATGGAGTGCATGGGTATGGGTCGGTTGGGCAAGTTGCATGGATACCATTGCTTCTTTCTTTTTGGCTTTCGGGACCGGGGCCGATAAAGTCCTGCGCAGATGATTGGGTGACCGCGCCTTAGCGAGCGCGATAAATAACGGTTGCCATAACTTCTTTCTTGTTCTGCTGTGGGAGATGGGAATTTTGGCGCGATCAGCCCGCGGGAATGTCGTTTTTCAAATTTACAACCGATGTTGAGCCCCCACGGGCTCTCGGAATTGTTTTTCTGTCTTTCCGGAATTTCTTTTTGCAAATAGGATTTAGAATAGGAATTTCGGTACCCTGAAATCTTGTTGCGTCTCACCGCAGTGGGGGCTGGGCTGTAACTGTATCGCGCCCTTAATCTTGTGTGTAACTGTAATTTTTGGCAGGCGCGATTGTAAATGTAATCCTTGATTCTCTAGTGTTTCCCCGCCTTCTCCTCTCTGTCGTGCATACCTCGTCCTCAATTCTAATTGGCCTGAGTGACTGCATGACCGGATCGATGCGTGGAGTGTGGCTGCGCTCCCCACGCCGCAGCTTGGCCATGCAGACGTAGGCACTTCCTTCTCTTTCCCTTTCTCTCCCTTAGGCATAATCCCGGGTTTCTCGCGCAAGCATGCACGCTATAAATTTCACAAGCGCGATTAGTTTGCTCTCTATGAAATTTTGGAGTTAGCGTGGTCAGTGAGGATCGGCTAACGAGTGAGCTTAGGAGGTGAGTAGACGAGAGAGTTGGGCGATCCGACGAGCTGGTGCCGAGTATGCGGGGTTGATGTGTGGGCCGCGACGAACTATGGCACACGGGCGAACCTGGCTTGCATAGTCGGAACAAGCGGGGTGACAACTCTGTGTTGATGCGAGGCGACGGACTGTGCGCATCGGGAGTGCTGTGGAGAGAGAAGGAGAGAGCTAGAGAGCAGATGTGCGTGAGATGGTGTCTTTCTTCCAACCTTCTGTATAATTTTTCATTCCAACATTGGCCAATTTTGTTGCGGCAATTTCGGATGTCCCAGTGATTCGCCGTGGATTTTTAGTTTCTCATGTGTTGTCGAATGAACTTGCGCCCTTCCCCCACCCCTTCTCAAGTTGTCTCTTGAGTGTCCCATTTTCTTTGTTTTGCTCAGTGGTGATAATCCAAATTTCATCACTTTCTAGTATCCATCTGCGTTGCTCGATCACTCGGGATCTGGTTGGATATTATGCTCATCGTGCATGTTTTGTTCGATTGCCAGCCTTTGATTCTTTTGTATGTTGTGATGTGTTGGTTCTCGACCCTGGAGCGGTTGTGTAACGGGAGTGAGGCTGAGGGTGAGCCGAGGGAGAGGAGAGAGAGAGGGAGAGAGTGAGAGCACACACACACACTCACTCACTCGACACGACGGACTCGGACTGAGGGTTGGACGCAGACATAGTGGCAAGGCACAAAGTCGAAGTCTTGATTCCCGATGCCGAAACGGCAAGTCACACTGAGTACAAGTACAGCAGCAGAGAACTGGTACGAGACTGGTCCCCGTACCGTACGGGGAGCCGGTATAAGTACCGGTGACACGTACGGTACCAGGGGCATTTCTGCAAAGGCCCCGAGGGCAGAGCTGAAAAATGCAGTATTTGAAAGTGGCGCCCGAATTGCAGCATGGCGCCAGTTGTCCAAAATCCTATGGTACCAAAGGAGGGGTTTGGAAAAAGGGTGCAAGGCCGAAAACGGGATGCAGCCGAAACAGCAAAAGATAGACCAGGGATCGAGCCCTGGCGAAGTCCGTAACAGGTTGCTCCTTTTCTTTTTCTTCCGCTACCCAATGGCATGGATATGCGTGTAATGGCTAGATCCCACCCGGAATGACGATGTCTGCAAAGAAGGGTAGTTGCATGCCTGCGGGATAGGATCGATACGCCAACAAGACCGCTCACCACGGACCCGCCGACGAGAAAGGACAAGATCCGAGTCATTCCCGCTCATGCGCGCGCTCATGTATGATAACGATCCAAAAAGCGGGGTCGCGATATACGCGCGCGACTGCATGAGTCGACCTCGGCCTTGCTTCAATGCGTGTCCGCCAAACAGGAGATGGCTATAGAAGCGTCCTTTTGGGTCACCGATCGTGAAAGCTTAAGGGATCCATAATATCGTGAGTACTGGGAGAGGAAACAACTTAGACGACGGGGGAACCTGAGAAATCCCTGAATATCCCTGTCAAATTGAAAACGATCGACTGGGTGCGGGGGACTTTTAGTGGGCTATAGGCAGGGATCCTAGGATTCCGGACTATTCGAACATCAATAACACCCAATATTGTATACATCCGGTTTTCGTTGCTATTTCTACCGATTTCCCTCCTTTCTATTTTCTGCTTCCGTATCATCAGCTCACAGTAGTACCGTGGAATTTCATAGCTCGCTATTGGCCTCGCACACCGTGTGCGGAGTGCCAGCGAGACCACGGGTATTGAACCTCGGGATTTATCCGACGAACCCAAACCGAAACCGATCAGCCTCGTCGAATTTCGAGGCTTGCTACGAGCAACGCCAACAACTGTTCAGGCAGCGCGACACGCATAGCGTTCCGTCGGTCCACCAAATTCGCATCCGCCCCCGACGACGGAGCCAGCAAAGATGGTAACTCCATCTCCACGACGTAAAGGCCGGACGCGCCTTGTGCCTACCATCTTGCACAACTGCCCCTAAAACTCGCCACAGGAGATCTTTGTTCAGACCCGGGACTCCACCCCCACTTTCCTAAAATCCTTGGCACACCTCCTTTTCACACTTTTGAACCCCCCCATCTCACTCCGATCAGGAAGTCGCGTTGGGCATGAGGTTGGGCGTCACACCTCTTTCAACCAAACATATTGCCGAGGGAGTGGACAACATCGATAGTAACCAGAGTAGCGTCGTTGCCCTGATCAATGAGAGTTCTTGCAACTGTGTCCAGCATCTTCTGATGGCACGACTTATGTATATCTCTTCTTCCGACTTAACTTGAGACCATCTGATGATTGTTACGGAGGTAGGTGACTTGATCAGAAGCTGGAGCTCGTAACCTCCTCTTGTGATGTAGTCTGTTAGCCAAACATTCTGTGGAAAATACTTGGAGCCTCTCCAAGACCACAATTTGGGGTCCAGTCGAAGCATATGGATTGGAACCCCATTAACCCACAGTTTGCATTTTCATTCACCATCCTCATTAAAGGATTCTCGTACTCTAATCTGGGTCGGGTTCCCCCACGGTCTGCTGGGAAGAGGGGATGAGTTATCATTATCATGCACTAAATACTCCGTCCCAAGGAGTCTGATCCAATGCTGAAAAGATATGGTCCCATCCACATTTATCGAACGTAATTTCCAGTACGGCCAAGTCTGGTCACATAACTTTTCTAAAGGTTGTGAAATAAACCATATCCCCGCGGGGGCTACTCCTGCTGAACTCGGCAGGTGAGCCCAATCCGAGGGTATGGCGGTTCTGAGTAGGGCCGCCCTTTCTTCCACCTGCCCGAGTCTTCCCAACTTTTGCTTGAGGTCCTGAAGCGTTATCCATTGGCCAGTCAGTTCGTCCCACAGGTCCCCGCAGGACCCCTCTCTCACTCCGTTGTTTTTCAAAGGAGTTCAAGGCACTCCCTGCCGAAAAGAGTCTGTCGTCCAACCCCCATATGAAGGGGTTGTCAAACAAGGGTTCAGACATGACTTCTTAGAGGGGGGAATGCATTGACGAGGCCCCACCTTCCTCCAAGCTGATATCATATCCTTTTTTTTTTTTTTTTTTTTTTTTTTAARAAAACACACCCGCTAGTGCTAGTGGTGCTGATAAGAGCAGTCACCACTAGCACTTAGGGCAAGGCTCCATCTATTGGTGGGGAGCATCACCTGCAGGAAAACGGGTCCAGCGTCCCTTATACAGACTGAGATTGGAATACAACTGTTGTGGGGTCCTGCCATCATTGATTACCCTGGGTCCAGGGGATTGACTGAGCAGGCTACTGAAGCCGGGGGGGGACCTCTTCGCCTTGCATCAGGCGCCCGATATACATCTACCTACTAGTCCCTACTCCCTTTTCCAACAAGAATTGTAGGTGCTCGGGCCTGTCCACCCAGCCATATCCTTAGGTAGACCGACCAGGTGTGAGGGAGGGAATGGGGAGGCAGGTTCTGCATCTAGGGGGCGACTGGGGCAGAGACCCAGTCCTCCTATTCCCTTTCTCCCTCCTGACTGATCTCACCTTGGTTGTGATGGATGGGCGCCACAGTGTCTCGGTCAAACCAGCTCAGTTCAACTAAGGTGTTGTGTGATGGGGGGAAGAGGTCAGGGAACTCAGAGGCCGGGGGGAGTGGGATGTCGCTGGAGATTTCAGTCCATCTATGGAAAAGCAATCGATAATCCTTATGAGATTTGTCTAGGTGATCGTTGCCATCTAACAGCCAACCATCCCATTGTATCCATGCAATTCGTCCCCCCTGTTCCCCCCCCAACCAATCCATGCAGAATTCGTTTAGCTTTTGGGTAATGTCAGTTCTTTTTGTGAGAGTTCTCATTTCTTGTACCGTTTTTTTCCACTGAGCTCCAATTATTGCTTCGATCCTGTCTTTGATCATTTCCAATGTTTCCCCACTTGCGACATGGGCATTTTCAAGTACTAGGATGCATCTGCGTTGCCAAATGGCCCATAGTACAGCTCCCCTCCCAATCCTAAATAAGTTGGATGTGAAGGACGAGGATCGGGCAGTCCAGTGACCGGTTAGCAGGGCCCTCCATTCCCATGGCCATTCCCTGTCTGTGTCCAAATGGTTCCAGATGCGGACCCATCCACGCCATGTAAGAATAGAGGCGGGGCACTGCAGGAAGAGGTGTTCTATTGTCTCGTTGATTTTTCGAGAGGGGAAACCTTCCTTGCATGCGTGGCACCAAGGGAGCGCCACCCCTTTCTGCTCCAGGTGAGTATGATCAATGAGCCATGCATTTGTTGGAAGGCAATGATGGTTAATCTGCCATTGAAGCGACGCGGACATGGCTGGTTTATTTTTCACCTTTTTGAACCATTTAATGGGTCTCAGGTAATCCATTGGAATATTGAGGTGACGAGCCCAGCGATCAATAATGCGATCTCTAAGGTTTATTCTAGTCCTGAGCATTCGATAGGTGGCTTTAACTTCTAGCGTATGGAGGTACCGATATCTAGATCTTCCGTTTTGTGTTTGAATCTTCCATCTCCATTCCGCTATGTCCATGGGGAAATCCTGGATTGACACCTCTGCCACCCATGACTCGTTTACGCTTAGGACTCTGACTCTGTGAAGTATCTTATCATCAATCCAGAAGACTTCGTCCGGCACCCCTCTGATCAAGTGATTCTGTTGTGTTCGGTAATACAGATTAACCAGCGTCTCCCCCGGTAACTGTTATTACTTGCCCCACCTGGGTTGCGTCCCCACTTAGCACGACCCAATCCCCTTCCACTACAGCTGGCCCCCGCCGAAGAGTCCGCACCCATGCGAGTGGGAGGGCAAAGAGGATCTGGTCTAGTCTTTTCCCAACCCTGTGGCAATGGGGGAGCTTCTCTCTCAGTTGTTCTTTGACAACCAGTCATTTTTGGACTGGTCCCATAGGTGTCCAATTTTTGTAATCCTGTTTTTCACCCACCCATTCCACGTGCTACATGAGCTGAGAAACACCCTCCCTTGCCGATCCGTTACTCAGCGGTTCCCGAAAAGTGGTTGACGAGCAACTTCTTCCCATCTTTCCGGGAATGGCCTATCCGGGATCGGGAGTCTCCTCCGGTCCTTGATTAGTTTGGCCCAGAAGCCATCTTTTCGCAGATCCCGGCGGGCTGCTGCACGATCCGAGTGTGGTCGAGGTCTGGATGGGGGCCTGAGGATTGTCCAAAAGACATCATCCAGCCAGGCCATGGGGTGTACTGAAGGTGCCGCCGTTGGGGCCAACGTCGACAGTTGTTCCCAAACAAGATATTCCCAAGTGAGGCCGGGGGTGCAGATAAGCAGTTTCAACCATATCCTGCCAAAACGGGGATGATACTTTTCGGCGGAGGAATGATTCAATCATGCGACACGTCCTGACATCCTTGACGTGTGACAGATTCCAGTCCTGAGCCAGGATCTGTTTAGCAAGTAGTACCAGTGGTCCTCTGATGTATTAGATACTGCCTTGATCATTCATTTGACCAATAGAGCTGCGTTTTGTCTAGCCAGGTCTAGCATATACCTAGACCGCCTTCATTTATGGGGTAACATATTGAGTCTTATGCTACCTTCGAGATGAATCCCTCGTTTTCTTTTGCAAAAGGCTTCCACAAAAATTTGGCTACAGCACGGCGTACCACCTTAACCAGTTATTTACCCAAGGCTCTCACTGTTCCCACAAACCATGGGAGGGCAAACAGTGGCATATTTGTTACTAGGGTTCGACCAAACAAGGAGAGGTGTTTGGCAGGACCCGTGATGGCAAAACGTTGTAGGACCTTCTGCTGTAGTAGATCGTTCTGGGTGTTTGCACATTGTCCGATCGTGACCTGAATGCCTAGATACCATTCTGAGTTCCCACCAGAGATGCGCTTGATCCCCCACTCCACCTTGACGGTGAAACCCTCTGGGAGGAAGTAAACGGACTTTGTCCAATTCACTGCGGCCTCTGAGAGGGTGGCGTAGTCGTTCAAACACGACTTGAGTGCCTGCAATGATTCTACAGTGTTTTTCGATATTGTCATTAGATCGTCTGCCAGGGTCTTGACGCGGCATTGTACATGCTGCATTGGTAGTCCTTTGGTACACGGGTGGGACCTGACGTTCGAAATCAAAACCTCTAGTTGAGTCACAAACAACAAGGGGGCCAGGGGGCACCCTTGTCTTAGAGATCGGCAAAGGGAATGGATCCGAACTATGTTCATTCACTGCAATCGAAGTTGTAGAGAAAACGCACAACACCATCACCCATCTGCAAAACTTCGGTCCAAACTGAAGCACTTTCAGGGTTGTTAACACATAGGCGCAGTTAACTCTATCTTAGGTCTTCTCCATATCTAACAACAACACAACCATGTTACAGTTGAAATTTTCTGATGCACCCATTCAAAGGCCTATATGGTTGTAATAATGTTGTCAAAAATTGATCGGCCCTGAATGAAGGCGGCCTGATCACGTCCTACCAAATCCGAAAAATATCTACCTAGCCTATTAACAAACAATTTGAGTAGAATTTATAGAATACATTCAACAAGGACATAGGCGTCCAGTTCCAAATTTCAGCGTTATCATCCTTTTTGTACATGATTGTGAAGATGAGTAATACCTTTTGACAGGCTTCCCCCCGTAAGAACATCATTGTAGATTTTAACCAGGTGTGGAAATAGGGATTCGCCATGAATCAGGTAGAACTCCACAGGGTTGGTAAAAAATTATGTAGACTGCCCGCTGTTTTTCCTAAGTGACAAGACTGATGGTTGAGGTGCTAATTTCGTTTTGATTACAAACCTATAAAATCCCTACTGAGTGCTTATTTTTCTGTCGTAAAACATGATCTGAATTTTTTTGACGATGATGCATTCTGATGCTGGCGCAACCGGGAAATTTTTTAAGAGGTTGTTTTTGAATGATTTCGTTTTTATGATTGTGCTTTGTTTAAAATATGATTCATGATATCTTAGGTGTTTTCTGGATGTAAGGTGTTTTCTGGATGTAATTGATCCCTAATCTGAAATTCATTTTTTTTTTCTGAGCAAGATCCCTAATCTGAAATTCGTATTTTCTGAGCGGGATTCTTAATGTTAAATTCGTATTTTCTGAGCAAGTTTCCTAATCTGAAATTCCTAAATCAGAGTTTGAATGATTACTCAATTTTGAATTACAAAGCGTTACAAATTGATTTTCTCAAAGTGAAATTGATGTCCTACGTTTATCCATCTTTGATCTAATTATAAATTTGATGTGGTTCTCCATATTTGTGCGCATAAGTTTGGGCTCTGATTTTTTGAATTCGATAATTGATGTCACTTGTTTGAAGGATTTTCAAAAGACTGGTTACAATCGAGTTTCAAGTTGTGATATTGTAGGATTTGGGCTCATAGGTGCTGATTGAATTATCTCCTTCAGGGTTAGAGCCCCTCCCTGCGAGGGTTATACAAGGTGGGAGGTGTGATCCTTGAGAGGGTAGGGGCGGTATTGCAGGTTTTGTTCTCCTTTGGGCCAAACTGATCGGGGTCGTATCATCCACGACGGTTGGGAGGGAGGACAAGGGGCCGTGCTGTTTTCAGCAAAATGAGAGGTCGAGAGGTGTTTCACTTGGAGGGGGTGGGACACGAGGGAAGGGGGATCTTAAACTCTGCGGGGGCATGCTCTAGGGGGTATTGCATGTTGTTGAGGGAATAGGAGTGAATTAGGGGGCTGTTCTGAACTGGGGCTGGGAGGTAAGGGGGCATCTTCCAGCGCAGGCAACGAAAGGACAGGAGCTTGTTTTTTTGTGGGGGGGAGTAAGCCGCTCAGTTTCTTGCGAGTTTTTTTACATCTGGCTGAGACGTGAATAGGCATAGGAATTTCCATGGGGAAATAAGTAGTTTCCTCCCTTCCTCTCTCTCCCTGTGGGGATAATAGGTGTTCACTGCCTTTTTAGGTTATGATTCTTGCGCGTGTATCTTTTTTTTTTTTTTTTTTTTTTTTTTTAAAGAACAAGTGCTCCAGTCTATTCGTGGGGAGCAGCACGTGCTGGGAACCGGGCCCAGCGTCCCATATTGAATTATACAAGTCATTGAAAACATTTGAGGTCGTTTGAGGTTATTTGAGATACCGGGGATATTACCTGGCTTCGGCTAAGAACAATCTGTGAACACGATGAGATTCAGAAACATGGGGAGGATCCTGAGTATCTAATGCCTATTAGGGAATTACTCATTCAATAACCTGCCATATAGGTCCTACGAATGCACACTACCCTCAGGTTCCTTGACAAACCCTTATAAGACTTCCCAACGCCGTCTTACTCCCTGCTAAGCTCTTCCAGGTCTCACGCCCCCACCCTGGGTTATAGGGCAACACAACTCGCCCCAGCTTCGACCAGCGTCATCCCAGCAGCAACCCTTGGTCGTCCCTTGGGATGCCCACCCCAAAAGCATTCCCATATCTCTCTACCAGGCCTCACGCTCCTGCATCATCAGGTCACAGGGCAACACCCCAGCTCCAGCCAGCGTCGTTCTGGCATCGAACGACCACGGATCACTGAGTATAACAACATCGAAACCGCCTACGATGGATTGCTAAGAAACCCTAAAGTCCTCAGACATTCATAAGAACAACCGACTTTTCTTTTTTTGATTAGACTCTACCAAGTCAATAGAATATGTGTGTCAAAAAGCCTCCCCATTACAAATCAGATAGGTGAAACCTATTCAATCCACCTACGACCACCACCAGCATGTCTAATTTCAGCACGAACCGAAGCTCTTCCAGGCCTCATGCTCCCATCATGTTAGATTACAGAGTTGCACCACCTTGCTCCAGCACCGACCAACATTGCTCCAGTTACGACACCCGATGACCCCTGGGACTGCCCCCGCAAACAACCCCCCAGAGCTCTTTACCAGGCCTCACGCCCCCACTAAGCTAGGTCACAGAGTTGCGCCACCTGGCTTCGGCTCCGGCCAGCGTTGCTCCAGCATCGGTCTTCGAGGGCCACCGACTTTTCAACCACCCCTCGCATGATCACAGATGGCTTGCCATATAACACCTATTCCTACAACCTCCTCGAGAGGCAACCAAATGGAAAGCTACAGTAAACTGGATGAGAGATTTCGTCGAGAGAGATCGCCCCTCCCTCCCTCTACCCCTACCCCCTCTTCCCTACACTGCCTCTGCTGAGGAAAGTCACCCACTCTCCCTCGGCCCCAATATAGGATCAATCCTCTTCCCCCCTTTCCCCAGGAGCACGCAGTTCCCACCTAAAGCATGCCCCCCCGCCCCTTGCCCATTTTCGCCTCCGCAGGGACTGATGTTCACCCACACACAGTCCTTGCCCCAGAATAAGGCAACCCCCTACTCCACCCCTACCCTCTTTGAGACATTCATCCCCACCTTGCGATGCCCCTGCAGGATAGAGTTCCCCCTACCCCCTTCCCACCGTTCAACCCTCCGGGTACAATCCGATCCAGCCGACTACAGTTATTGATGACACACTTACCAAAATATCATTCGCTTGGATTTTGTTGATGATGATGGACAAAACCTTGAAGACAATGACAATGAGAATGATGGTGACGACCCACTCACCTGCTGATGCAGCGCAACATCTAATGAAAACAAGCTGATGGTGATGATGATAATGATGAGAATAAAAACGGAATGATGATGCTGATCATACCAAAGATCAGCACCAACAGCCCCTATGATTACAAATTGATGATGATGATGATGATGACGATAATGATGATAGCGATGATGATGGTGATGTCAATAATGATGATGATGATGTTGATGATATTGATGATGCACTGATGATGATGATCATAATAATGATGATGTTGATGGTGATGTCAGTAATGATGATGATGAGGATGATGATGATGAAGATGACGAAGATGATGACGCACAGCGCCCTATGATGACTACAAAATGATGATGGTGTGATGACGAGCACCTTGGATGATAACCTAAAGATGATGATGATGATGATGATGATGAGGATGAGGATGAGCAACGTCCTATGATGACGTCAAGCTTTGCTAACCGTGGTGTGTGATGGAGAGATATTTGACGATGGAGATACAACAATGAGTGACGAGCAGCGCCCCTGATGCACAGCTCCTTGGTAATAGTGATGATATTAGCGCCGAACAGGAGTGAAGATATATGCCTTGATGATGATGACGAGCAGTACCTTGATGCTGATGATGGTGATGACGAGCAGCGCCCTGATGATGATGACAAACCATTACTGTGATGATGCTGTCAAATCACGCCCTGTTGATGATGATGGTGACGAGCAGCACTCTAATGATGATGACACCGATGCTGGTGCTGCTGCTGATCAGCAAGAGTGCTGCAGATGACAGAGATGTATACAAAAACCGAAATCAACGCACTCGATATCGCCTCCAATCCTCCTCCCGCTCCACGTAAGCACGCGCTGCTCCTTTCCGCCGCGTCATACCAACCGCCTACCACAACACTACGCAGACCAAGGAGCAAAAACCATCTTTGAATTCTTGTTTATTTTTTAGGTTTCAACGGGAAAAATCGTCATAATGTTTGTGCTGGTTGTGTTTGCGGTGATGGTTGGAGATAATGCGCTCTGCGGCGAAGGGGCTAGCTAGTAGGGTGGAAATAGCAGCGGTGGAGATGGTGGCTTTACCGCAGTAAGTCTTGCCGCAGTAAGGTTGAAAATGTTTTTTTGTTGGATATTTGCAGCCAGTGCTTGAAAGAGTGGATGATCGGAACTACAACCATTGTGACGATTGGTGGCTTGTATGGTATCTGTTGATGTCTTTGGTCTCAATGGTTAGCGAATGGACGAGGTCAGCACGGCGCTGGTCGGTGTTGGGGCTTGGTCGCGCTGCCCTGTAACCCGAGCGGTACGGGAACATGAGGCCTGGTAGAGAGATCTGGGGAGCTGTCGAGGGTGGAAGGCACTCTAGTGTCTATTGGCCAACTGATACTTGTCGACGCTGGTCGGAGCCGGAGCGGGTCATTTTGCCCTGTAACCTAGCAGGTGGGGGGATTTCTGGGGTGGGTCGTGCCACTCTGTAACCTAGCAGTTGGGGGTGGGAGGCCTGGTAGAGATTGGGTATCGGGGTATAGGAGAGAGGCGGATAGGGTTGAGCTGTTGATAGTCGCTAAAGGTAGGTGGTTTTCGGTCCGAATATTTCCGTGATTAAATCTTAGAAAACCGTGGTCTTACGAATGATTTGTGATTCTGGGGACCCCTAGCAACTCATTTTAGGAGGCTTCATTGCTGTTATACTCAGTGATCTGCGGCTGTCCGATGCCAGAACGACGTTGGCTGGTACTGGGGTGTTGCTTTGTAACCTGCTGATGCAGGAGTGAGGCCTGGTAGAGAGATCTGGGAATGCTTTGGGGTGGGCATTTTAAGGGACAACTAAGGGTTACTGCTGGGAAGACACTGGTCGGAGCTGGGGTGAGTTGTGTTGCCCTGTAACCCGAGCGGGTGGGGGTGTGAGACCTGGAAGAGCTCGGCAGGGAGTAAGACAGTGTTGGAGAATTTTAGAAGGATTTGGTAGGGATTCTGAGGGTTTTGAGCATTTATAGGACCTTTGTGATGGCGATTTTTGCTTCTAAAACTCCAGAATTTTCTTAGCCAAAGCGGGGTAGTGGCCCCGGTAGCGCGATTTTTGCTTCTAAAACTCCAGAATTTCCTTTAGTCCCTTTGTGGAGCTTAGAAGGAAACTTCTCACGTTTTTTCAGATTTTTTCAGACTTTTTCTTAATTTTAGCCTATCCTCTGGGTTTCTTCAGCGAATAGGCTAGTAATTGCTCATGATCTTATTCTTCACACAAAGCTGGGTTGAAGTCCCGGTATCTCAACGTTTTTTCAGNTTAGCCTATCTTCTGGGTTTCTTCAGCGAATAGGCTAGTAATTGCTCATGATCTTATTCTTCACACAAAGCTGGGTTGAAGTCCCGGTATCTCAAATTTTTTTTCTGTATGTGCTCTCAAATATGTTTCATGTTCCAAATGGGACGCTGGGCACGGTTCCCAGCACGTGCGGCTCCCCACTAATAGATTGGAGCATTGTCCCATCAAAAAAAATAAAAAAAAGGTTGAATTCCACAGGCAGTCCATCTCCGCCAGGGGATTTACCTTTGGCCATACGGTGGATCGTTGCTACTACTTCTACTACTGAAGTAGGACGGTCTAGATCCAGCCTCCCGGCTGGACCTAGCCTGACGGTAAGATTGTCCCAATGGTCTGATCCTTCCTAGAGGTTGATCTCTAGGGATTCCCCTGGTCTGCAAGAAGTGAGGATATCCTGACGGTAAGATTGTCCCAATGGTTTGATCCTTCCTAGAGGTTGATCTCTAGGGATTCCCCTGGTCTGCAAGAAGTGAGTATATTGGCACATGCCACATAGTTACTGATGTG
Organism: Chara braunii; assembly: GCA_003427395.1. Taxonomy (NCBI): domain Eukaryota; kingdom Viridiplantae; phylum Streptophyta; class Charophyceae; order Charales; family Characeae; genus Chara; species Chara braunii. The sequence goes on along the minus strand of BFEA01000172.1, from coordinate 1,212,214 downwards.
GACGTTGTTTTCGCTCCCGTAATGAATGATGTGGACGTTGTTCTCGCTCCCGCAATGAATGGGTGATTTAACAGTCTCGTTGATTGAGCTGCCCGCTTGGGCAGCAACCTTTGAAATGCCTCTTTAGTCATCCTGTCGTACACTGAAATCCCTTTCACGGTTAATCTTTCAGACCATTCTCCTTTTTTTTCTGTTTTGTTTGTTTCGTTTTTTGTTTTTAAGGGGGGGGGGGGGGATCTAGTGGGGAGATGTAATGCTAGATGCTCGAACTGTTGTGGGGTTGGGTCGAACTGACATTTGCTCTTTGCGCGCCAGCGGGAATCTTGCTGTGGCCACGGGGTGGTGGTTGGTTTTCTGTACAAAACAAATGAAAAGAAATGTCTGGGGCTCTTTGCCACCTTGCCTGTTTTTTTTTTTTTTTCCCTCCTTTTTTTCCTTGAAAGGTCATATCTGGAGTGCATTCTATGCTTTTCCTATTTGTCTTTTGTGCTTTTTTCTTTCTTTTTTTTTTACTTTTTTTTGGGTCAAATTTTCCTTGGCTACCAGCTAGGCCGTCCGGGTCACCTTGTTTTCCCGGGCGGCCCAGCCATCCAAAGGTTAGGGTAGGTCCCAGCCAAAAAAAAATCCCAAACGGCCTAGCTCAGTTGGTAAGGCACAGAAGTTGCATTCAGGAGGTCGTGGGTTCAATCCCCATTGGCTTCACGTACGTGCCTGGGCAAGCTTGGTGTTCTACCAGCTAGAGATAACCCGTTGGCCCCCCAAGCCAGCATTGGCAGGACCTTGGTTGATGTTGTTGGTTGCTATGCAGCTACAATATTGGCCATTAGACACCGCCATGTGGGGTTTGGGGGGGGTAAGGGGGAGGTGCAGTGACTGGCCATTGCTTGGCACTAGCACCGCCGATTTCCCCCATTAGCAATGCCTGCCCACCCCTCGTCACCGTGATGAGGGACTGGTACAGCCTTGCTCTCGCATCACTGCTGTGGTGCCAACCTACCCCGTGGGCTGGGGAGAGATCCGGGTTGGTTGGTGTTCCCCCGTACTACACATACACTAGTGAGAGGATGAGATAGACGAGTACTAGCAAGAAAAATGAGATAGATGAGAGAAGAATATAGCTTTTCAAAAAAAAAAAAAAAGAAAAAAACTGTCATGTAGAAAAATAATCTGAGCAATGTTGCCCGGCGGGG
>BFEA01000172.1:1118185-1174100 GCA_003427395.1 Chara braunii | reverse complement strand
ATCTTTGGGAAACCTGCAGTAGGGCCTGACTGAGGGGGACAAGCTCTGGTGGAGGATATCGGTGGGGAACCTACAGTAGGGGATTGTCTTAAGGGTCCTGGTAGGAGGGGTGTTAGTAGACAGACTCTGGTGGAGGAAATCGTTGGGGAACCTGCAGTAGGGGCTGACTGAGGGGGATCCTCCAAGATAGGATGGTCTGCGTCCCATAAATTAGTTGCTGACTGTAGATAGGTACCTGTCGTGGGTCCAGAAACCGACCCCTACAACACCCTGGACTAAAAAAAAAAAAGAGAGAGAGAGAGAGTGAGAGATCAACTTAGGCTTCGGTGAACTGGTGGTTTAAACAAAAAAGAAGAAGAAGAAGAAGAAGAAGAAGACGGAGAAGAAGAGCGTTATTAATGCCTGCACTTTTTCACTTTTTTTCTTCTTTTTTTTTTTTTCTTTTTTTTTTTTTCTGCACTTGCGTATTAGTTTCTCTGAATTTGATAAAGGAAAAAAACACAAGTGAGGTTAATCCTCCCTTTGGGGGGAGCAATCAATGCCTCCCGCTTCTGGAGATGTAGGGACGAGCAGGGAGTCTGTCTCGCCCACGAGCAGTGGTTCTGGCGCTTCCGGCCATAACGAGGAGAGGCGTGTGTCTGTTGTTGTATTGCTAGGATATCGTATGAGCCTTGGGAACTGGGCCCTCCCTTAATTATAAAAAAAAAGAAAAGAGAAAAAAAGGAATAGTTTGCCTCCCTTTTTTTTTGTTCATTTTCAGTCGTACGAACTTGTACTAGATACTACCACCACCACCACCCGACTCGAACGTTCTTCATTCATTATAGCTGTATTTCAGGCAGCTTTCGGTCTAGATGCGGCGATAATGACCAGGAGCTGTATTTCAGGCAGCTTTCGGTCTAGATGCGGCGATAATGACCAGGAGTTGTATATGGGTGAAGAAGGTAGTTTTTTTGCAATGGATGAAGACAAACAACATGGAAGCGGAATGGCATCTTCAGGTCCACTTGGCTGGATTCCTCCAGATCGCAGTGGTGCCTCTGGTGTTCAATTGCCAGTCTGTCCTGTGCAAAGGGGCTGTTTTCAATAGGGAAGGACTCGAAAAAGGAAAAGAAAAGGGGGAACAAAGGTGATTGCTCAATGGAACGGGTCTTTTTATTGTGCGTTTCGTCGTTGCACCGCAGACCCAAGGAATCTTCTTAGGTTTTGTGCATATTCCAGATCTGGGGAAAAAAAAAAAAAAAAAAACTCAAACACATGCTCTCCTCCTCCTGCCCCTGTCTCCTCAGCCGCCTCCTCTTCCTTCTCCTCCCCCGCCTCCTCGTGCCCATTCTCTGCCAGCCCCTCTCCATCCTGCGCCGTGTCCTTCTCGTTTCCCCCCTCCTCCTCTGTCATCATTGCACCTATGTCACCAGACTGGCCCGGGACCACTTGCCCGCCCGGGCCAAAAATCAAGTATAAAATTATATAAATTTTATTTATTATTTGGCAAAGAACTTTGATCCAACCGTGAGGCAAAAGTTGTTCAGTTTATTTTTGTGCACAACATAGTTTTTCCCCGGAATATTGGATCTGTTTTGGCCCTTGCCCGGCCGTGGCCCCGGGCAACCAAGGTGATCCAAGCGGCCTGGTTCGTAACACAGCCATACACACCAAAAAAACGTGTATATATATAATATATATCTATATATATATATAAATATTATCAAAGAGAGCTGCCCGCTAAACCGTAGGCAGAGAGGGAGAAGAGGACAACAAATGAGGGGCTGTGACAAACTGTTTTCATCGGATTTTCACCAACTCATCAGGAGGCTGAGAAGATATATATATATATATATTGAGTCGGTGAAACTCCGACGAAACAGTTTGTCACAGCCCCTCGTTTGTTGTCCTCTTCTCCTTCTCCCTCTCTGCCTACGGTTTACCGTAGGCAGTTCTATTTGACGATATATATATAAATAGAACTGCCTGGTAAACCGTAGGCAGAGAGGGAGAAGAGGACAACAAACGAGGGGCTGTGACAAACTGTTTCGTCGGAGTTTCACCGACTCATCAGGAGGCTGAACCCTCAACAGTCTGCAGATTCTCCTCACTGATTACACTGTAAATGATAATCTACCTTAACCAAAATCAAAGTAGACTATATATATACATGGTTACCAGCCCGTACGTACGGAGGCCCCTGGGCCAATCTCCATCCGTTCGGGGGTTCAGGCTCCCTTTCGGGGTCCGAACCTGGAAGGGGTTCAGCCCCCGCCAAAAAATATTTCGGGGCCTAAAAGTTTTTTTTTTTTTTTTTTTTTGTTTGTTTGTAAGTTCTTTGTAATGTGAGGTACATGCCTACAAATGTTGAAGGCATTTTGCTTAGCCAAAAAAAAATGATAAATCACCAAAGATGGTGGTGTCAAAACGTGCTCGCCCACTTACTATTTTGTTTTTCTTTTCTCTTTTCACTTTTTGTTTGCACTTTATTTCCGGGCCTAAACATTATTATTATTATTATTATTATTAACTTATTATTATTTGTGTTTCGTATCATGTGAGGTACACATCTGTAAGTTTTCAGGGCATTTGACTAAGCAAAAAAATAAAAATTTGCCAACGATGGCGGTCTTTAAAACGTGCCCGCCCACGCACTGAGTTTTTTTTCTTTTTCTTTTTTAAAAGCTATGTTCTTCTCTCAATTTCACCTCACACTACCTACCTACCACTACTCCTAATTGTAGGCATACGGGGAACCCCGTAGCAGCCAGAACCGTGTTCACAAGAGAACATGCGGGGGCTGCTCCCGACCTGCCTGGGGCGAGGTCCCACTAACAACTGGATAGGATAGAAACGAGTTTGTGGGGGCAGTTGAGTGACTCAAATCCTGCCGTGCAGTACTGGTGATCCCACGGTCAGTATTTTACATGTATTACCCAAAAAAGTAAGGAGATCTTCGTTCCCCTTCTCCTCTCCTTAACACTGGGCATGCCCGTGCAAAGACAGCTTCCCGCCAGTGGAGCCCTCCTTCAATCAGGGAGTATATGGAGGGTGTCAGGATCCCTGCGGTCAGAAGTAGAGTTTATTCCAGAAAATGTGGCAGTTACTTTGTTCACTGTTTTTGCAACCACCACCATCAGATCATTTGTGATCTGGGGCCAAGTCCCACTGCCAATTCACTCGGTCCGGTATTCTATCACCTTTGTTTGTGTGACATCAACTGAAACCGATGATCTGTATTGATCGCAGGGTGCAGGTTTCTTACGAAAAAAGAAATGCCATCAGTCAGAACATTCAGTGTTCCTATTGGCCACGAAATCCGTGTATTCTGGAGGAAAAGAGGCTCGTCTGTTCTAGTCCCTAGCCGCTCCGAGGKCGGCTAGGGAATCAAACCCATTTCGAATTGGGAAAAAAAAAAAAAAAAAAAAAAACTGAGTGCGTGAAGAGGGGCCAAGGATTCCCTCGACTTGGGGCGGGCGAGAGCGAGCCTGTCCCTAGAAAATGCGTGTTTGGAAGTGCAGGCTGTGAACGTGGCGAACATGGTTAATGATTATACAGTTGCTATGACTGTCAGGGCCAGATCCCACTGGCAAAGAGGATTGGAATAAGCCTCTGAATCTGGACGTGTTTGTGGAGAGGTGCAAACAGTTGTGATTGAACTGCTTTTCTGCATCTCTGTGCGGAACATGTCCAGATTCAGCCACTTACTCCAATCCTCTTGGCCCGTGGGATCTGGCCCTCAGTCGTGCACGGGGACATTCCACAGGGTCGAGGGGATGGGTGTGTGCAGGCGGAGGGTGGACCACCTCCAGCAATAGTGGCCACAGATGCATGGCAGAGGATCGAACACAATCTGTGTTCCTCGTCGAGAGCATGTTTTCCATCCCAGGGAGATTCACCATTCCCGGCAATGGTAGCCTCGACCTCTACCCAACCATCTCCAACAAGCGACGAGTGTCCTGTCCGATCTGGTGAGCAAGTACAAGAACAGCGGCACAAACCCTCGCGCGATCCCTCCTTGACATTCGAGCCATCTCTCTCTCTCTCTCTCTCTCTCTCTCTCTCTCTCTCTCTCTCTCTCTCTCTCTCTCTCTCTGGCGGAATGGAGTCTGTCTACCTCGTCTAGCGAAGTCTCTCATTAGAGGAGTGTCTCTCTCTCGTCAGGACTTGCAAAGCGATCCAGTGAGAACTCTGGTGCTACCGTGCTGGCGATTCTTCTCTGCTACCATGTTCCACGATCATCTCGTTGGCCGGTGAGCGTGTCCCCAGTCCCCCAACCACTGTCCCATGAACCGCTTACACCCGCGGAGGTGCCTCGCCCCTACCGCACGGGAACTGCCCCACAAGAATTGTCGCACCCAGTCGCTGCACCACTCTCCAAATGTGAAATGAGGCTAGATACATTTCCACCTCTAAGTCTTTTGTCTTTTGTGCATGTGGAGAGTAGTGCAGCGAGGCCCCCAGTCACAGCGGAGTTTGTAAGGTGCCGCCAAGCTGATTTTGCACGTGCGGATGTGGTTCAGGAGGCAGAACATGCCTGCAGGGCTCTGACCGTTTTTATGCTGTCCAAATTTCACAGCCCCGATACTTTATTCCACGTATTTAGTGCCGCTCAACATCACACTGGCTAGGAAACTGAACCGATTCGCTGGCAGTGGGACTTGGCCCCTGATGGCTGGGAAGCACGCTGCTGTGATTTCCGGTGGGAGGTCTCTGTTTCTTCTTTTTTTTTTTGCCCTTTTTCCTGTTTTTTCAGCCCAGAAATTCGTAATGAACCTGTCAGCCCGCTGTCACTCAGTGTCACACTGGATCGGCCACACTCCTATCCGACTGCTAATGGGACCTCGCACCAGGTGGGCGATACCGGCTAGGGGACAGCACTGAGTTTAATTTTCTCTGCATTTTTTTTTTTATTATTATTATTTGTTTTTCATATTTCATTTTTATTTCAAATTTGGTGAAGAATTTGGATGTAATAATGAGGCAAATGTTGTGCTGTTTAGTTTTCTGCATCACATAGATTTTTTTCAGACTTCTTTTTTTTTTTTTTTTTGGTCCGCGTTCGGCCCGAACGGCCGAACGAGTCTACAGGGGTGCCCGAACGTTCGGGCGTTCGGGTTTGGCCGTCTGGCCCTGGCCGAACGCCGGCTACCACGAATATATGTATATATCGTCACAAACAGAACTGCCCGGTAAACCGTAGGCAGAGAGAGAGAAGAGGACAACAAACGAGGGGCTGTGACAAACTGTTTCGTCGGAGTTTATACATATATATCGTCAAACAGAGCTGCCCGGTAACCGTAGGCAGGGAGGGAGAAGAGGGCAACAAACGAGGGGCTGTGACAAACTGTTTCGTCGGAGTTCCACCGACTCATCAGGAGGCTGAACCCTCAACAGTCTGAAGAATCCCCTAACTGATTACACTGTAAGTGATGATCCACCTTAAGCATCTTTTTTTTTTTTTTTTAACATCCCTCCTGCCAGTGCTAGTGCTGCTGATATGAGCATGTGACGCCAACCTCACGCCCGGCGAGACTTCCTGATCAGAGTGGGATGTGGGCCTGGAAGTGCGAGAAGGGGTGTGCCAAGGATTTTTGGGGAAGTGGGGGTGGAGTCCCAGGTCGGAACTGAGATCTCCTGTGGCAAAGTTTCAGGGGCATAGATGCAATAGAGCTAAGGGGGGGGCGGGTTGCTTTCGGCATGTTGGCGTTCGATGCCGTGCAGCATAAGGCAGATGGCATGCGCGGTGCATTCAAGGCCGTCCGATCTGTCTGTTTTGGGGGTGGCGGTTCGGGGAGAGGCTTGCCCGGGATGGTTGTGTTCCCGATGAGTCGGACCTTTGAGTGCAGACATGTGGCGTCTGTCGTCGCGCGTTTGGGTTGGGCCCTTTTTCAGGGGCTCGTCGGTTGCTGCGTCGCCGGCAGTTTCCGCAGGGCATGCGGGGCCAGTACGGGGCGATGGAATTCCACGGAATCACCGTGAGTTGGTGATATGGGAGGAGGAGACGGAAGGGGGGGAAATTGGTAGAGATAACGACGAAGCCGGGGGATATGAAATATTGCGTGTTGTCCGAAGTGGGAAAATCGGGGCACCTCGGATCGTTGGTTGTGGCGCAGTGAAACTCCCTGGGGCACAATCGATTCTCGGTTAGGCAGGGGAATTCCAAGTATCTTTGCCTAATACACTCTCGCACCCAAGGGTCGAAGTACTCTGAGTCCCAAGAACTCGACACCTTATCATTGCAGTGTGATGGAATTCTTCCGCACACGTCTAACCGGCAAGGAGATTTTCCGATGTGATATCGAAAACTCCTATCCGTTTAGGTTCGTGGGGGAAGGAAAATTCCCGCCTATCCGATATCAAGGGTGTCAAGTTCGTCAGTGGTCGCGAATCGGCGGGTGTGGATACGTGTAGGCTGCGCAGATCAGATCGCGCTTACACGCATCCCCGCGAGGTATTCACTTGTTTCTGGACAAACCACTACCCAATCATCTAATCACTCCGTGATCCCGCACGCAATCGTTCCTAAGCAGGCAAGGTGCTATTACACATCAGACATCACAGCAACAATAGTGGCTCAAAAAGGAATAAACAGCAACGGGAGCAGTAATGGCGACTACACAGAAGTTTTTACCATGCTCATGAATGTATCAAAATGACAAGCAAAGGCAAGGACCAGACAAAAGAGAAACAACAAACGTGACATTCATTCATCCATTCATTCGACAAAACACGACAACAAGATCGAGATTAATCGCAAAACGAGTGTGGGCCAAAACCAAACCAAGATTCCGAAAACAAAAGAAAACGGGCGGTCGCCCTGAGCCGAGATCAAAATTTATATACAAAAGCAAAGAGGGAGAAAAGACAAAGAAAACTGCAAATTCACGTCCATCAACCTTAGCTCCCTCTTCCTCTCTCTCTCTCTCTCTCCGATGCGGACAGTCCGTCGTCACGCACCAACCCATGAATTCGTCACCCTGCATAGTCCTCCTGCACCCGTCAAGTTCGCCCGCGCGCTACAGTCCGTCGTAGCCCCACGCGTCAACCCCGCGCATTCAGCACCAGCTCGTCAGGTCGCCCGACTCCCACTTCAACTCACCTTTTACTTCGCTCGTGAGCCGACCCTCACTGATCGCGCTACCCCGAGCTTCCAACAGCTGGTTAAGAGAGCTATCTAATCGCGCAGCCAGAATTTATACCGTGTGTGCATGCGCGGAGAACACAGAATTGCAAGGTTTTAGAAAGGAGATTAGGAGAGGGAGCGCCTACGTTCTGCATGGCCAGACCGTGGTGTGGGGGACGTAGCCACTCTCCACGCATCGATCCGAGCATGCAAGCCGTGGGCTAACTAGGCACAACAGAAGGGGAAGGGAGAGCGGAAAAGACGAATCTCAAGAAAAAAGATACAGTTACACAGGCGCCCGCCCAAAAGTTACAGTTACTTGCAAGATTAAGGGCGCCGATTAATCAGAATTCCGTTGCAACCACAAAAAGAAGCGCGCAAGAAAGACAGCGCGCGGCAAAAGAGATCCCGAATTCCTAAATTCCTAAATTCCTAGCTAATGCAAAAGAAATACTAATCCTGAAGAGCTGTCAAGACTCAACAAGATTCAAAAGAAGAGAAAGAAAAATTCGAAAAGAACGAAGTGAAAATTCCCGCGCGATCTCCGCACCTAAAATCCAACAACAGAACAGGAAAGAAGTGACGTCAACCATTATGAATTGCGCCTTCTCGGCGCGCCAGCCACTCAATCGGCCATCTCGGGACTTGCCCGGCCCTAAACCCAACCGTCCGAAAAGAAGCGGCGAAAAAGAAAAGACGAAAAAGCGAGGACATTGATGCAATTTTCCCTCAATCCCGATCTCCCGTAATTGGCTCAACCTTCCTATCTTAGGACCCCTCATTGTCATCGCACAGAAGATCGCGCGGAACAGAAATTGGTTCATCACATATGTGATGCCCAGGGGGTTTCAATCTTAAGCAAGCTCCTGCTTGCTTGAATCGTGACACGTGTCGGTCTCTCTAATCGATCGTCACGTGGAGCTTTTTACGTTGCCACCAACCGTGCAAAAGAGTGTGAAAGTCATTAAGGGTGGCACACGTGGCTCTATCCTACAATTTCCTCAGGATGGGCTCTCTTCAGTCCGAGGAGGGGATCGTGCGTGTCGTTGCCGTGGCACGTGCCAATCAACCATACATCAATGTCCTAAGGGAAGGTGAAAGGGAAGACGATGCATGGGGGCATGGCAAGGGGGTGGGTTAGTCGGGAGTGGGGGTAAAAAGCGTTCCAACCCCGCTACTATCTCCGGAAACTCCTGATATCGGACGATCCGGTGGAAGCGAGGGAATCGATTACCATTATGAGGGAGGGCTTAGGCGGCTCCGGATCCTTCGCAACATCGTTTGAGATTGGCAGATCCGCCTCGCTTGCGTAGTCCAGCTGCTGCTTGCCGGCGGCGATTTCTTCTCTCTTCCGCACCGCCTCGAGATCCTCCTCCGCGCCTTCCACGCGATCCGCCTCTTCTCCCAGGGTTTCCTACTCAGATTCCTCCTCTTCCTCCTCGTCTTCTTCTTCGTCGTCGCTCTGCTTTCCCTTGCTGTGCTCGCTGTAACTTCCCCTTTTTGGGGTTTCCTCTTCTCCTTCGTCTCCCTCCTCCTCCTCCTCCTCCTCTTCCTCTGGCGTTATCGCTTCGTCTTCGGAGGCCGTTCGAGGCTGAAAGAAGGCAAGGTCGATTATCTCCCGGGGATCCAGGTATGGTTGTTGTGATGGCGGGTTGTTGTTGCCCGCTAACTCCTCGAGGCAAGCCGACCATTGCAGGTAGGGTGTCAAGGCCCATGAAAAGATGAGCGGGACCGGGCTCTCGTCGCTCTGCGAGATGATATCGAGAGGGAGATCATCAACCAGCTGCGCGAGGGGAATCGTGAGTTCCTGTATGATCTGCTGTCGATAGCCGGGATGCACCGATCCGAATAGAAATCCGAGAAAGTCTCCTTCCACCGCCGTCCTCCACGCTGGGATAATTAACAGCTCCACGTATGCGACCCAAGTGCGGTGCTCTACGTCCCTCGTCCACGTCAGCTGCACTCCGATTAGACACACCGAAAGATCGACGAAATGCTCGCACCACCGCTCTCACTGTCTTTGATCGAGAAGCAGGACCGCAAGTGGTTCCAGACGAAAGGAGAGACGGGGGCAAAGGTCAGACTACCAGAAGGTAGGGAAGAGAGAGGGGAGAGCGAAGGTAGAGAGTCGGGATCGGTTCATTGGGGATGCTTGAAAGGGACGAGCTCAGGAAGTACCACCATGGGCTCGAGTCGAGACGTGCGGAGTCCTCCGACGTCGACACCATCTACGGGGACAAGATCATCGCCGCGGCGAGTAAGCCACTGACTCCATTCTGCTGCCAGTTGTTGTCCCCACTCCCTTAGCGACATCCGGATGGGCATGTGTCGCAGAGGGCTGATTGCGCTAATGTCACCATGGATACGTGGCTAACTCCTGGTGCTGACAGTTGTCGAACCGCCGTGCCTCTGCCAGTACGATCACTTGATGATGGCCGGTGAATCGGAACTCGGCCGCTGCGTATACCCCGGTAGTGCGAAAGAACTGCGCGAGCCGTAGGAGGTCCAGACTGAATCGCGGATGATGAACTTGCCGAATTGTCGAGATGTCGCCACGTGGCGCCATCATGTGATCGCCGAGAACTCGCTCAGTGAGAAAACTCATGGCGATGGCGATGAGGACGGAGTAAGAGAAGCAGGAGAGGATGAGAGCGATAAGGAGTTGTCTTCCTCGTCCGTAGTGAAGGAGGAAGCAGACACAACTGGAGATGGAGAGGAAGGGAAAGGACGTAGATAGGATACGTGGCGTACGATCGATCGAGCCGATCGGCTTCCCGAGACTTCCGACACGAGGCGCACGGTGTTCACTCCGTTTGGGCCGAGTTTGATCACGCGAAATCGCCCGAAGAATCGTGGCGCTATCTTCCCTTGGCGAGCACATTTCCTCACCTGCACCAGGTCCCCTAATTTATACTGGGGCCATGGTCCTGCGTTCCCATTTCGGGCCTCGTAGCTACGAACCTGTCGGTCGTGGGCCAATTCAGTCATTTTCTGGCGCTTTCGAGCCAATCGGGGAAGGGACCGTTCTATCAGCTCCATGTGCCGCTTGGCCTTGTCCTGAGCCGTGGCCCTTGTGGGCCGTCGGTTCAATGAAGATTCATCGAGGAGGCTTGGTATCGAGACACAAGCTACGTTATTGGTTCGTAATTGGAAGGGGCTAAGGCCCGTCGATTCGTGAGGCGTTCCTCGATGGACTGCCAAGATGTGATCTATGATATCGGGCCAGGGCCTGCGAGTCGGATCGCGTGCCGCGATGTTTCGTCGCAATGCGGTCTTTATCACTCGATTTGCGTTTTCTACTAGGTCATTAGATTGTGATATGTGGGGTGTTGTATTCCGAATAGCGACGCCATGCACGACCAGATTCCTTAATACTTCCCCTCTGAATTCTACCCCATTGTCAGTCAGGGTTTCCTCTGTGTCCTGGTGCATACCTAGAAACCGGTTGATGTATCGCGCGATTTCAGCAGCTTGTCACGTACGACACGGATATGTCTCGATCCATTTCGAAAAATGATCTACGAATACCAGTAGGATTGAATATTCGCAGCTATTAGGTCCAGGGGGCACCACAATATCGGTAGTATCCATGCTAACCCTCTGAAACGGCCGTTCGACTACCGTAGGTACTATCGATCTTGGCGGCTGGATCGGCGCTTTGTCAGCAGCGCAGACCTGACAATTCGCGACGATGAATTTCACATCATCGCGAATATTGGACCAATACCATTCATTCTTATCGATTGCCGCTTCCGTGATCCGTACGGCAAAATGGGCTGCAATTTCTTCATGCGCCGTCTAAACCTAGTCATACCTCATGAACGGGTGCGGCACTACCATCCAAATCCCGCTACCATCCGCCTTCCGTTTTTCTAACCGTCCCTTGTTCCAACGATAATCCCGAGCTCTTTCATTAGCCCTCCTCCTGTCTTCCTTAGTGAAGTCCTGGAGGGGGTTTCCTACCAAGGTGGCAATTAGAGCGATGTCCGTCCATACCTCAACCCTTCTAAACTTTCGGGTTTTTCCCAACCCTTCTGACGTGGCATCAAGAAATCGAGCTTCGGTCGGGATCTTATCAGTCCGACACAAGGGACACAACCAAGGTTTATTGCTATTCCTGTACTGGATGCACGAGCCATGGGCTCGTGCGACACGCTGTCGACAATCTACCCATTCTGCATACCCTTCCCCACTAGGACGCATAGAGATGGAGTAGACTCATCAGATCGCTTCACAAAAATAACAAAACTTGTCGGGTAGGGAGAGAAAAGATGAACATGAGAGGGGAGAAAGAGGAGTTGTAGAATCCTCCGTCACCCATTGCCAATTGCGTGCTCCTTGCCACGTGGAAGGACTGCCACTTGTCCGTACTTGGGTCCGTTCGCTGACTCCGGTTCCTTCCACGGAATAATTTCTTCGCTCTTCGGTACCTTAGCGGGGCGATGCAGACGTGTCAGGCCATCCGCGTTGCCGTGCCTCTCTGTCTTTCAGTGGATGATGTCAAAATCGTATTCCTGTAGGCGCACAGCCCACCGTCCAATCATACCCGTGTAATTAGTGAGCTTCTTGAGAGCCAATAATGGCTCGTGATCGGTTACAAGGAGAAACTTATGTCCGTACAAGTATGGATGGAAGTGTTGAATTCCCCAGACTACAGCATAGCATTCACCTTGTGGGGCTGAGTCGTTCCTTCGTTCGTCTGGCTCCGTACGAGACGCGTACTCGATGACGTGCTCTCGACCATTACTCCCTTTCTGCGCTAAAATAGCGGAAATCGCCTCTGGCTGCCAGTCTGTAACGAGAATGAACTGCTTTGTAGGGTCCGGTCAGATCAAAATAGGTGTCGTCGCGAAAGCGCCTTTAAGGGTGGCGAAGGCCTGTTCGCATTCTGCGTCCCAACTGAGGGGCTGGTCCTTCCAAAGCAGATTCGTCAGAGGTCGTGCAATCGCAGCGAAGCCCTTGATAAAATGACGGTAGTACGATGCCAGTCCCAGGAAAGCTCGAACCTACATCACTGACGTGGGGATAGGAGCATCTTTCACCGCGGCGACTTTTCTTGAATCTGGCCGCAGTCCTCCACGTGTCACCACGTAACCCAAGAACGAGATTTTCGAGAGGAAAAACTCGCTCTTTTCGAGCGCGATTTTGAACCCAGCACCTCTCAGAGCTCCCAGCGTCCACTCGATGTGTTGTGCATGCCCGTGATAGGTCTCCGAGTAAACGAGGATGTCGTTCATGTATACGATGCCACATAAGTTAATCATCCCCTGAGTGAGCCGTGTCTTGTTGACGAGGTTCTGAAACGTCACGTTCATCGCCCGCTGAAACGTGGCAGGCGCGTTGCAAATACCCAACGGACACCGAATCCATTGCCACGTGCCCTCGAACAGTACAAAGGCCGTTTTTGGTCGATCTTCCTCCTTAATCAGAATGTGATGGAAACCGTAACGAATATCAAACTTACTAAAATAATTAGCACAACCAATCGCATCCAGCAAATCATCAATCCTAGGAAGGGGGTACACATCTTTGATCGTGATGTCATTCAGTTTGCGATAATCAATGCATCTGCGAATCGACCCATTCTTTTTCGGCACCAATACTACCGGGAACGACCATGGCCCAGTGGCGGGTTCGATCCAACCATTGGCTTCAAATTCTTGAATCCGCTTGAGGGTCATTTTTCGTTCTGCCAGGGAGTATCTGTAGGGCTTACAGTGAATCAGGGGATAGTTTCCAGCTTGAATTTTGTGTTGTATGACTAACGACAGTCCAATGTCTGTGTCCGTCAGACTAATCGCTCCTTTGTATTCTTTAAAAATTTATGCGATTAAATGATGAATTTCATCAGGTACGTATTGGGGCACGCGCAACTCGTACAACTCATTCCATATCCGTACAACGATATGTTTCGTACTTACCCGTTTAGCGCTTTTGGGTGGAGGCGCAATAATAAATGAGTTGTCCGACCGCTAGGAGAATACCGTGGCCAGGATGGCCACGTGTTCTTCCGGTGTTATCTCGTCTCGAATGTCCTGCCAAGGTACTAGTTTCGTCGCGATCTTAATCCCAAGTCTGGTTTCGAGGCGCTCAGGGGGTTCCAAAGACTGGTCTCCGCCTCTAAGCATATCAATCGTATCTCTTTTGCAGCCATTAAGAGAGATCGTGGGAGGTTTGTGATGTCGCAATAGTGCCTTTTGTCATTGTATCGTGTAAGTAGAGGGGAGATACCTTCGTACAGGGTTCGAGGGGGTTCTAAAGAATCGACCATCATCGAAATCTGCATGATGGGCTCACCCATAATCATGGCTTGCGTTCTCTGTAGACTCTGATCGGTCAGGCTTAGTGACCTTGTGTTTGCTCGTTGCATCAGGTAATAAATACACTGTTGCGCCATTTCCAGGATCTCTGGATCGTCCTCGTCACTGCTGTCCATGTCTTTTGTCGGTTGTCCGTCATCTGCGGAATTATCCCAGGTGATCACACAGAGAGTTCCCGCCATCATGGGGAAGATTCGCAGAGTCGCGTTAGTGGCGGTACGAAGGGKGAATCTCATCGGTACAACATACGACTTTCCTCCTGTATTTCGGAGGACAATCGATCGTCTTTCGAAATCCAGATTGGCTCTCAGGGCCACAAGAGCGGGAAGGTTGAAAATAACATCGTAAGTGTTCACGTCCCACGGTTTTAATCGTAAGTGTTCACGTCGAAAAGCAACACTGGTCATTCGTCCCATCGTTTTAATATTTTCCTCATCTGCTGAAATGAGCTGATATTTTTTCGTAAGCATGATTAGATCGTTCTTCCTCCCTGCTCTTTCAACTACTTGTAACGAGATAGCCAGAACAGCGGCTCCTGAATCGATAATGACATTGTAGGGGATTCCCCATATCTTGATATCACATTCTGCATATTTCCATGGGATTGGTTTAATCCGTAGGAAGTGATCATCTTTCTGGATTAATCCTAATCGTATCGGCTCTGAATTTCCTGCTGCATTTTCATCTGGCGTGGGATTTTTCGCTTTTGTGCTCGCTGTTCGGACAAGGGCGAATCGTTTTCGATTCGCATTGCAGTGTTGCAACATTCGTTTGTTGGCTTGTTCCGATATCGAAAGTAGATGACCGATCGGAAGGGGAATCCGATGGTCCAAGGCTCGAACGATGTTTAGAACATCGATTTCTCCTGTGACGAAGGTGGGTCCTCCCGGCTCCATGTCTCCTAGAGAGGGTCGCCATTCCGCCACTTCTCTTTGTTTTGGCGCGGGTTTAATCGTTCCAATCATCCCAAGCCTCGGGTAGCCATGGCAAGTGTCACGTACAACTTCCTTCATCGTAGCTAATGTGCTTCCGCCTCCTTCCATTTCTTCCATCAAAGCCCCTACTCGTCCAGGTCCGGGGCCGCTGCTACCGGTGCGGCGCCGACTCGTTGCTGCGGAGGTCGATGAGGGCAATCCCGGGCTATATGTCCTGGTTGGTGACACGTGTAATAGACGTTCAGATTGCCTGGGATCCCTGTGGGAGGGGGTGCCGGAGCCAATCCGTGCTGAATCGGGGCGGCACGCACCGCTATTGGCTGCATCGACCTCATCATCGCCTCTATCTGAGCGTTGTGTTTCCGCTGTTCCTTTAAGTTTTTGCTGTCATGAATCAGAGTAACCAATGTCTTGGTTAGTTCTAATAAGGCGGAAGACTCATTCGGTCGTGAAGGGGTTTCGATCGGGGGTGGAGGTGCTGTCATCACGGGCATGAGCACGCTCGTAATCACACTCGGGACCGGTCGTTTGGGACTAATCTGCTCCATATAGGTGACAGGGCCCGACACAAACCCCATGTTTTCAAATTTGTTCTGCAGTGCAGCCAACTCAGCTTTAGCTCTTGCCAGCTCGGACGAGTCTCCTTCCCTAGGATAGTCTTCCCCTTCTAGGAAACTCGCAGCGAACTTTCGTTCCATTTCTTCTGCAGCTGCCATGATCTGTTGCAGCGTGTGGTTGATGGGGGAGAACTGCTTTCGCAGTTTCGCCCTCATCGTTCGGCTGCGAAGTCCATCGATGAACAAATCTCGACCTACTTGTTCGCCTCGTTTTATTTTCATAAACATCCTATAGAATCGGTTTCGATACTCAGTAACAGATTCGATGGGGTTTTGAACTCGATCTTTAATCATAAAAAAAGTTTGTTTGGGGTGGATGTAATTAAATCGGTTCAAGAAATCTCGCTCGAATGTCAGGAGATCGACCCATACATAGGTGCTAAACCAGTGATGGGCAGCTCCTCCCAATCGTGCGGGGATATTCACTTGTGCCTCGTTGTCATCATACTGTTGAGCCCGGAGCGTGGCTAACCATGCTCTAGCGAGATGATGAGCAGGGTCGAATAGATAAAGATCGGGTGACGTCATGGGAGCCCGTGCTCGTGGCACGGATTGATTAGGATTCTGCTGGGGATTCGGGTTTTGTTGGGGGTTCTGCTGCTTAACATTCATATTGACCGTCCGTCGAGCCGCAGACCGGCTTTTGGTGACGACGGGATCGCGTTGTTGTGCGTTCCGGGGTCGAGGTCGTACCTGTTAGCCAGATCGCCAGCTATGAGTCCTAGAACCCTGCCACGTGTCGGACCGCGATACCAGCCTCACACCCGGCGCAGCTTCCTGATCGGAGTGGGATGTGGGCCTGGAAGTGCGAGAAGGGGTGTGCCAAGGATTTTTGGGGAAGTGGGGTTGGAGTCCCAGGTCGGAACTGAGATCTTCTGTGGCAAAGTTTTAGGGGCATAGATGCAATAGAGCCACAGGGGGGGGGGGGTTACTTTCGCGAGTCTTTCGGTCTGTTGGCGTTCGATGTTGTGCAGCATAAGGCAGATGGCATGTGCAGTGCATTCAAGGTCGTCCGATCCGTCTGTTTTGGGGGCGGCGGTTCGGGGAGAGGCCCGCCCGAGATGGTTGTGCTCCCGATGAGTCGCACCTTTGAGTATAGACATGTGGCGTCTATCGTCTCGCGTTTGGGTTGTGCCCTCTTTCAGGGGCTCGTCGGTTGCCGCGTCGCCGACAGTTTCCGCAGGGTGTGTGGGGCCAGTACGAGGCGATGGAATTCCACGTAACCACCGTGAGTTGGTAATATGGGAGGAGGAGACGGAAGGGAGGGAAATTGGTAGAGATAACGACGAAGCCGGGGGATATGAAATATTGCGTGTTGTCCGAATTGGGAAAATCGGGGCACCTCGGGTCGCTGGTTGTGGCGCAGTGAAACTACGTGGGGCACAATCGATTCTCGGTTAGGCAGGGGAATTCTGGGTATCTTTGCCTAATACACTCTCTCACCCAAGGGTCGAAGTACTCTGAGTCCCAAGAACTCGGCATCTTATCATTGCAGTGTGATGGAATTCTTCCGCACGCGTCTAACCAGCAAGGAGATTTTTCGATGTGATATCGAAAACTCTTATCCGTTTAGGTACGTGGGGGAAGGAAAATTCCCGCCTATCCGATATCAAGGGTGTCAAGTTCGTCAATGGTCGCGAATCGGCGCGCGTGGATATGTGTAGGCTGCGTAGATCAGATTGCATTTTTTTTAGCCATATCGACGTCCCCTCATCTTACCATGACCATATCAACCATGCAAAACAACGCCCAAACTCATCATCTATCGTGGTCAGAAGGGGTATCAACTCTAACTTCCTTTCTACCAGTCAGCGTGCATTAGCGCATAATCAAAACGCTTATCCCTCTAATGCTACCCCTACTGCACCAACCAAAACCAACTCGCATAGTCAACCTTCACCCTGTCTTGTACCCTCAAACGATTAATCACAAAAGAAAAACTTCTTACTTTGCCTATTTCTCACATTCTCATACCCGGATATCGTTCTACCAGGGACAACGGCAGACAACCGTTATCCCCGGCAACGACGCCACCTGTCGAGCGCATCGGTCCGACACCGCACATGGCAGAGCGGGACCCTCTTGGCCGCGTCACTCAGGAGTTGGTTTAAATCCTTCGTCGCAAATGCATATGGAGCTCCCGCAAGCCGCTCCAGCCGACTGCGCCAGCCATACCTCTCGCGAGCCCCTACGGCAGGACAGGGCCTACGCGAGGCACGACTTACCTCCACCTTACGGGAGTTGTCACCTCCCTTCGGTGGGCGTATCCCCGCGAAGCTACCAGTCCACATTACGAAAGTTAATCAGCTGCAATCGCAGAGGTGGACCAGCCGAGGGCGTTTCTCGTTCGCTGTAGTATAGGGGGTACGCATGGTAGTACGCCTCTATCGAACCCGCACGCGAACCGACATCTTGGGGGGCTGAGGTCCCAAGCGCGACTCGTCGCCGGTCGACTATGACGTATCCCACACGCCACGTGCACACCACTATAAAGAACATAAAAATAAAAACTCATGCATATATACAAACATATACAAAACGACAGAGGACAAACAACGCGACAACACTCCTAGTCCCTTAGTAGCCATCCCATAATTTTCCGATGCGGAAATCGGATAGGCGTCGCGCGCGAGACTTTGTATAAAACTGTGCGGACGCAGGGCTAACTCATATCGATTCGGAATGCAAGCGTACTCAAGCGATCGCAATGATGGTGTACTATGTAGTACCCATACTCATGCGGTCCTCGTTAATCTCGAGGGCCTCATTCGACACTCAAGTGTCGGCTGACATGCGCCTTGAGTGTTAATCTCTCGACGATGGACAACCGCCAAGTGCGGTTGAGAACCACACCCTCTTCTGCACCCTGCGGAGAGTGGGTGGTACACAGATTCATACCTGTGGTGGCAATCGTCTCTTATTGCCCTGGAGACCAGCTCCAACATCTAGGGTCTGGGGAGCAGTCAAGGGGTTTGACTTTGATGGCTGTCGCGAACTACAACGTCCAACCATAGAAATTATAAAGAGCAAAGCATAAAAGAGGACCTCCCTCTTCTCTCGAGAACATAATCTGTTTAACTCTTACGCGTGGTCCCAGTAGGCTGCGCGAAACACTCAGAACCTGTATATTCACACACACACACACACACACACACACACATATATATATATATATATATATATATATATATATATATATATATATATATATAAAGAGAGAGAGAGAGAGAGAGAGTTATAAATATAGGACGATCACTTCTCACAGTCATAGTGAGACTCCTCTCAGCCATATATATATGTATGTGAGCGCAGACAGTCAAATCCAAAGTCCGAATCACCAAACATGCCTGTAATCACATAAAAGATTCAACCAAAAAGTCAATGCACTACACGGGGTGAACTTCAACCATTCTCTACACTCACACCCCTTGCTTTTAACCATACAAGCCTCACTCTTTGTGCAACTCCCCAAAATAAGATACTCAATACTTTTCTTTAAATGGTCATTCAAATAAAGTCTGGGTGAAAACACAACAAAACAGTTCAAATCACAAGGCTAAAGCCTTTAGGTTGAGTGGCAGAAGTGGATTGGAGTTGAATCGTAAACCGACGAATCGGCAACCGACCTGTTATCAGTAATACCAGAAGATGATCCTTATAGGATCAAGCTGAATCTAGCCCAAATCTTGAATCAATCGATCAAGAAGACCTGTAACACAAGACATGTCAATCCCCAAGCTAAATTTATAAGTCAACAGAGAATAATCCCTATATCACGATCTCACTCAAATCATTTTAATTAACTAAGCCTAAGTCTACCTTCAAGTAAGTGTCAAAAGAAAGGTAAACCCTAACAAAACCTCCTCTATACAGAGTGAATTTTCCAGAATCGCCACCTATCAAAATATAATCTAACTCCTCTAAACTAAGAAAATTTCGGCAGCGCTTCCCGTAGGAAAAGTGTCTTTCCAAAATTTATATCAGCCCGAATATGGAAACTGAAATAATCTTCAACTTTCCAAAGTCAAATTTTGTCTAGTTCCCCGAATTCGCAAGAATTTGGGCAACACTCCCTTTAGAAAAGAAGACTTCCCAGATTTTTACTAAGCCATACAAAATTTAAAAAAATTAAACTTTGAAAAGTCAAAAGTTGATAACTCCTTGGATTTGCAGAAATTTCGGCAGCGCTTCCCGTAGAGAAAGTAGCTTACCAAAATTTATTCAAAACCAAGTATAACAAAAGATCCCAGAAAAGACAGAAATTGATCTAAGTAAAAAAACTTAGCTAAAAAAATGCAGAAATTGAAACTAACTCCTATGGTTGTAGCACGTGGTAAGCAACTGAAGCAACTACCTATCAACCTGAAACTCAGACTAAGTAGTAGCCTCACTCAGTCACATGCACGCCAAACCGCAAAGGTAAGTACTCTCACCATCCCAGAGTAAACTTAACAAACAAGAGTTCATAGTCTTTCAATGATTTATCATTTTTATTCCCAGCTTACATAAGGCATAAAGCTAGACCACCCAAACTTATGGAACATGTCTAGCTCAGTCATAGAGTATACACAAACACAGGGTACAACAACTTTTCTCTTCTTTGGGCATGTGACTAGGTCACCCTAGCCGCCCTGAACTGTTTAGATATCCCTGCTTTATATAATTGTCTGCACTTAGTCTTTTGAGGTAGCATATAACTGAACCGATCATCTTCAGCTCAAGATTCAGCCTGCCCCTTCGTACCACAAGTTTATTCTTAATTAGTACTCTCTTCTGTTGGTGATAAGCTATAGTCAGACCACCCAAACTTATAGAATCCTGTCTGACTAGCTTGTTCATAAATAATATAGTAGAAAAATATAGTAAAATTATATCATTTTGGTTCCAGTATGTGCGATTCGTTGGACCAAGACCACCCAAACTTATGGAACATGTCTTGACCCTCAGCCTGGTTCATTTCTCTTAAAGCCAAAGCAGGAAGAGGTTGAGCCACCCAAACTTATGGAACATGCTCAGACCTCCTCGTGTAGGAACTAACGAAACTGACGAAAACCCCAAATAAAACAAGGCGACCAAGCCACCCAAACTTATGGAACATGCTTGGTCCTTGGAAAGTCATTCACACTCAGCCCTCACAAGTCAGAGCAACCAGACCACCCAAACTTATGGAACATGTCTGGTTCTCCAGGCAATTCAAAATAAATATAGCACTAGGTCTTCCCAAACTTATGAAACTGGCCCAACCCTTGATTGACTCAGTCACCCTTCATGCAATGTATCCTTTCTCCCACCCTTCCCCCAGATACAACCCCGCAATCTGCTTTCAGTCAAACAATGAAATTGAAACTGACAATATCCATACATTCCTTTTACTTAGTCTGGTTATGTCCTGAAAGTCAAACTGACAGTCAACGTAGAGGGGCATGCAACATACTCAGTCAAAGTATAAAAAGGAATATAGATAGGGGTTATAACAGGGTTTATAGATGGGAAACAATTATTACCTCTCAGTTCCCTGCCTCCAAAACTCTTCTTGAGTTCCGGCAGGGCTCCCGCAATCAGTGGGCAAACTCCCCACAGAGTCTGGCTGCGGTCCTACGGGTTGCAATCCCGCCTGCCGCCTTCCTCTCAGATCAGGACTAGACTTTAGAGTAAGAAGGACAGAAGGAGGGTAGTTTGAGTCTCTCAGATTCAAGACGGGTGCTCTAAGACTCACAGGAAAGGGCCTTCAAATCTTCAGTGCCTGAGACCCCGCAATGGCAGCCAAATCGCACGGGCTTGATCAAACCAAAGTCAAACTGTTGAGCTCGACTCTCCTAACGAACTCCGAAATCGCAGCAATACCCCCCTTCACCATCACTTCTCCAAGCTGCGGCAGCAACCTTGCCCAACAGTCCAAACACCTCCTTCACACTACGCCTTCATCTCCAGAATGAGGCTGTCGCCACCTGGCCTCCAAGTAGCTGTAGTCAACGCAGTAGCCTGCAGCAAGCTCAGCGGTCGCTATAGCAGATAGTGCAGTTAAAAAACAATCAGCAAGTTAATAAGTTGGAAGCAACCTGTAGCAAGCTTTGCCAACGAGGCTGGGGAAAGCAGCAAGACACTGAGACAGTCCCTCCCCTCCAGGCTGCCGCACCAACCCCGCATGCGGGCCTCACCTTCAATTGGCCGCCCACCCTTTCGGACGACATAGCCCGTACTTACCGTATCCTCCTGCGATACCCGACTTACAAGGCCAGACCCAACAGGTGCACAGTCGCTACGTACGGACACTACTCCCACGTGAACCTGACGTACTGTAACAGTTCGCCCCCTTCTCTCATGCAGCCGGTACGTAGTTTCCCTCCTTCTGCTCACTCCTTTGATGGAACCTGCAGCACACAACCAGCAGGTAAGTCTGCGGTCTCATAGCCTGCCCCCAACTCCTGCGTTCGGTCCTGAGCGGTGTACCAATCAGCCGGTAAGTCTTCCTCTTATGAGGCTCCGTTCCTTCCTCCTCCCGACGGCAGGGCAAACAACGTGCCACTGATCGGGCAAGCCTGCAGCTTTATCGTCCTTCTTTGGTTACCAACTTACCTCATCTAGTAGGGTGGACTGTGCACTGGTCGATAGGTAAGCCTCCAAAGCCCTGTAGCCATCTCCTCATTAGTTCGCTACTCCAATAGTCGGGAACAGGCGGCCCACCGATCCACAGGTATGTCTCCACCGATCCCCAGGTAGATCTCCCTACTCTCGCAGCCTGCCTTTCAGCTCTGCCTTTCCGTTCGTAGTGCATAGTCTTGATTCGCATGGTCATACCTGACTACCCTCCTGACCAGTTCCCTAGAACAGATAGCACAAGGCTACTTTCAGAGCAATGCACTGGTCAACAGGTGAGCATCCCAACCCCAGGACCGCTCTCACGCTGCTCCTGTCCCTAAAATGAGCAAATCGAATGAATCTTCCGCTAGAGTGTGGCCATATACACCGCTGTTCAGCCACACGAGCAGAGAGTTAGAGAGGAGCTTCTTCCATCGATAGGTTGGGCGGTGCGTTGGCACACAGGTGAGTCTTCGACACACAGCCGGCCTCCCGGTACTTCCACCGATATAACGAGCGAAACCGAATGTATCTATCGCAGGAGTACGGTTCAATACATTAAACCCCACCTCGAGGTAAGTACTCCCCTACTCCTACGCAGCCCCTTTTCTTTCTAACGCCCATCCTACTAACCTACCCCTCAAACTACTGCTACCAATCAGCTCGCCCGGGTTGAAAACCCCGGGTTCGGCTCTTGGCTTGCTCGATTTCCCTCAGAAACGGACGAGATCGGTCTTATCCCCTCCTTGTCACCATCTCCTTCGCCCTTCATGGCCACGCACCGTCTTTTCTTCCTATTACTTATCTTACTAACTTACCTCTAAAACTAACTTCGGATTTGAGGTCGCCCATCTTTATAGCCCCCAAATCATTTCTTTGCTCTGCCGACTCTGCTCAGAAACGAGCAAATCAGTCTTGTTTCCCCTTCTCTCTCTCCTCCTTCCGCCATATCCCCGTGCGGTTCCCTTTCCACTAACTCCTACATCTCTAACTTTCTTCTAGAACTAACATCCCCATTCGATTCGCCCGGGGCCAAAACCTCGGGATTGCATCTTACCCCTCTCGATTCCGCAAAGGATCGAGAGGTCTGCGTCTCCTTGGCTGCGCCCGAACTCTCAGCCCCGACATCCTTGATTCGAATGCACCTGGCACCGCCCCCTGTCCAAATTCACTTTTCCCCTTTCTTTACACCCGCTGCTTTCCGAGCCCGCTGCTTCCCGACCAACACTGGTTCCTGACATCACTCGGTGGTGGGAGGCTCTGTAGCACACCGATCGGCTGCCCTGCGCCTCCCCCATAGTTCTGCGCTCTCCTTCCTCTAATCACAAGGAGATACGCCACGGCCACTCCCTTCGGCAGCGCGTAGCCCGCAGGTAAGTACCCAACTTCAGGCTCTTCTATGCCTAGCCAGTAAGTTTTCGGCCCGCGGCTGTTCTTTTTCGGACCCGGCCACCCTAAGGGAACTTTCGGGTGGAGCCAGCCCTGGTCCGCTTGGCTGGTCTTTAGCCCGTATACCCAGTCGAATGAACGATTAGCTCGTCAATATAGCTGCGAGTCTCCATCCGAATCTCCTCTAGCCATGCCTTATTCAGGCATTACTCGCTACCAACAGGCTCAACGGGCCCCTACCGTCACTGGCCTCGCCGAGCTACCCGCGGGCAGCAAAACCGTGGGGGATAGCCCTGCCCGATCCTCAACCCCGCGGTTCCCTTGTGCCATACCGCTCATGCTAGGCCCACGGTTGGGTCTAGCCTTTAACAGACCTAAATAAAAGGATATTGTGCGGCTCGTAGTTCTATTGGAATGTTTCAAACCGCGCACATCGGCCTATCGACCGAACCCTCAACCGCCAACCTCCGCACCTACTGTATACTGAACTATGCTGCCGTCGACGTCGTCCTCCGTACACATGCGCAAGTCACAGGCAAGCGCACCAATCAAGGGACAAAACCTTTCTAATCCTAGTTTAATCAGAAAATTAAAAATCTGGCCGGCGACAAACGCCGGTTTTCACAATCATCAATCAAAAAGTAAAAGGATCATGCGCCTCAAACCTGCGCGCCCACACACTCCCTACTCTCGTCAACCATTCAGCCTAACGTAAACCACAGACGCAGCCGCACCTCGCGCGGAATATTCAAACTTTAAACCAAGCCTATTTTATGTCGCATGCAAAAACTAGGGCGGATACCCTTGTAAGGGTATTCGCACCGACACCGCTACTCAAGTACTACCCTAAGCTACGTGGGCCTACACTAGCGCTACTTGAGTGTTTGCTCACCTCAACCCTCGAAGTCACGGCCATAGGTAAGTACTGGCTCCCAGAAAAATAAGTACCCTGGAGGGTCACACACACACCACCAGCAAGCACGCCCACACACAGCCTTAGAAATCTCTGCAGAAAATGAGAATCTCAGCGTTGCACACATTCTACCGGCAAAACTTAGAAATCAACAGAGTTATCAGACTGTGATTTTGTAGATCATTACATTTGTTATCCTCTGTGTTCCAGTTGTTTTTCTTCTTGACAAGTAAGTGAGTCCATGCAAACTTTTCATGGGGCTGATCTATTTCCATTACGACACGGTTGCCTGTCGCAAGACTACTGACTGTTTTCCTTTCATTGTCTTTGTTTTTATTACTATGAAAAAGCTAATTCTTTTAACCCCAAACAACTCTGTCACCTGTCAAATCTGGACAAGACGGCCTTTCCTGGCGTTTTATAAGGGGTCACTTCAGTAGAGTCACAAAAAAGGAGTTATAATGGCACTATGGGGCAAGATAAGGTTGCAATTATTGCACTTTGGGCACCTTACCTGGCCAGAAAGCTGGGTTGTATACATTGCCCAAAGTGCAATTTGAAACTGTATCTTGACTGTCAAATCTGGACAGGACGGCCTTTCAGGACGTTTTATAAGGGGTAACTTCAGTAGAGTCACAAAAAAGGAGTTATAATGACACTATGGGGCAAGATATAGGTTGCAATTATTGCACTTCGAGCACCTTACCTGACCATAAAGCTGGGTTGTATACATTGCCCAAAGTGCAATTTGAAACTGTATCTTGACTGTCGCAAGACTACAATGTAAGTGAGTCCATGCAAACTTTTCATGGGGCTGATCTATTTGCATTACAGCACCGTTGCCTGTCGCAAGACTACTGACTGTTTCCCTTCCATTGTCTTTATTTTTATTACTATGAAAAAGCTAATTCTTTTAACCCCAAACAACTCTATCACCTGTCAAATCTGGATAGGACGGCCTTTCAGGGTGTTTTATAAGGGGTAACTTCAGTAGAGTCACAAAAAAGGAGTTATAATGGCACTATGGGGCAAGATACAGGTTGCAATTATTGCACTTCGGGCACCTTACCTGGCCAGAAAGCTGGGTTGTATACATTGCCCAAAGTGCAATTTGAAACTGTATCTTGACCCATAGTGCAATTATAATTTATAACTCATTTTGATGACTCTCGTGTACTATTACGAGGAACCCCGTAGCCGCCAGCCCGAGTTCAAGCCTCCAACGAGGGAACATGCGGGCCCTACACCTGACTTGCAGGTGGGCGATACCTGCCAGGGGTCAGCCGGTAACGTCAGCAGCAAATTTCTTCGATGGGCCAGTCGTTGGGCCTCCCCTCTCGCCCGTTCTCCCCTATGAACATCAGCAGTCGCTGCGCAATGCCACTTGGGGGAACCAATGGCCTATCTCTAGGTGGTGGTGTGGTACCAAATACCCTTACAAGGGTATTTGGCGTGATCTCTGCAAGTTGCACTGGTGCAGGCCCGTACGCTCGACGGCGCGAGTACGAAAGGGAGATTAGGCCCTCGGCGGGGTGGGCGGCACGCACAGGGGGATCGATGGCAAGGTGCAACCACGCGCGACACGGACGTGCACGGCATGAGTGTGCGCGGTGTCGCGGGCCAGCGGGACGCCCAACATCTAATCTTATTCTTGCTACTTATTTATTCTTTTAGGTCATAGCTTGGTAATTTGTTCTCAGGTCAACACCCGAGCGGGGCCGCGGTGTGGTTTTTGTTTCGCCTGAAACCCTTCGTCACGATGGTATCCAAACTTCTCATTTGGATATGTACTACTACCAACAAGGTCTGCGTTGGGGCCTGCCGCAAGTAAGCCCACGCCTTAGGCTTTGCGGCAGGCTCGCTCCCTCCCACCCTTGAGGAGTCGAGATAGCCGCAGGCAGCCAGGTATAGGTTGCGCTCTTCAGCGGGATCTTGGACGTCGTGACGACCGGCTTGCTGCCTGTGCTAACGGAACACCCGTTGTGATGTGTGGGCTAGTACACCGTCCATGTCAACGGGGTGGATGCTAGTAGAGAGCCGCTATGCCACAGATCTGCAAATCGTTCGTCGGCCTCAGGCATAGGGATGAAAGGCTGATCGATCTGCCTAAGGCAGATCTCCTTTGAAGGTCCCCTCAGACCGATAGGAGCAGCTACGGGGACCGTCGTACTGAGGTACTGGCAGATCGGGCGTTGAGGGACCAAGCGTTGCAGGCACTGCGCTAACAGGAGGGGGCGGACTGAAGGCGAGGCGCAGCAAGCTAAGAAGAGCAGCGGGGCAGCGCAAAGGCAGCAGGGGAGATAGACGGCGGACTGGAGGTTGGGTCACAGCGGGCAAGACAACAGAAACTGGTCGGGCGGAGGCAACGGGTGAAGGGCAAACCTAGGTAGAAGTAGGGCTGGATACCTACGGGTGGAGCGCAGAATCCCAGGGGAGGCCGGTGCAGTGCGACCAGGCGCTAAGGCGGAGAAGCGACGGGCAGCGGGTAGGCCGGATAACGCTGTGCGGCAGCGGGCGGAGAGAGTGACGGGCGAAGGCAGAAGGTGAAAATGATGGAATGAACCCGACGCGGATTCGCGCTAGGTGCATCGAGGAATCACGATGGTGAAGGGCAAGCCGGGCGCAGTCAAGGGGTTAGAGCTCTCTCGATCCTGAGTGGAATCGGGAGGGAAAAGATCCGATTCCAGGGTTTTGACACCCGACGAGGTGAATGGCGACGTTGGATTAGGGGGAAAGTCAATAGATATGGAGTTAGGAGAGGAACTTGCTGCGCGGAGCTATGGCCGGAGGAGAAGAAGTGAGGGAGAAGATACTTCACGCCCGTTCCTCGATGGGAACAGGCGAATGAAGATTCGTTCCCGAGGCCCTTGGGCCGGGCGACCTCGATGGTAGTGTTAGATTTAGCAAAGACTTAGTAAAGTGGGAGTTAGTGAAGAAATGAATCGCGCGGAGATGGCGGAAACAAGGAGAGAGAGAAGTAGAAAAGGGGTGTAGCCCGCTCGTTTCTGAACGGAATCGGGCGGGGAAACGTCCGAATCAGGGGTTTTCAGGGTGGGCGACCCCGATTCTGAACTCAGAAATGACGGAGGGTGAATAGAAGGGGAGTTGGATGGAAAATGGAGTGCGCGGAGTATCGGGAAAGATGAGTACGGTGGCAACAGAAATCAACTAAATGGCCTGTTTTCCTATAAAAATGGACAGGTGGGGGTCGTTTTGCGGGTTCTCGGCTATTCCGAGTGCGATGGCAAGCTCGGTTTTCACGATAGTATAACGTTTAGTTCAGTATGATTGTGAGGGGCTGCGAGGTCGCCGAGACGGAGTGACGAAAGGAGATGGTGGGAGCGAGAGATCGAAGTAACTCACCTAGTCCTCGTGGACAACGGGCGAGCGGAGGTCCGGTTTGGGGCTCTTTGTCTTGTACTTCGAGTTCGGTGAAAGTGTTAAGCTTAGCGTTGGAAGAGTTGGGATCGCGGAGTTCGGCTGTGTACTTACCATCGACGAAGTCATGGGCTGCAGGCCATTCTACTACTGGCCGTTGTCAGGCTTGCGACTGTTTGTCCTGTTCGTAGCAGGATCGGCTTGAGAACAACAGGGGCCACCACCTGAGAGCCGCCCTCCTCGTATATGTCTCTGCGGGCAAAAGGAGGGTGTGAACCCGGCCAAACATTTGGCCCGATGCATTAAGGAAAGGTAACTGGTAGAGGGAGAAGGCATACGTGCCGGATCTTGGTAAGGGACGACATGGCCGACAATTGAATGAACTTTGGTTGCTGCTACCGTTGACGACAGATGGTGCCGTCCGTTGGGAAGTGGACAGGGTGACTATGTGTGACTATAGTTCGGACAGTCGGATGCTGACGAATGACGGGGCAACGAGTGAGCAGAGAGAGGGGACCTGCCTGACTACCGGTGGGTTGCTCATCCTAGCGGCCGAGTGTCGAGTAGACCAGCTGTGGGGACTGCAGATCACTGCAGACCTATCTGCTGACCGGTGTGCCCCTCATCCGAATCAACTTGCGCAGCGGCGGGCCAGCCGCGAAAAAACAGGCTTATATGTGACTTGTATACGTCAGGTCACGAACCGGGGGTGGACTAAGCAAGAAGAAGGGGTGGGTGGCGAATTTGAAGACCTACCTGCTCGCCGGCACGCTGCACATCTCGGCGTATGGAGTAGCGAAGGTAGGCTGCAGGGCTGCTGACTCACCTATTAGCAGGTAGTACTATTCGTTACTGAGCAAGGCAGCAATAGGATCAGCTGTGAGGTGCGAACTTGGTTGCTGGTTACGGCGTTGTGGCTGGGCGGATATCGTGCATGCTGTGCATTGCTGGCTACGAGTGTGGCGTGGCCTGTGCTACGTATTATTGCAGTGCCTTGTCTTCTGCACGCAGTTTTTTTGCGCACACCAAGTGCGCTGCTTGATTGTACCTCCTCTAGGCTATAAGGCGACAGTTCGATTGAGGGCGGAAGACGGTGTGACTTGTAGGTGTGGTCAGCTTATGCAAGGGGGTTACCGCTACAATTGGGAAGATCTTCAGTGAGTCGACAGTTAACAGTTTGACTTCAGTTGACCAATGGTGGCGTATGTTAGCCATCATTGCGGGACCCTCAAGCACACAAAGGTTACAAGGCCCTCTCCTGAGAGTTGAGTCTGTCCCTCTCTTGTATCTCGAGCGTCTGAACCCCCTTGCTTTTGCCCTTCTTACTCTAAGTCTAATCCTGTTCTGAGGGGAAGGCGGCAGGCGGGATTGCAACCCGTAGGACCGCAGCAAGACTCTATGGGGAGTCAACCCACCAATTGCGGGAACTCTGCCGGAACTCAGGAGGAGTTTTGGAGGCAGGGAACTGAGAGGTAAGCCTTGCTTTCCTTCTATAAACCCGGTATAGCCCCTACTTATATTCATTATTATGTCTGACTGAGTATGTTGCCTGTATCCCTACTTTGACTTTCAGTTTGACGTTCAGGACAAACAAGACTTTAATAAAAGGAATGATTGTGCCAATTCAGTTTCAGTTTTATTGATTGATTGAAAGCAGATTGTAAAAAAAAATTGCATCTGGGAAATGGCAGGATGGGAAGGCAGTTTTACATGAGGGTTGACTGGGTCGATTCAAGCGGGGAAGTCCCCATAAGTTTGGGGAGACCCGGCGCTATGTCTTATTTCTGAATTGCTCGGAGAATCAGACCATTCAATGAGTTTAGGTGGTCTGATTGCTCTGACTGCGAGGGCTACTTGTGATTGACTTTTTCAGGGGCCAAGTGCGTTCTGTAAGTTCAGGTGCCTTGGTTGCCTTGTTTATCTTGGGTTTTCTTCTGTTTATTCGGTTTTGAACGAGGAGGTCGGAGTCATTCTATACGTTTAGGTGGCTCAGTCTCTTCCTGTTTTGTTATGAGAAAATAAACGTGACAAATGACAGACTATCCTGTAAGTTCAGGTGGTCTAGCCCAATGCCACGCACGGATTGGATCAGAGAGGAACGAATCAGGCAAAGAGTCAGACTGTTCTGTAAGTTCAGGTGGTCTGACTCAAAGCCCGCACATGCTGTGAACCTTTGACTATATTTTATTATTATTCTATCTATGAACAAGCTAATCAGACCGTTCTATAAGTTTAGGTGGTCTGACTATGGCATATCACAACCTGAAGAGAGTATAATTAAGAGTATAATTGAAGGTAACTTGGGTCGACTGAGCATTGTTTCTAAGATGAATGGCTCGGTCTTACGCCCGCTTTGAAGATTAAATTCAGAGAGGTATATATAACTTGGCTATTTAAACAGTTCAGGGCGACTAGAATGGTCTAGTCATATGCCCAAAGAAGAGAAAAATTGTTGTACCCTGTGTTTATGTATACTTTGGCTAAGTTGGGTTCATTCCATAAGTTTGGGTGACCCGACTTTAGGCCTGGCTAAGGTGAGGTTCATTCCATAAGTTTGGGTGTCCTGACTTTATGCCTTATGTAAGCTGGGTATAAAGGGATAAATTATTGAAAGACTACGAACTATTGTTTGTCCGGGTTGACTTGGGATGGTGAGAGTACTTACCTTTGTGGTTTGGCTTGCATGTGACTGAGTGAGGCCACTACTTAGTCTGAGTTTCAGTTTGATAGGTAGTTGCTTTGGATGCTCGCCACGTGCTAGAGTCATAGGAGTTTAGTTTCAATTCCTACATTTTATGAGTTAAGTTTATTTTTACTTAGATCGATTTCTGCATTTTCTGGAATCTTTTATTATACGTGGTCTTGTATAAATCTTGGTAAGCCACTTTCTCTACAGGAAGCGCTGCCGAAATTTCTACAAAACCAAGGAGTTGGTCAGATTTTGTATTTTCAGAGTTCAATCCGTCTAGCTTTCATATATTACTTAGTAAGAATCTGGAAAGTCTTCTTTTCTAAAGGGAGTGCTGCCCAAATTTTTGCTAATTCAGGGAGTTAGACAAAATTGGACCTTGAGAAGTCAAAATCATTTTAGATTATGAACTTGACCTTGTATAAATTTTGGTAAGTTACTTTCTCTATAGGAAGCGCTGCCGAAATTTCTACAAATCCAAGGAGTTAGTCAAAACTTAAACTTTTCAAAAGTTCGACTTGTCTGAATTTTATATATCTGGATTAGTAAAAATCTGGGAAGTCTCCTTTTCTAAAGGGAGTGATGCCAAAATTTTTGCTAATTCAGGGAGTTAGACAAAATTTGACTTTGAAAGGGTTGAAGATTATTTTTGTTTTCATATTTAGGCTGATATAAATTATGGAAAGACACTTTTCCTACGGGAAGCGCTGCCGAAATTTTTTTAGTTTAGAGGAGATAGATTATAGTTTGATAGGTGGCAACTCTGGCAATCCACTCTGTATGGGGGAGATTCTGCCATGGGTCGACCGTTCTTTGGACACTGGCTTAGAGATAGACCTAGGCTTGATTATTAGGAGAGTCTTGAGTGAAAACGTGTCATGGGGATTTGATCTCCATACATTGACAATTTAACTTTGACATTGACCTGTCGTATGATACAGGTCTTCTTTGGGCACTCGATCCAGGATTTGGACTAGTTGCAGCCTACAAGGATCATTTTCTGTTATCACTGATAACATGTTGGTTGATTGATCGTCGATTGTCGGCTCACGACGCAACTTTGCTTACACCTTTACATCAGCTTGATTGCCTTAGCCCTGTGACTTGATATGTTTCTTTGCGGGTTTGAACCGGACTTCTTTTAAATAGCCATTATAATGGACTTATGAGATTTATGGAAAGTTGGACTACGACTGGGGCATGGATGTGTGAGGCGTGGAGTGAGTTATAGGGAACAGTAAAGTTGACCACATTGGTGTATGGCGATGTGACAATTGTGTGTGCCTGTGTTTTATGCAGGTTAGTACTTTTGGAGTTTGGTATATGGGTCATACTTTGGAGGCAGTGAGAATGACAACCATGTGTCGCACGGTCTGCATACCTGATGGGTTTATGTTTTCCCTTCTTTTATTATATCTCGAGTTCTGATTTGATATATGAGTGTTGGATGTCTATTTATTTACTGATTGATTTTGCTTATTGATTTTGATAGTTGGACGTTGTAGTCCGTGGCAACCGTCAAAGTCAAAGCTCTTGACTTCGCTCCAGGCCCTGGATAATAGAGTCGGTCTCCAGGGCAATAAGAGACGATTGTCACCACAGGTATGAACCTGTGTACCACGCACTCTCCGCAGGGTGCAGAAGAGGGTGTGGTTTTTAACCGCACTAAGCGGTTGTCCAGCGTCGAGAGATTAACCCTCAAGGCGCATGTCAGCCGACACTTGAGTGTCGAATGCGGCCCTCGAGATTAACGAGGACCGCATGAGTATGGGTACTACATAGTACGCCATCATCGCGATCGCTTGCGTACTTATGCATTGCGAGTCGATATGAGTTCGCCCTGCGTCCGCGCGGTTTTATACTAAGTCTCGCGCTCGACGCCTATCCGATCTCCGCATCGAAAAGTTATGGGATGGCTACTAAGGGACTAGGAGTGTTGTCGCGTCGTTTGTTCAATGTCGTTCTGTGTATGTATATGTACGTGTGTGTGGGGGGGGGTGTTTTTGTTC
Organism: Chara braunii; assembly: GCA_003427395.1. Classification (NCBI taxonomy): domain Eukaryota; kingdom Viridiplantae; phylum Streptophyta; class Charophyceae; order Charales; family Characeae; genus Chara; species Chara braunii. The sequence goes on along the minus strand of BFEA01000172.1, from coordinate 1,142,163 downwards.
CCATGTTCTTAGAGTGGTGTGCGCGTGGTGTGTGGGATGCGTCCTAGTCGACCGACGACGAGCCGCGCTTGGGACCTCAGCCCCCCAAGATGTTGGTTCGCGTGCGGGTCCGATAGAGGCGTAATACCGCGCGTGCCCCCTATGCTACAACGAACGAGAAACGCCCTCGGCTGGTCCACCTCTGCGATTGCACCTAATTAACTTTCGTACTGTGGACTGGTAGCTCGGCGGGGATACGCTCACCGAAGGGACGTGACAGCTCCCGTAAGGTGGAGGTAAGTCGTGCCTCGCGCAGGCCCTGTCCTGTCGTAGGGGCTCGCGAGAGGTATGGCTGGCGCACTCGGCCGGAGCGGCTTACGGAAGCTCCATGTGTATTCGCGACGAGGATTTAGACCAACTACTGCGTGACGCGGCCGGGAGGGTCTCGCTCTGCCCTGTGCGGTGCCGAACAGATGCGCTCGACAGCGGGCACCAAGCTTGCCCCAGGAAGGTGCATGAGGCCAATGGGGATTGAACCAAGACCTCCTGTATGCCACTTGCATGCTTTAAAGCACCAGTACACCACACATCGGCCTGCGGGTGTCAACATGAAACCCACACCACTCGTCAGAGGCCGCCGATTTCCTTTTTTCAACTGTGCCCCTGGTGGCATGGCACCTCTAAGTTTTGCTTGTGGCAACAAATACTTTCTGCAAGGCTGGGACCGTGTACTAGCGGTAACGGTGTTTTCATTAAAAGTGAAATTGTTTTCATGTTCACTTTTTATTTTAATTGTAAAATGACACAAAGAACTGAGTGAAAAATAAATAAAACAACGAGAAAACAATGGTTATACATGAAAGTTGTTGAACGAAATGTCATTACACAACATATTTTCAGAAAAAAACACAAATTTTCACCTCGAATGTTCACACATACACAAGCATTGTCCAAATGTCAATCCACTCAGTAAACATTTCACTTAGTAAAACATGTCAACCTCATCAATAACTGATGAAAAGTTGTCAGAAATGTCATTATACAACATATTTTCAAAACTGCCTACAATACAAATTTTCACCTGGAATTTTCACACTCAGTAAACATGTCAACCTCATTTTTCCGAACCTAGAATCTGAATTTTTCATTGATTTTCCTACATAACCATGCACAAAATGTCAAGTGCTATTCTGAGTCTCATATCAGGAATACTATCTTGTGAGAAAGCGAATGAAGGGAAGTGACATTTTGCAAGCAAAGATGCAAAACCTAACATAAAATAACCACAACTATAAGGATCCTCTTGAGCAGAAATCCCATCTACTGATGTATCAAAGTACGATGTAGGCTCCTCCACATGATATTTTTCATGAAGATTTTGTCGATGAAACTCCTGTCTGAAAAAACCTGTCAAAAGTTCAAGGATTGGACCATAGTCAACACGATGGAGAGAGTCTACGAGGCGGAATTTACACTCAAACGATCTATACTGACATAAGTTAAGACCCAATGATTTCCGAAATTGAGAGGGATAATTACTAAGTCAAAATCGAAAAGATTTATATCCTTCACCCATCTCATGTCTTCGAAGTATGCGATTTCAATTGACTGAGCCTTTGACAATCTATGAAAGAAAAAAGAATTTAGAATATGCACAGACGGAATGCTACAATAACTTTCATCTCTTGCCACTTCTGCACATGTCAAATCCACCTTGATGTAGTCATTGGTGATCTGAACGACTAGCAGGTATAAATTGACGACTTCATCATTTAATCATTCCCCATCCTCGACGACGACCATGATGTCTTTATTTTTCACCTTCCACCTCCCCTTGTAATCAACAATGTCGTATTCTTCATTGTCTTCAGTGTTGCCAGTAATCATTTCAAGATACTCCTTTTCTTCTACAGTAAGGTGTACTGTTGCTAAAGGAATCCGGAACGAAGGGTCATGCACTGCATACAAACACACATATAAACAACAATAGAACGACTAAGACTTCATACAAAAAGAGACTTTTCGTTAACTGATATACGACATAGACATGAGCTCATGTTGCTGATTGTCTATCTGTCTCGCTATCAGTGTTGCTATCCATAACAGATAAACTGCAACCTGCGCGATGCAATTTCTTCCCTTCTGTGAGGCTTATTCCAACAGCTTCAAACAACCTTAGAGCAGTTGGCTTCGTAGATGGAAATATCATGGGTGTACGACTTATTCTCTCATTTTTGGGCAACAACGGCAAAGTTGATAAAGCTTGCAAGCCACGACGAATGATATTTTTATCTCTCTTCCTTTGCAAGTGTTCATGTGTCGTTTTCCACAGTTCTTTTCGTCGCCCTGCATGACTGACAAGATAAAACATTATGAGTTCAAGTTCGATTTTCCATTATTGAAACTGACACATGAATACCAATACAAAATATATGATAATTGCAGTTTATACAAAATACATGATATTGCAGTTTTTCTCTTCAGTAAACGTACAGTTGCAAAGCCAGGTAAAAAAACAATACATATGAGGGATTAACACTATGACACATAAGGGAGATGAGTGCATGTGATGTACCCATTAATCCGCATATAGTATTAGATATTCCTCCTAAGATAAGAAAGTGCTCACCTCGATGGCTAGCTCTCAGTTTCTCTTCAACACGAGCTTCTGTTACACCTTTCATATGCAATAGCGTAATAGGAGATTCCTCGATAGCTATCACAAGGTTAGCAGACTGTGGTGTTTGAGGTTGTTCAAGCGTTTGTTGAGGTTGTACAAGTGTACATTGCTCCGGTGTACTTAGTACTAGATGTCCTTCATCTTCTTCGATGCTCTGTACATGAAGAGTTTCTTCCTCTTATACGCCTTCAAAAGTGTCGCTTACACCTGCAGTCGCATTTCCAATTTTTGTATCCGGAGAGAGTTCTTCAACTTCCTCCGACAAAGTATTTACTTCGGCTGGCATCGTCGACGACGACATCTGTAATTCCGTGAGTGTACCAGTAATATCCACTTTCATAGTGACACTGTCGCCCACTAACATCGTGGTCCCCCAAACTTGGTCAGCTGGACTTATGTCCTTGCCACTTACACCACCTTTTCGTCCCCAAGCCTTGGCACTTGCACCAGCGATCGATCCCCATTCCAGTGTCGGGTTGGACTCGACCACGAGTTTCTCCGCTTGGTCAAGCTGGGAGCGCTCCAATAGTGGACCATTGTCGTGTTCGACTCGACCGTGTGACCCTTTGACAGGTGAAACACTGCCGGCAGTTGAACCACCGTCGCTTGGTCCCGAAGTCTTGCCACTTGCACCGGCGATCGATCCCGATCCCGCTGTCGGGTTGGACTCGACCGTGAGTTTCTTCGCTTGGTCAAGCCGGGAGCGCTGCAATGTTGGACGACTGCCATGTTTTACTCGACTGTGTGACCCTTTGATAGGTGAAATACCGCCAACAGTTGAACTACCGCCTCTTGGTCCTGAAGCCTTGCCAGTTGCAACGTCGATCAATCCCGATCCCACTATCGGGTTCGACTCGACCGTGAGTTTCTTCGCTTGGTCAAGCCGGGAGCGCTTCAATGTTGGGCCACTGTCATGTTTGACTCGACCGTGGGACGATCCCACTTTCGGGTTCAACTCGACCGTGAGTTTCTTCGCTTGGTCAAGCCGAGAACGCTCCAATGCTGGCCCACTGTCGTGTTCGACTCGACCGTGGGACCCTTCGCTTGGTCCCGAAGCCTTGCCACTTGCACCGCCGTCCGATACCGACCTCTTCCCATGCGCACCACCGCCGCTTGATCCTGATCCCTTGCGCTCTGTTTCTTTAGGCCCGTGAGACATTTCGGGTTTTCGTAGTTCACCACGACTTATGCCCTTGCCGCTTGCACCGACGCTTGTTGCCGAACCCTCCGCACTTGCACCCACGCTCAATCCCGATCCCTTGCCATGCCCACCGCCGCTTGATCCTGATCCCTTGCCCTCTGTTGCTTGACGCCCCTGAGACCTTTTGTTTTTTTGCAGTTCCCCACGACTTACGTCCTTGCCGCTTGCACCGTCCCTTGGTCCCGGACCCTTGCCACTTGCACCGCTCCTCGATCTCAATCCTTTGCCATGCGCACCTCCGCTTGATTCGGATCCCTTGCCATGCGCACCGCCGCCGCTTGCTCCTTTCCTCTCCCCTTCTCTGTGCTCAAGATCTTCTTCGACATGCCAATTATATCCATAAGCCGGGCTGGTTCCTCTATCATAGAACTCTTCCAGATACTCGAGTCACTGCGATGTTTAGAACTCTTGGAAAATTTCTTCTCTTCTTACATCTAGTCTTGATTGAGAAACCTCCGGATTAAGTCGCAGGAGTCGCTTGCCAATCTGATTATAGGCGTGTTTGAGAAAGTTTGATTCTGACATACGCCTGTGAAGGCAAAATTGCCACTCCCTTTCTTCTTTTATAACTATAACCCACTTCCTCTCGCCAATGCAGGTTGGAAGTGTTGGGGGTGCCATATAATGTGATGACCCCATGTGTCATCATCCATTACCGTATGATTGTGTCGACATACAATAGGTCCCGGAAGCTGCGCAATGTCCGCAGGGATTCTGTCTCCAATCTGGTGCTCCAAAGGCTCATCAGATGGAGGTTGTTGTGGAGTTCGAGAGCGTAGGAATTCCAAAACAGTACTTGGGTTGTTTGCAAATACTGACAGACTTGCCAATAACTCCGGGGAGAGCATTGCTTGAACCTTCAGATCCAGAATGCCTCTGGATGATACCGTCATCGTATTGCCCGCCATCTGAGTAGGTGTAACAATAGAAGAAGTCAACGGACGAGTCATCAACGGATCCGTTGAAACCGCCATACTTAAAGCTCCTCCAGAACCGAACGATGTGCCTGGAACACCCATCTTCTGCGAAGCCGAGCTACAAGTTATTTGCCTCTCATCTGTCAAAGCCGCTTGCAAAGTGTCATCAACACTTTCTTCTTCCGAGTCCTCGACATTAAAGTCCTCACCATTCTCAAAACAAGTTGCATAACTTGCGATAGTAAACACCCCGATTTGTTGGTCGAAGTACATTATCTCCAAACGGTCAAGAAATGCAACTTCCTTCTCCGATGGTGCTTTATGATAACCCCTCAAAAGCGTCTCCACTTTTCTTCTTCTGAAGACATAAGTACGTTCCCCTCTCTTTTGCGGCTTTGTTTCGAAAAGAAAATCTCAAATATTGACAATGTTTTGACCAACTTTGTGGACGAGATCACACCCTTCATTATGTCGAGGAAGCGGCTTAATAAATTTGGCGAAGTAATCTCGAGTTCCGACCATCTTGTTGATGAACTGGGTGAGGAACTCGAACGTCATACCCTTCCCTTCCAGTACAATGCAATGACGGTGACTCTTTAACAAATCCCAAACCAACGCCGCATGACCTTTTTTCCCAGGAAAACGACAACCTCATCCGCAGGACAAAAATGCTCCAATGTCTCCACTATCGCATTCGGCGCCCTTTCCATACCATCATAGACAACTTTCTCATTTGGTTCCATACTTGTCATTTTCCACTTTGTTGGCGGAAAGTTCTTCTCCATGATATCAGTCAACATCTTCGGTTTTCTCTCTCTCCGCACAAGTGCCGATATGTCAGCCACCTGCTCGCTAGATGATGGACCTGCAACTTGAATATCTTCAAACAAAGGAATAATGTTGCGATGATAATCCCCGTCGTTAGAGTACATGATGATCATCATTCTGTCTGCATCCTCCAAAGGCAAGTTTGCAACCTTATATGTAAATTTCCCCTTTGTTTGTTGTTGACGAGTCCATTTCAGAAGATCCAAGTGAATGTCTCATCTCACAATTCGCCTGAAGAATGTGAACTCACAAGAACGTAGAACGAAGCACAACAATGTCCAATACTCGCCGTTAAGTTTTCCCATAAACTTCCAGAGCCCATCAAACACTTGTTCAGTCCACATACCCATCTAGGTTGGGCTGCACAAATCTAGGACGGCTGTGTGACACGTCTGATGTCTGACGACTCTATACATCTCCTTGCAATCCATCTCGTCTGAAACATCGCTCGGTTCACATTGGAAAGGTACGAAGACAGACTTCACGTTCTGTTTCTAGAAATATATATATTTCGTTTGTCCCGACATACGAATGTTTGCGAACCCCCGGTTTCGGATCTGCGCAACAACTTGTTGACAAATTGAATAAACTCCTCGGGACATTTTTTTGCAAGCGATTTTGTTTTCCTGAAGCCCTCTTCTCCTTTCTCGTCCTCTCCTCCAAGTGTAGCCGGAAATGACCGCACCCAGCTCATGTCTTTGAACTTCTATCGTTGGTTGATCCACCTCTCGGATATCAGTCTTTGATCACGATAGTTATCGAACACATCATAAAGGTTGTCGAAGAATGGTTCCTTCCACTCTGACGGCTTCTTGAGAGGGTCAGAAATGAAGACAAAGTAGTGAAACATTCTCAACATGGTTGTTTCCTGCTTCACCATTTCCACGTATATCTCCATTGAATGTTTCCCGACACTTTGAGCAGCTTTACTTAGCTTTGGAGGCAATATGACATTGCCTACGAGAATGTCTCGCAACAGTTGAAGCCGCTCACGCCTCCCCAACGTAAACATAGCCTTCCATGCTCTGACATCCGGATTGTGCACATCCACGAGGTAACCAGGTCCTTTAGTACCCTGAATCTAGTGTACTGGAACTCTGACTCCATTTTTCAACTCGAATTCGGGTCCAGGTCTCGGCGCTTTCCCCGATTCACCTTTTGGTGGCAGGCTTCACAGCATCTCTCCCCGACAATTGTTCACTTTCCCAAGCAGCATACACTTGTTGCACCTTGTCGAAGACTTCTTCTGTCGCCTTTGCTAATATCATGTAAGGCCCGAGGAAGTCGGACCACTCCTTGGCCCATTGCTTAAGCGACATAGTAACCAAATGATCAATCCCGGTCAAGTGTGGAGCCTTCGCCGCAAACTTTCTGTACTCCGCATTTTTGGCGTCTGCAGCAGATCTGTCTTTAGCATCAGGACGACTGGATGACAACCACAACTTTCGTATGTCTTGAATGACAACAAGCTGGTGTGGAGGAGTATTTCATTCATCCTTCGCATTCTGGAAAGTGCTCAAGGCGCCGTAATTATCTATGCTCTTATCCGGATAGTAAACAGGCCTTGCAGTCTAGTAATCCAAACGGAGCTCACAGGCGATGTCAAGGCGCTCTTGAAAACATTTTCTTGCCGCTGCAACATTATGTTGACCGCTGAGAGGGTACCAGTAGTATTTGCGCACGGATTGGAGATCGAATTCATTGGGTGTCACTCTTCTTGCTCTCACATTTGTTCTGGAAGCGTTAGTATGCATTGTATCATGTAGCCCAACCAACAAAAGGATAGACTTCTCATATAACGTATATACATTCACCCTGACTGCTCCGGTCGTTCTCTCTCTGATAGCTGCCTCACCCGATTCAACCATTGTGTCGTAAATGTCATCAACATGCTGCTAGCCGAGAAAGCGTTGATTATATGTGAACTCCTCGTCAGGGATATCCAGAATCCTGTCAAACTTGACAGAAATGAACTGCATGTTCGGCCTCTGGTTACCATTCTCGTCGAACTCAAGGAAGAAGCCTTTGCCCAGATGACCAGAAGAGTTTCCCGGCGGCAGAATCTGCAAACTTGGCGGACTTGTGACTGTCTTGCCCACAACGTCTTCATCTGACTGCGGGTGGTCCGCTGGGAAAATTGAAGTTTTTTCCATCACACCTCCCTTCGCTGCGTTTTTCCTTGGCTGCCGTTTTTTCTTCGTGGCCTCCTCAGCCTCCCGCGTACGCTGGACTGCCTCATCCATTAGCAGCAGTTTCAACTTGCGTTTGTGACCCCCCTCCTGCTTGGTTCTCTTACTGTCCAAAGCACTTCTCCTCTCTTGCCTGATCTTCCTCTTCTTCTCAGCTAGCCGTGCTGCATCGACATGCGTTACGACCATCATTTCGTGATTCATTCCCCCGCGCCCCCAATGTCCATGTCCTAGCGGGAGTTGTTGCTCTCGTTCGCGACCCTGATGCACATCTTCATGTCCTCCCCGCTGGTCGTTTCCTCTTCTTGCCCTTCACCCTCATATTCCATCCCCAGACCACCCTCTACTTCGCCACCCCTCTCGCTAATAGTCTATCCACTCTCTCCTTCCTGTTCTTCCTCACGCTTTCCTTTCTCATCGCCACCCTCCTCATATTCTTCGCGTTCTCCATCGCGCTCTGAATCTTCCTCGTTGTTCTCCTCGTCGTCATCTCCAAAATATTGCGGCCCCCCCTCAGCACGGCTTGGCACGGCAAAGTCACAACGCATTGGGCGGACCACGGAAAAGGGTTCCTTGGTTGATGTTGTTCTGGACTTCACAGGGGCTGACCACATGATTTGGCCGCGACACGGACCTTTCTCCCCAATCTGCCCAGATTTCGGAACTCGCATTGCAGCAATTAGAGTCCGAAGGGACCGTGGAGGGTGAACACCTATAGTGAGAGGTCTCGACGAGGGAGCCGCCTCCAAGGATGACGAAAGCACACTTTTCGGCTTAGATATGCGGTCTTCAGCATGCGCCACCGGCTCCTGCCCTGCGACCACATTACTATCGAAGAATGCGAAAACCGATGGAAAATCTGGCAACGTCAATTTCCTCATCCCTGGCGGATTGAAAATATCAAAAAGCGTCTTGCCGTATCCAGCGTGTTTGGCCTAGCGAAGAGCAACGCGTTTGACATTTGTCATCCGCTGACCTTTAGCGTTAAGGACCATCGTCAACTCCAACATGGCCAATAGTGTACCTCGTCCACTCCACTTCACCACACCGCCAATCGGTACAATGTTATCTTTGATCACCACGTACAGAACCAGTCCACTGGAGGGTTCCCCAATTTCACCCACCCAGTCCAACATCCAGAACTTGTTTTTGTGGTTGATGACAGACACCTTGTCTCCCACACCTGCTACAGACATTTCACCAGACCTTTTACGCCTGGGCACAACGTCTACCGCAGATTTCCCCTGCCGACCACCAGTCACCTCTTCTTGACCCGCAGGTCTGCCACTCATCAACATAGCCATATCCGGTCCAGAACCGCGAACACGAGTGGAAGGAGTGCCCATAGAAGGTGCACCCCGCAGCACCGGGGTTCGTTGGCCCTTAGACCTTGGTGTCTCCTCAGTCCCCATGCCATCGGTTGGTGTCCCCTTTGTTTTTTTCGGAGATTCCTCCATGCTCCCGGAACTTCTACTAGCACGTCGTTTGCTTGGCTTCCCCTCCCGATCCATCTTGAGAGGATAGTCGCAGCTGAAAGAAAACGCACAAGTGCGAACGCAGTCATTGCCTTGCAGATGCGCAAACACCATAGAAATCGAAAACAACATTAGACAAGAACATGCAACAACAGCAGCGGGACACTGGACGACCATCGTGTCGAACTCGACAAACAGAGCGCTCACTGTCGAGTCGTACACGAGCATGAAAGCGGGGCAATGTCGAGTGACCACGACACTGTCCCTTCAACTCGTGGTCGTGTCCGACTCGACGTTGGTAAGCGCAGGTCTTGAGTACACGTCATGAGGGCGGGCAAAGACGTGTGTGTTGAACAGCGTGTCGAACTCGACAAACAAAGCACTGGAGATGTGTTGGGCCAACAACAGGAGCGGGACACTGGACGACCATCGTGTCGAACTCGACAAACAGAGCGTGCACTGTCGAGCCGTACACGAGCATGAAAGCGGGGCAATGTCGAGTGACCACGACACTGTCCCTTCAACTCGTGGTCGTGTCCGACTTGACGTTGGTAAGCGCAGGTCCTGAGTGCACGTCACGAGGGCGGGCAAAGACGTGTGTGTTAAACAGCGTGTCAAACTCAACAAACAGAGCACTGGATATGTGCTGGGCGAACAACCTACACGGTCGAGTCAGACGACGTTGGTAAGCGCAGGTCCTGAGTGCACGTCACGAGGGCGGGCAAAGACGTGTGTGCTGAACAGCGTGTCGAACTCAACAAACAGAGCACTAGATATGTGCTGGGCGAACAACCTGCACGGTCGAGTCAGACACGAGGACAATAGCGGGGCAATACAGCGTGACGGCCACAGTGTCCCTTCAACTCGTCGTCGTGTCCGACTCGACGGTAGGAAGTGGACGTCATGAGGTCACCGAAATATGCACGTACTGTCCGGCGACTATCATGTCGAACACGACAAACAGTGGACGACAGATGTCGTGGGCGAACGACCTGCACGTTCTCGTCGGACATGAGCATGAAAGCGGGGCAACATTGCGCGACCACGACACTGTCCCTTCAACTCATGGTCGTATCCGATTCGACGGCGGTAAGCGCAGGGCCTGAGGCCGGGTAAGGACGCACACACTCTTCCGTGCACGATCTAATCGAACACGACAACAGAAGACGAGAGATGTGATGGAAGAACAACTCGCACGATCGAGTCGGACACGACGACGAATGCAGACCAATATCGCGTGAACACGACACTGCCCCTTCAACTCGTGGTTGTGTCCGTCTCGACGGTCGCAAGTGGAGCTCCCCAGTTCTCACAGGCCGGGGGTTTATGTGTCTTCGTTCATCTGTCTTCATTTCCGGATTTTAGGATATCGAAAAACATGAGCAGGAGAAGAAAACACACAATGAGAACAACAATCAGACACTGCGTATTTTTTGCGAGGAAACACAACATGAGAACAACAATCAGACACTGCATATTTTTCGTAAGAAAACACAACATGAGAACAACAATCAGACACTGCGTACTCTTCGCTCAATGTGAAGTCCGTGAAGATGCAATCTGAATAAATGGAAAGGCAGCGATGTGTCATTGTTGAACGCACAAAAAAAAAAAAAAACTCCCAACAGCGGTCTCATCCCATTGAAAAACGGCGCTCCCCAAGCGGCGCAAGCGCTGGCACCGGAAGCGCCGAACAAACAGAAGAACCGAATAAACGGCGCCGGAAGCGCCGGACAAACAGAAGAACCGAAGAACACCTAGTGTGGACAACGCCAGCCACGACGACGACAGAACCGACAAATCGCGAAAGCACCCAGGGGAACGTTGAAGAATACCTAGCGACGACGATAGTGTCGACAACTTGTGAAAGCATCACACGAAGGAAAAAATCCAGCGGAGGCTATCTATCGACGATGGTTATCTATCGACGATGGCGAACTCTCCCGCTGTTGCGGCCATCAAATATGCCAAGTGTCGATCCAAAGGTCAGTCGCTGCGGCTCATCGACGAGAGAGTTCTCAGCAAACACAGAAATGTATGTCATGCGTACGAACCCGGAGTTTCCGACGAGAGAACTGCTTATAGCATCCCGAATAGAAACCACTTTTATCTCGACCTCACGCCAAGCGCAAAGCGCCGACGTCCTCCACCTTGCCACCGACCAAGATATCCAGTTTCCTATCGACTTCTCTTTGAACTAAACTTATATCCCTTCCGGACATAGACAAATCGTTTCTGGACACATACACGACAACGTCTGTCAAGTTCCTTGCCCTATCCGAACAGGCAATGCAGAGGACCTTACAGAAGATGAAGCATCCCATACGCAATCTCACACAACAATATGACACTGCTGAACGCGACAAACCCGGAGATCGCAATGGATACTAATCGAGGAATTGTGAATGTCGCGCACAGTCGAGTACCTCCTGCTTCATAATACGACACCATGTGCGCGGCGAGGTTGTCAAGTATTCGCAATCTAGAACACCGAAAAGGTGGTTAAATTTCAACTTTTTACACAAATGACGCAAATGCACGGGACCCAACACATCGGACGACACAACAATACGTTTTCCAAATTCCAACATATTGGCGAACTCATAATCGCCCGCCCACGGGCATGTCGCCATCATGTTCTCTCTCTTACACTCTTCATAGGAGTTCAAACGTTTGTCGATAAACGGAATGACTGTCATCCAAGGATCGAAATCGAAGTCTGTAATACTAGCACCGTCGACGGTTGTGCGGCCCAGACATCGTCGGACGTGTAGCGCGCAAGGTGGGAAAGGGTGCGCCTTTCGTGCACGCAAAACTGTCGGGGTCATCCAGTGAGAGATCTCCATAGCGATAGTGAAGCGCCCTGCATGGCATAAGTGCAACGATCAACAACAGTATATAGCAATTGTCCTCGCCCCAACAATGCAAGCAATCAAGGTCGCACGACATTGCACTGCACACAATCCATGCACACAATCCATGCACACAATCCACGCACACAATCGATGCTTCCCCGCGAATGATACAAACAGCCGAGGGCACCGCAGATGAAGAAAAAGAATCACTTGGACGCAGACGGATGCACTCAACGAAATCGTCGGTCCTCGTGTTCAACACGACGGTCGTGTCCAGCACGACGATCGTCGAGTCGAACACGATCTTTGAGTCGAACACGATCGTCGAGTCCGACACAATCATCGAGTCGAACACGATCGTCGTGTCGAACACGATCGACGCATCGGACAATCGTGTTCAACTCGACGATCGTGTCGGACTCGATGATCGTTGTGCTGGACACAACCGTCGTGTTGAACATGAGGACTGACGACTTCGTTGAGTGCATCCATCTGCGTCCAAGTGGTTCGTGTCGAATTCGACGATCGACGCAATCGTGTTCGACTCGACGATCTACACATCGAACAATCGTGTTCGACCCGACGATCGTATTGAACTCGACGATCGAGTCGGACATTCGTGTTCGACTCGACGATCGTGTTTGACTCGACAATCGAGTCGGACATTCGTGTTCGACTCGACGATCGTGTTCGACTCGACGATCGTGTCGGACTCGACGATCGTGTTCGACTCGACGACCGTGTCGGACTTGACGACCGTGTTCGACTCGACGATCGTGTTCGACTCGACGATCGCACTAAGCAATCGTGTTTGACTCGACGATCGTGTCGGGCTCGACGGTCAAGTTTCACTCGACGATCGTCGCATCGTGTTCGACTCGACGAGTGTCGGACTCGACGATCGTATTCGCCCTGACGATCACATCAGACAATCATGTTCGACTCGACGATCGTGTCGCATCGTGTTCGACTCGACGATCATGTTCAACTCGACGGTCGTGTCGGACTCGACGATCGTGCAGGACACGATGATCGTGTTCGACTCTACGATCGTGTTGGACTCGACGACCGTGTTCAAGTCGACGATCGTGTTCGACACGACGATCATGTGCGACTCGGCGATTGACTCCATCGTGCTTTGGACGACCGTCATGCCGAACACGTTCGTCGTGTCGAACATGATCGTTGAGTCGGACACGATGGTGTCCGTTCGACTCGACGATCATGTTCGACTCGACGATCGTGTTCGGCACGACGAAGCTGTCCGGCTCGGCGACACGGCACTGCGGCCGGTATTCGGCACGACAATTCGCTCGGTCGTCGAGTTCAATTCCACGACCGGCCCGATCGCCGTGTTCGAGACGACTCCTGCTCCGGTCCGTTGTCGTGTTCGACTCGACAGTGCTCCTCCAGTCGTCGTGTTCGGCACGACCACTGACAATCGAAAGTGCCACGTGGCGTTATGTGGTTGCATCTTAGCTTGCTGGTTGTGTCCTCACCGTCTGATCCTGCGGACTCGAGGTGCTCCGATGTGGCTGCGCGTCACGTCCTGGGGTCATCTGATCGCCTCCGTCGTCGTGACCTGCGACCGTCGGCACCTTCTCTGTGGTCCATCGTCGCGTCGCGCAGTTGGTCTGCTATGCACGAACCTCCGCTCCGTCAACGAATCCTCGTTGCGCTCCGTCGCCACGTCGTGCACGTAGTCTGCTGTGCACGAGCGTCCGCTGCGCTGCACTGTTGCTGCGTCAACGAACCTCCGTTGCGCTGCATTATTGCTGCGTTGTCCACCTGAAACAAAAAATGGGCAATGGTGGGGCCCCTCCATATATATAGGTTTTCGGGTGGACCCTCCCCACACACGTGGTGGCCGTCGGATCCAGGAATGTGGACGGTCGGGATGATCAGCTGGCTGCAAGCGGGGATCCGGTGGTGCGGGCACCGCCCTATTTTCCCCCCGGTGAATCTTGGTCGTCGAACCGTCGGGCGGCCGACGACCATGATCGTTTTTTCCCCTTGGAACGGGCCAAGGGCAAAGCGGAGGCGTGGGGATGACGTTTCGCGCGAGAGTACATCCTTCTGCCACACCAGAGTGTTTCGTGCACATGAGTAGTCGCGACCTTTTGTCAGCGCTCCGCTGTTCACGTGCTGGGAGAATCAGCGCTGCAGTCCACTAGCGTTAACACGACAACTCGGCCGCTCTCCAGGTTAGTGCCGCTTCCGCGACTGCCCGAGCCCGCCCACCTCTCCCCAACACGACCGTCATCGTATTGAGCACGACCAGCATCGTGTTCAACAATGCAACGTACGCTGCAGGTTCAGGGAAGAAACAACCATCGTCGATGACGCGGTTCCCAAGTGGGGTCGAACAGGGCACAGCGTCCGTGTTCGACAAGACGGAACCGACATGTCCGACACGGCGGAACAGCGGAAGACAGCACCGTCGTTGTGTTCGCCACGACAACGGCGTTGCAGCTCCCGAGTTCCAGGAAAGAAAAAAACGACTTCGTGTTCGACACGACAACGGACGCTGCGGGCTAACTGTTGTCGGCACACGGCACTACGTGTGTCGTGTTCGGCGCGAGCTGTGTTGTCTGCAGACTGTTTACTGTCCTGTTCGACACGACGAGACCGCGGAAGATACAACTGACGCAACTGTGGAAGAAACGAGTGTCTACTTGTTCAACACTGCCACGGTCGATACAGGTACCTCGTTCCACGACAGAAACAACCACCAAGCATAACCGTCTTCTTCATTTCCGTGTCACGATCAGGCAATCCCCAAGTCGTGTGGGACACGACTCAAAGCACAACGTCCGTGTTCAACATGATGGGACCGCAGCAAAAAACTATTGCCGTCTTGTTCAAAGCGACGGCAGTCGCTGCAATAGCCACTCTCCCGGATAGCCCTTGTCTTCCGTGTCGACGTCGTCCCGTCGGCACGCATCGGGTCGGACCACCACCTTGGGGCGCACTCCTGCTCGTGGGTGATCTGCCACAGTCACTCCCGTTCGAGAGCCAACGCGGCGGAGGTCGCTGCGGTAGCCACTCTTCCGGACAACCCTTGTCTTCCGTGTCGACGTCGTCCCGTCGGCACGGGTCGGGTCGGACCACCACCTTGGGGCGCACTCCTGCTCGTGGGCGATCTGCCACAGTCACTCCCATTGGAGAGAAGTGCTCCGACTTGCATGCGTGGCAAACAGTCCAGTGCGAGTTGCACCCGCAGAACATAGTGCCCGGATGACTGTCTTTTGTCTTTTACTACACTGATTGTAAATTGGAAGATTGTGATAATATGAAATGAAGTCCCTTTCGTGTTAGACACGAAGGTCGCGTTGCCACGGTCGTTTGCCTGCTCAGTCTGGGGGTCTAGGAGCCCGTCGTGTGCCGTTGCTAGAGTTCCTCGACCGACATCGTGTTCGAACTCTGCACAAATTTTGCTTTGAATCTGCAAAGTTTAGTCCCCGGAAATCAAGAGCGGGGTCTCTTCCATGTTGGACGAGATGGTCGTGTTGCCACGGTCGTTTTTCTGCTCACTCTGGGTTTTTGGAACTCCTCGTATGTCGTCGTTAAAGTTCCTCGAATAACATCAGTTCTGTGTTCTACAAACCTGTGCCGTTCTGAATGTTTCCTCTCAATGCTCTCATGTAAGGCTGTGTTTTGCGCGTCAGGATCTCCGCCTTTTCGCTGCTGGTACCCGCTGTTTTTTGCGCGTCATGATCTCTGTCTTTCCGATACTGGTGCCCAACGTGACATGTGCTACGTTTCCCGCTCTCGTTCGATCTCTGACTTCGCCAAACTCTTTTGCGTGTCTTGCGCCTTTGGCACTGATTGCCCCGATGACTGGACTAATGAGTCATCACCCGTCACCAATTCTTTATGCTTCGAACCCGGTTTTTGTGCCCTTGTAAATGTTTCATCTTGATGCTCTCATTCCAATGTGGTGTGCTATCCCCGTTCAAATGTTTCATGTTCCCCTCCTTCCCGTGTAGGGCTGTGTTTCTCGTTGTGGTTTATGTAGCGCTAGTTGCATGTTCCCTTTCATTAATCTCTGATTTCCGTCACACTCTGTTGCATGTCTTGTGCCTTTGACAGTGGTCCACTGTTTTGTTGTCGCAGACACGTTTCGTACATGGTTTGTGGTGTGCATGCTTTGCCACGGCAGGCTTGCAGCACAACCTTGGAAAGCATGGCTTGTGTGGTATCTAATACAATGCTCAATGAGGATTTTCCTCCACCGGACCTGCCAATGTGTTCACAAGATGTTCAAAGTGGTCACGAACGTGTCAATAATACTCTGAAATCTCCTGCTCATAAGAGGTCACAGATTATTGCGTATGCAGACACTACATGTGAAAGTGCGTATCCGGTCCTGCGCTGCCCGGTTCAAACCTCTGATGCAGATAGTGCGGAAGGTTAGGAGGGTAAGGCCTCCTCTGCTGACAACAACACATCCGATGTAGACCGTGTTGTGTGGGTGTCGAGGAGTTCACTTCGAGATTTTGAGTACACAGGTCTTCTGTTTAGTGAGAGTGATGAAGATGGTTCAGATTCAAGTGCTTCGGTGTCGTCTAGCGCTGATAGCTCTCCAGATAAAATCGGTTATCCGCAAACGTACGCTAACCGGGACACTGACCACTGTTGTCGAAATGACGATGAGAATTGTGATGTCATCTCCGATTTCGATGACATTTTCCCGAAACGTCTGTCCTCAGAGAAGCGTCCTTATACTTTTCGTATCAGAATGTCACGGCCAAAGAAGATTCTGCAATCAGTTCATAGAAAATTCACAAAAAAACACTTGCGAGTGTGCGTGGATAAGTTTGTTGTAAACGAGAGTGTTGTGCTCAAATGGCCTTGGAAGGCATCAAAGTTGTCCGGAGCGCATATTACTCTAAGGACCAAAAAAACAAGGATGCATGGTGGGTTGAAACGTTGAAGAGGTTCACCTTTATAGAAGATGAGAAGGAAATTGTTCAACCTATTGTGGGGAAAAGGAAGGTGTGCATTAGTGTTTGGTGTTTCACACTAGGTGTATGTAGGAATACATTTCTCAAAAAAATGATGACTTTGTCAAAAGGCTACATTATGCCGGAGCATGGCAGCACTGGACACAGACGCACATCAACAATATATGCGATGATGTACGGGAAACTAAGCTCCCTCATGCGAGACAACGGAGATTCCATGCCCAATGACATGAAGATCAAAGAGGGGGAATCGAAAGTGGTGTTGAGATTGCCTGATTGCTATAACAAGGTTGATATTTATAAGTTGTTAAAGTCACAATTCGACAACATGGGTGCTCCTTGTGTTTCTCTCCAAGTTTTCTACAACATGTGGAGAACGCAGTTCTGGCATGTGAAATTCCATGACATTGATCAAAACTTTGCGAAATGCGAGAAATGTGTCAAATACAAAGAACTTGAATCTATTAATTCTGCAAAGTTCGTACGTGTGCGTGAGAACTTTATTTCGGTACGCGAGAAACACTTGGACTTGCAGCTCCAACATCGTGCTACGTATGAGGTGTGGAAGGATGAGTCGAAGAGACCAGGTTCCAACAGTTTATGCATCATTATTGACGACATGGACCAAAGCAAGACCAGTATTCCACACTTTGGCAAAGAAATAAAATCGAAGGCATTCACAAACATTCCGATGTTGAAAACTAATTTAACAACTATTATTGCACACGGTCGTTCACCATCGGTCCATATTCACACATGGTACCCTTGCCATCCACACGATTGTAATGTTGTGGTGTCATCCATTAGGAAAGTTTTGCGTAACATCCATGCGACAAGCGACTTGCCTCCTAAACTGAGGATACAAGCAGACAACTGTTGGAGAGAAAACAAAAACAGATACGTTTTGGCACTTGCTGCAGCTTTGGTGAAATTTAGCTTCTTCAAAGAAGTCGAATTCGGTTTTATGTTAGTGGGACACACACATACGAACGTTGATGTCACTTTCAGTCATTTCTCTCGCAAACTGAAAATGCACGATGCTCACACCATGCTCGACCTCTTCAAGCTCGTTGCCAGTTCCCAAAAAGAGCGTCCATCGTGCACATTCATGGATGAAATTGTTGATTGGCGAGGTGTTGCTAATCCCTTCCGGGTCAAGAGACTGACCGGTCGTACTCATCCACATGCATTTAGGTTTTACATGAAGGATGGCAATCTTGTGTTCCAGTGGAAAGAGTATTACACTTTTCCTGAATGGTCTGCTCCAGTCTATTGCTTTAAATGAGATGGAAACAAAGCATATGCTGAACCCGAATGACCATTCGTGCCATCACCTGTTCCGCCGTCAGCTTCTCTGTCTACTAAAGATAGGAATTCGGATTTCGAATCGGGAATTGAAGGTGTGAAGACGTTTGTTGGGTGGTTGGAGAACAAGCGGCACGAGTGGTTGGGAATGAAAGATGAGGTTAACTTCTCAAAGGAGAGTGCTCTTTCACACTGTAAAATTTTCCTCGAGACAGTCGAGGAGCATTGCGGGTCTGGGTTTGCGAAAACTTCACTCAAGGCTGACTTCTGACCCTCACAAGACAAAATTAAGAAGGATGATCCAGATGATATTGATATTGCCTTCCTCTTGAAGAGCAATGAGAATAAGGAGCCGTTGTTTGTTGGACGAACCAATGAGCGTCCAAAGACAGAGCTCAACCCAGTTGTAGATATCGAAAAATGTCAATTTGTTCTCTTGCGTCCTTCCCAAGATGATATCGATGAGGGAGTTCCTGTATGGATGGGTATAGTCATTTCCGATGTAAACAACGATGTGAAGTCATTAACTTTCAATCATATTCTTATTGAATATTGGATGCCACAACCTGTTGCTAAACGTCTTTCTGTGCAATATTCGAACGCATGGAAGAATGCATGGAAAAAAAACAACACAACATCACAGCAGTGATAACATGTAGGCTATGTTGTGTGAGATGAACATCAAAGACATTGCGTTTGGAAAATTGAGTGCACATTCCTAAATTGGCCAGAGAGAAGGCCTTGGTATGTCTTTCACTTCCCGATGATGAAGATCGGTAGGCTTTATATATGTCTTGAAGAAGGAGCTAATCGTATTTTTTTTACACGTATTAGTACATTATTTAGTTGTCACTGAGCTTTCATTTATATATATTTAAATTGTATTTTCACGTGTTGCAGAATGGTTCAACCATATGTGACAACTGGATGACCGCCACGTAATATGGTATGGGGAAGAAATATATGGCATGATATGGGTCCTATTTTTTTCACATCTGAAGTGATCTTTGACAGTGCAGTATCAGTGTCAGAGGTGTGAATGCCCCATCAGATGACTAGGAACATTATCATCGAGAATCACTGTATATCTGTGGTCGCAGGTGTTGTGGAACGAGAACATACCTGCGAGAAGTGCTCGCACCATTTTCGGAATTGTATTATTCAGCAGTCAAATTCTGCCACAACAATTTCAACGTGATGACCTTGTTTTGTGCAGCGGCAACAGTTCGAGATCAATGCAGAATATTTTTCCTTATTCATAATGACTATTCTGCAAGTGCAAATGTTTCCAATACAAATGACGTCGATGAACGAAGACGGGAAGAATTCCGAAGGAGGATCATGGAGCAACGGTCGCTCAAAACACTCATGGATGGGCTTGTGGACACAGCCATCAAATATTTGCAAAGTCTCTTGCTGAGCGAATATGAAGTAATAGAAACTTATATAGAGTACAAGGACCCCAAGCTTGACGGATAAAATGATACCATCACTGTAGAAGATTGGACAACTTATACGATGAGAGATTGAAATGTTGCCTTGACCGCATTGGTTTATCCCCCAAGTCGATCTGGTTACTAGTTTTTTTTTGCCTACTTTCGGAGTGTCAATTGTGCTTTGCATTTAATTTTTTTTCTTCGCTTACTCGGTCGATGACCTTGAGACATCATCTAAGTTCGAATAGCCCAGTCGTGCGTAAATGTAGAGTTATTTGGTCATCCGAGTTCAATGGGATTCGAACTGAGGTTTGTGTTTTGACAGTCTATGAGTGACACTGCTTTCAAATTGCTTTTAATATTGAACTTTGCACTTGTTTTCATTTAAGGGTATTGTTGTAGTTTCAAGCAGGATTTTTGCACGTGTTTTCGGAGTGTCCGCTGCACTTTGCTTTCGAATTGTTATTTTTCTTCCAAGGTCACATACAAGGTCATTTTGTTATTTCAAGGTTTCTATATTTCAATCATTTCGAAATCTGATGTTCCCTGCCCAAACAAACTTTAAGGTTTACATTGTGCATTGCCAACTTGATGCGACGCTCACGGCATTTCACTAGCTTTTACACTTTGTCTAAGTCTTGCGTTTTGCAATATGTGTCCATATTGGTTTTTTTTTTTTTCTTCTTAAACAGACGCCCCCGTCAGTGTTAGCGGTGCTGATAAGATCAGCCACTGCTAACACCTGGGGGGGAGCTCCATCTATTGGTGGGGAGCAACACCTGCTGGAAAACGGGTCCAGTGTCCCTTACATAGACAGAATTCGAACCATATCAGAAAAACGGAGTTGTGGAATATTCCTGCCAGCATTGATTACCCTGGGGTCCAGGGGATTGACTGAGGGCTGAACCTCTCCACCCTGAGGCGGGCGCCAGATACCTGCTGCTAACCCCTAGTTCCTCCCGCCCCCTGTCTTTGAGATGTGTCGTCTATTGATGCTGCTGGCCCACTCATACCACTCCATCCCATTGTCCATATTGTGTAAGTTTGATATTATACTTATATGACTTCTTGAATTTTGCGATAGAATAGATGTATTCATATTATGAAAGGTTGAGATATACAATAGTTGACTCATGAAACGTGTATTGATGCAGATATGCAATTTTCTTTTGAAATAGAATGGATGTATTCATGTTTAACTTATGAAAGGTTGAGATATACAATACTTGACTAATGAAAGTTGTATTGATGCAGATATGCAATTTTCTTTTGAAGACTTGATTATACAATATTTGTCAATAAGATGCTAAAATCCTCTGCTTTTGTTGTTAAATTTACTTCTTTTCTGACAAATTTGTTAATTTCATTATGTTCACTTTTTACAAAACATTTCATTTTTTAAGAAAACACCATTCGGTTTAAACTCTTTTTTTCCCTTTTAGTTTTCCTTTTTTTTTAACAAAGCTCCAGTCTATTCGTGGGGGGCGTCACTCACTGTTGTGAACCAGGCCCGACGTCAGACAACACATTTGACATACCAGGGCCTTTACCCAGTACCCGGCTTGGAAACTCTGACTCACGCAATTGGTTAAACCGCCAGTACCTTTCCCAGCTATCAGCCGCGGGCCCCGCGCGCCGAGCTTTCAGGGCGCATCTAGCAGTTGCCGGAGGCCGAGTGCAGCATCCGTGTTAACCGGCGCGCATTTGATTTTCAAGCGGGTAAAGGTGCTGGTGGTTTAAACCACCTGCGCTTCGTAAAGTGGTGCCCGTTAACGAGCCACAATTTTAGGAAACATACGGGCCACTACAGCAGCACCCAAATTCATCCGACTAGAAACGTTTCTACTCTATTTTTTTCAGCTGTGCCAAGTGCTGGTGGTTTAAACTGAGCATGCGTCTCTTGCTGAGCAAACTGTGGCAGCTGCGTTTGGTGCTGGTCTTCTTCATCCCTTGCTCAAGCTGTGCTTTTTTTTTTTTTGGTAGTATAAAGGGCAGCTGTCTTGAGATATATCCACAGGTGACAGACACAGCAAACTGTGGCAGCTGCATTTAGCTGGTCCTCTTCATACGTTTTCAACTACACTTTCCTTGATTCCATTTGCCTTATGGCCTTTTTTTTTTTTTTTTTTTCCCCAAAAGTCCAGGGTGTTGTAGAGGCCAGTTACTGGGCACACATTGATCGCCGGAAGCGGTCAGCCGTGGTCGCTCTGAGGCGAGGCCACCACCCATCCCATCCTCGCATCAATACTCCTAGCGCATCCCCTATCCCTTCTATCCTACCTCAGTGTGACCAGCACTCACGACCAGCACCCTACGCATCGAGGGGAACTTGGACCGAACAGTAGTGACAGGCACCAAGGCTAGCTACCCAGCCCTGGTTGAAGCATAGTCGAACGAGCCTCGTCGTACGGGTACTTCGGCCACCAGGCTCAAGCAATCACCTATTGGCCACTAAATTTAACCAACCAGTAACTCACGCCCTCTACTCTCCCACCACAGACCTAGCTGTATATTTAATGTGGGGTACTTATCATCGAGACGACTATCATCATCACCAGTTGGAGCCAACCAAACCAACAAGTGACTCACGCCCTCTACTCTCCCACCACAGACCCTAGCTGTATATAATAAGGCGGGGTACTTATCATCGAGACGCCTATCATCATTATGCATCTGTTTGCATTACCCATCTTGTAGCCCTATGAAAACAAACAACCAAACTCTGTGCCACAAGATGTCCAATGGGACGCTGGGCTCGGTTCCCAGCAGGTGCAGCGCCCCACCAATAGATGGAGCAGCCTGACAGATAAGCCCTCAATTCTGGCGGCTCTCTCACCACCACTGGGATAGAGGGCTTAGGCAGGGGCTTTACAACAACAACAACAAAAAAAAAGAAAAAAAAAGATCATTATGGAAGTTAGTAAAGTTATCGTTTTTTTTTTTTTTTTTTTTTTTTTTTTTTTTAATTAAACTATGCTATATTCTTCTGAATCTTCTCTCAAATCTTTCATCATCTTTGAAATTCTTTCAATTCACATTCAGTACCTACCACTACTCCTAAGGCTTAGGTAGGGGACCCCTGCAAACATAGCTTTGTTGTCTCCCTCCAGCCATCAGAGGGGATGCATGTTGCCCCCCGCCCCAACCATGGTGGTCAAGGATGGGGTGGGCCCGCCGGTGGGGGTCCAGCCAACACAAAGACCGAGCATTTTGCCAGTAGCTGCGCCTCCCTTTTCATCGTCCCCCACCCCCAACCGAATAACAGCACAGCAGTGTCTAAGGCCAACACTCCCCCACACACCACACACAACCCACTCACACTCACACACGTGTGGGCCAAGGGCCCTGCTATCACCGATCAGAGGTATCAAGTGGACCATCACCGCTGGTTGGCACTAAGTGCGCCGCAGGCGGTTACAACCTCCTGAATGTCACTTGCGTGCCTAACCAACTGCTGACTGTAGACTGTATGTCACGATTATTGGTTAATAATAATAATAAAAAAGGCGATTGTTGGTTATCAAGCTTATGTAGGTCAAGCTATTGCTGAGTCTGTTCTGCCAGCTCCACCAGACAAAGAGCTGCATTCGGTGCTGGCCCTCCTTCCTTGTCAAGTACTCCACAGTGTCCGCACATTTGGTGCCGGTCCTTGCCCGGTGCTGGTGCTTTTGCTTCTGGGACTTCTGGCACAGGGTATGCTCAGTCTATAATTGTTCGTGTACGGTATTATCCTTCAAGGTACGCATGTATATGTACGAGAGCCGCCGGTAGATGGAGAAGGAGGGTATGGGCTGTGAAAGAGCTGCTAGTATGGAAAATATCAGTTGGTGAAGGCCATTCGGTTACCCTTCATAGACCTTGGGGATTCACGTGCACTGCATCCGAGGCAACGGACGTGTCTCCTGAATAAGCTGACACAATGTAGGGGTGTGATGATCGCTCGTTGGCGCTGGAATGGCCCCCATTCGCACTCATTCCTAGGCTCTACTGACCCTGACACCCTTGTCTGCTTCTGTCTTGTTCCATCCACTTGACAAGCCTGATTCCACATGTGTGGGAGTTGGCCTCTCTCTCTCTCTCTCTCTCTCTCTCTCTCTCTCTCTCTCTCTCTCTCTCTCTCTCTCTCTCTCTCTCTCTCTCTCTCTC
>BFEA01000172.1:1024648-1043782 GCA_003427395.1 Chara braunii | reverse complement strand
AGGATATATATCATATATATCGTCGTCACATATATATCGGCTTGCTTATTTGTCAAGTCAACCTGTTCTATGATATCCTCGCGCGAGGAGTGTTCTAGAAGCTCTCACATGAAACAATCCTCGCGCCCAATCCTAGCGCCCACTTCTTTTTTTCAAGGAAAAGCTTGTTGCCACTTGCGCCCACTTCTTCGACACATCGTCCCCTTCTTTTTATTCTTTTTTCTTCTTTTTTTTTTCCGTCAGCCCCCTTCATGTTGCACAAGCTCTAACATGAATCAATCTGTCAGAGCGCACCTTTGACACGTCAGCGATCAGCTGACACGGCCACTTGCCACGCAACAGGACATCACGAGACGGCAGCCGCGGGCGAAAAGCAAACGGAATTAAAAATAAATAAAAAATAGAACCAAAAAAAAAACAATTACAAAAGAGAAGAACCCACCCGCGTCCATGGTCATAAACGAGAGGTTTTATTAAACAATCAGCTTTTTTGCGACAAAAAATTACCATATATGCAAATACTCTATATATTCATAAATATGAAGACATATACAAATATATATATATACTTCTCTATCTATATATCGTCAAACAGAACTGCCCGGTAAACCGTAGGCAGAGAGGGAGAAGAGGACAACAAACGAGGGGCTGTGTATATATATATATATATATGAAGAAATAAATAAATATATACATTTATCTATATCAGAGTTAACGAAATCCTTGTTCTTTCTTCCCTCGTTTTGTTTTCGCTCCCGTTTTCCACCGAGCATAACGCACCCTCAAAATGAATGTATACAAGCTATATTTCGGGCTCGGTACAGCCACAATCAGGGTGCGCGGTGTTCGGGAAAGACGGTAGTCGGAGCTTCAGAGACACAAACAAGAATAAAAAAAATAAAAATAAAAAAAAAAGAGAAACACAGTCCCATCCTTCACCCTTTTTCTTTTTTTCTAATAATTACTCCCCTCCGTCACCCGAATACAACGACCGGTCATTATATCGGAATTTGGAGCATATTTCAGTCTAGATACATCAATCATCCCCGTAATACGTTGTATTCGGTTGAAGGAGGCAGATCAGAGGCACAAAAAAAACGACCGAATAGAAGATACTAACATACAATAAACTCAGAATAAATAAACTCACAATAAATAAACTCACGACTAACCTTGAATACGAAATCACCATAATCGAGATCAAGCTTAATGATTGAAACACAGTTAACACGGTAAAGAAGCACGCGCTGTGCGTAGCAGACGCTAAGTACACAGGCTGCAAGAACCTCCTCCTCTCCTTCTTCTCCTCCTGGCCTCTTTCCCTCCCTCTCTAATTCCCGCCTCCTCTGCCTCTTTCCCCCAGATACAATTGAGACACAATGGCATGCATGTACGCGCGCATACACACATACGCACGCACGCACGCACACATACTCGGTTCTATCACAAGCACTCCATCCTCGCAAGATATCCTCTCTGTCTTCCAACCCTCCTGTGTGAGCCGCTCACGCGTTCTGTGTGTGTGTGTGTGTGTGTGTGTATATGTATGTGTACTTGTGTGTGCGTGTCTCGCTCTCGTGCTCTCTCTCCCTCGCACACGCACACACGCAAGCACAAACGTATGCACAGCGCGAGTACTTTCAACGACTGCAGTTCTTAATCTGTACTCATATATACAACTGCCAATCCACGCGGAGACTGTACGGGGGATGGTGGTGGTGGTCTGGCGCGGGGAGGGTGGGGGAGACGGAAAGAGGGGGTACAGGAGAAAGGGCACAATAACTCCGTTGAAAGAAAAAAGAAAAAAAAGAAGAAAAAAAAAAAGGGTAGGCAAAAAAGAAAAGAGCCGGCCTGTCCCGAAAAAAAAAAAAAAAAAAAAGAGCCGGCCTCAACTATCCTTGTTTGCCATAAAGCAAAAAAAAAACAAAAAGGAGAAGACAGACAGACAGGCAGGAAGGACGGGCCCAATTTTGAAAAGAAAAAAAGAAAGAACGAAAGAGAGACCCCAATAAAAGGAGAGAGAGAGAGAGAGAGAGAGAGAGAGAGAGAGAGAGAGAGAGAGAGAGAGAGAGAGGCCAATAAAGGAACGAGAGGTACCCGGTAGCAGGCAGACAAAGAAGGCCCTACCGGTAGATCGCCGTCCGTCAAGATTTTGAACTCACTTGGACATACCCTCTGTCCAGATGCATTCAAAAATGTTGGCGGATGGCGAGTGGTTCAACTACTTCCCGTAGGTCCGAACAGGTGGCCGTGGGCGTTGCCGCACCAGGCACGAGTGGAGCATGTATCTTCTGCAAGAACTTGGAATGTGCCATAGGGCCTCGCTGCACTACTCTCGACATGCACAAAAGACAAAAATCATGGCGGTGCATCTTTCCGTATTCTAGCGGAAGATTCACTCTCGTTTTGCACATTTCGAGAGTGGTGCCGCGAGGCCCATAGAGCTCGTCTTCTGCACGCTTGGCGAGTTGTGTGCCCAGGCCCAATGAGAGAAACAGAATCAGAACAGGGAAAGGATTCAGATCCTCATCATGAATGTATACAAGCCATCTTTCCGGTCCCATACGGTCATAATGAGGGGTGTTGTGTCTGGGGCAGGACCTTAGTGGAACCATAGCCGTGGACAAAAAGAAAACAAAAATAGCAAATTTGTCCGAAACTCTTTTCTCCAACGCTCCATTTGTTCCCCCCGCCCCCCGCCCCCCGACCCTTTGACTACGGTAGACTACTGAACCACACCCCCGGACAAGGTCCCACCTGCCCAAGTAGGATTAGATGGGCCTCGGCATTAGAGCCTTTCTGAGGGCCTACTCAGGGCATACTCACACGGGGACCTATAATCCCAAAATCCCAAAAAAAAGAGAGAGAGGGGACGGGCGCGTCGGTTGGGCGCAGGAGCGCTCCACGATGCGTTACCGGTCCGGGGAGGACCGATGTCACTGACCTCGGACTCGGCACACGGCCGATACCCGGGATACTGCCGACACCTACCTGGCGATGGCTAGGTCAATATCCGTAGTGCTTGGAGGAGGAATGGACGCAGGCCAGTGACCGAGAGCCATGAAGTATTGTATTATGATGTGTACTATGAGGGATGGATGTGGCGCTTAGGCGCCCACGTCCTTGAAGCGCACAAGGAGACGAGCTTTCTCTTCGGTTGGAGAGGTGGCTAGAGGAGCATCCTCGAAGATTGTGAATCAGCACGGTGGTGATGAGTAAGAAAAGAATAAGAAAGAGTAGGGACCTCCTGACGAAATTGCATTGATACTAGAAGTAGACATACCTAGAGGAGAAGATAGGAGCAAGGTCATTGGAGATAGCAATTTACCACCGGAAAACTGTCCCGGAATGGGTTCTAACGCCCTCACCATCGGAGGAGGAAGGGGAAGCATCCCTCCTCCCCCTGACCCACTACCGAATGGAGATGACCCAGACAGGATACAAACCCTGTTAGACCTGTGTTATGACGACGGGTTGTTTCCGGAGACCAATATTAACTTTGGAGAGACGGAGATTGTAGATGGGGTAGGGGTGCTTACTCTGAGTGACGAAGTCAACAACGCTATCATAATGGTAAATTGGCTAAAAGCCCGAACAGTAATTGTAATTTTTGATGAACCTTCGACCACCTTCACAGTAGCGCAGAGGGAACAGTTAATTCGGGTATACGAAGATGCGTGGTACCAAGCTGCCCAGGTCAACCCATCGCGGAAGAGAGGGCGGACCCATGGTGAAGGGCCTAATGTAATGTCCTACATTGCAAGGTCAGCAAGGATAGCGCAGTGGCTTGTCTCGAAAGGTAATGATAGGATTCCTTCCCGAAACGGTTCGATAAAAGTCCTATTCAAGCCTTGGCTGACAAAGCAAGAGCTAGACGAAATGAGAGATAGAGAAGCGGCAGGGAGATTCAAAATCATTGCCTTAAGGGTTCCTTTAGAAGTTCTATCGGCCCTCCGTTCCGCGGTCGAAAGACTTATGGGCAGGATTTTGACGATGCCCCTCCAAACAGGAAAGAAGACGAACCCCGATTAGGGAACATAAAAATTGATTGTGTCCCAGAGGTCCGTCAGACTTTCATGGAATGGGTAGTCGTTAAAAAACCAACAGGAGGATTCTTAGAGGTCCGATTTGCTAATCAGGACACCCTTTTCTGTAGCAAATGTTTATGGTGGTTCCACGATGAATTCGATCTGGAATGCCCTAGATTCCAAGAACGGATGCCAAATGGAAGAAGGGGCAGAGGAAGGGGGGGCAGAGGACGAGGGCGAGGGGGAAGAGGTGCGGGTCGAGGTGACGGCAACGCAGGAGGAAATAGTAATGGTGGAGGGAGAGGCCAAGCAAGACACGAGGGCAATGGAGGTCAGAGATTGTTGGGATCACAGCACCAGAGAGGCCAAGGAGGTACAACTCAGCTAAGCGGACAACAAGCTCAACCCCAGAACACGGATCCTACATCGACCTCATTGAACGGGGCCAAACAAGGAGCACCGGTACCATATTCTCATACGTCAGCAACTCGGGCCAGAATCAGAAGCTTGGGAGCGGATCACCCATCTCAAATGAGGGTGGAACCAGCTCCTTTTTCAATCGGAAGCCCATAGGACGGCTCGGCAAGACAAAGAAGTGAAGGAGGAGAATGGACGAACGGGAGAGGGGGTTGGGAACGCCCCCCCCCCTCTGCCTACACTTCTGTTACTATCAACGGTACCTTCACAAGCCCCAAGGACAGCGTCGTCAATGGGCCCACTACTGGGGCCGTGGGAACACTGGGCCCACCGCTGGGACCGGCATCGGGACCGTCATGGGGACCCCTCACGGGACCAGCGCACAACACTCATTAGGAACAACAAATCCACTCGAGTCGGCCTCTGTTGATGGAAGGCACGGACAGGCAAGGAGCGATACGAGACCCAAGGCAGGTACCAGGGTAACCAACACAGGTCCAGCAAACACGGCTTATTCAGCCGCCGAACTTAGACCACCGCTCCTTTGTCACATTACACATCAATTCGGAGTTTAGTGTGGAAAATCAGGTGGAGGAGAATGCAACACTAGCCCTAATCGGGAGATCATCAGCTAACACAGAGCAAGAGAACAAAATGGAGGCACATACTTTGGGACAGGGTCACGAAGGGGCGGGACTGAATGCACTCCACAGGGACCAGATTATGCGTGATCCGGGCAGCAGATTCACCGACCTGGCGCCAGTAAAGACGAGAAGAATTGGCGAAGAGGGTGGAGCAAAACCCACAAGGGAGGAAGAGGATGGAGATGGGGAAGTGGAATCCTTCACCATTGGCTTCCCTCAAGAGCACGGACGGCCAGGGAGTAACCAAGGAGGGAGTCAGCGGGCCAAACAACCAGCAACATCTCAACAGTCAAAGGGGACTTATTACGTAGTGCCTATTTGTTCCTCACTGGCACCACAAGGGGTCAAAATTTTGGCGGGGCGAGCAGAGACAGGGGACTTCTTCTTACCCACAGTGTTAGTGGAAAGCTTCCCTGGTACGAAAGAAGCAATCAAGAGTGCAACAGCTAAGTTTGTAGCTGGTCGATTTCCTTTTCGCCTACTGTCAGACCTCCGTATTGGGAGGAAAATAGTGGATCTTGGGGATGGCCTGCCACTGCACTTTCATTTGGTGATGGTGAACGCCAAAATCTCAACGAAAATTGATGCAAGCTTGAATACACAGGGGGTACACGGGATACCCCCACAGTGGTTGGATGCATTACAATCACAAGAGGCAGCCAAAGTACTCCTATTAGGAGCGGTGAATGCATAGTTGGTAACAACTTATTGCACTTCCTTACCAAGTGACAAGCAATTGTGGTCAGCACCTTTCACAACTCTGTTGTGTGCTCCTTGGGAAGCACAACAAAAAAGAGAAGGTACAACTCTAGTTCGAAGAAGGAAAGAAAGCAGCAGAGCTCAAGCCACAACAGCAAATCAGTGGATCCAACCAGTAGCCGCTCTACAAAACAACACCAATGGATAAAGTGGTCATGGTCACCTGGAATGTACGGGGTTTGGTGGACCAGTCCGGAAGACAGAAGATGGCACGATTGAAGACATGGTTACACCAAAAAAGGATCCAGGTTGCTTTCATTCAGGAAACCAAGCTGAATGAGGAGAGGATTGCCCAAACATCCCGCTGGTGGCGAGGCTCGCAATGTTGGTCCCCTGCTGAAGGAACGAAGGGAGGAACTGCAATTTTGTTGCACCGGGAGCTGGACGCACAGATATTGGACCACCAGGCAGACGTATGAGGGCGCTGGTGCTGGATGCAGATCGAATGGGAGGAGCAGGAGTGGACCATAATGTCCGAGTCTATTTACGCTCCAGCGACCTTGGTCGAACGAAGGTCCTTCTTCCACAACCTGCCAAACATTATCCCAGAGGCAACAAATCTTGTTTTGGCAGGGGATTTCAACACGGTGCTGGTACCAGGGCTGGACTCCCAAACCTCCAAGCACAAGAAGGGCGATGCGATTCTGCTGGAACAGTTCATGATCACACATGGGTTGCATGATACGTTTCGTCAAGTGCATCCAGATGCGCAAGGCCTGACTTGGTTCTCCGCACAGAGAATGAGGGACCAGATCCCTCCACAGCGAAGATTGGACCTCATCTTAACGAAAGGAGAGGCTTGGGAAGCGATAAACAAAATTCACACTGCAACAGAGCGACTATCAGATCACAATCTGGTATGGGCAGTCTTCAGACTAAGCGGCACTCGCCGAAGGGAGCATGTTTTTTTCAGACTAAATACAGAGAATTTGAAGAACCCGGAAGTGTTGGACTGATGTAAGTGACACTGGGAGGACTGGGAATAGACAAAGCCTTGGTTTGAAAAGGAAGAGGAATGGGTTCAGATAGGATTTCGCATAGTCACAACAGCGTTGGACACCTTCTCCAGGGTATTAGCCAGAGGGAGGAGACATGACGAAGAGGAATGCAGGCGGGAGGTAGAGGAGGCGGAAGCTCAAATTGGGAAGGATCCGTACACGGACATTTATTGAGAGAGGAGGAGAGATACGTGGATGGCAAAGTGGGAGGCTATCCAACTATCGCAGCAGGAAGTGTGGGCCCGCAGGGCCAAGGAGAAGGGCATGGCACAAGTTGATAGAATGACGAAAGAGACTTTTCAAAGAATGTGCCCGCCCAGGTCTCATGGGATGATAAGAGTTTTAAAATCCTCAAAAAAAGAGGAAAAGGCCGGTCACACGGATCTACCAAATTCGCAAATGTACTATTTCAATGCCCATTTGTCAGCGGTCTGGGAAGCCTCGGGGTAAGGGATTTTTTTTTTTTTTTTTTTTTGAAAGATTGTCAATATGTTTCAAAATATGTGGAACCGAGGCCGGGGACCTCATAATTCAACCCGGAGTTATCCTGGCAGCCTCAGCGAGTTTAGCTTACAGTGTCATATTAAAACCAGCTGATAGCCTACAGTCCAACCCTGGAGGTGTTGAAAACCGGGTTCAGCGTCCCACAACCACTTATAATATCTTTCCAAAAACAATTAAACCGTGAAGCACAGAAAAAGGATCTACCAAGCAAAGGCCGCTCTTGTCACCCATCGTAAGCAGCCTTAGCAAAATTAACATAACCACCTGACTACTTCAAGTTTACCCTCCTCTGTTACTGAAGCCAGGAAAATATCTAAAGTTCATACTTTGTGGAACCAACTAATACCTCGACTGAACCTCTTGGTAGATTTCTGTCAATCTGCTAAAATCGCAAGCCTCGGTGCTTGCTTTCTGTTGATGGAAATGAGTTACTTGGTTTCTGAAAATTGCCTCGTTTCTCGCCTTCCAAATAACTTCGAAGACTATACCACGGCAGACCAACGCCACGTAACCCCAGTCCGAGTACAGTTTTGCTTTATTTGGTGGGATAGAAGACAATATCCAGTCCTCTGTCCAGACCCACTTTGCACCCACCACGTCACCCCATTGTACAACGAAAAAAAATCCTAGAATTGAATAATCATTCTATAGTAAAATTGCAATCTAAATTTTAGATTTTCAATCCATCTTAAAAAATATCATTCCAATTTTAAAATTTTTCATCTTACTTGCAAACTATTATTCCAAGAATATGGTATTCCTTCTTATTTGGACCGCGTGCTAGAGATGGAATGAACGTCTGGTGGAGAGTAGATAAGACTCCACGTCCTTGGTAAGCTCATACCCCTTCCCTGTCAATCTCCCTCTTACCCATTCTTCCACTTTAATGCCTTGTGTCAGATCCGGACTCATAACCTTAATCATTTTGTTAGAGTCAGTTTGTGTAGTTTTCTTCGAATTTGTGCAGTCTAGGTAATTTCCGACGAAGATCAGCATGGGAGAGTCAGTCTTGCTTCTTGTCGTCCCAGATATCCCTGATTGGATATACCCCTTTAGTTATCCTAGATCGACCAAAGTTGCCCGCTTTCGAGCTGGTGTCTAAGTACAAGCCAGAGGGAAGTCTGATTAACGCATTATCAAATAGACATTGATTCATTATTTCTAGTTTAGTAGCAGGAAATCGCAGCTGTACTAGTTTTAGCCTATTCCAGAATAACAGTATTCTTGCCGAAACTCTAGACTTCACTTTTCCGACTGACAATTTGGACCCCAACAGGCATAGCCAAATATTAACTTGATCAACCATAGCAAATTCCTTTCTCAAGATATACTCTGCCAGCACCTTCCACTGTTTTTGTTCAGTACAGAGACAGACTTTAATCACCCATTTGCGGAGTAAAGCATAATTTTGGTCTTTTGGATTAAACAGACCCAGATCCCCTTCTGCCCTAGGTTGACATGTATGGTCCCATGCAACTCTGGTTATGAACCCTTGATGCTCTAAAGCCGTCGGTTTCCACATATAACGTATCACTGCCTGCGTAATAGCGGAATAAGCCTTATCTCTCAATGCATGGACTGCCAGCGGTAACCAAAGAATCGAAAGGGTCGCCGACAAAAGTACTAAGGCTCTTCCAAATACCGACAACTTGTGGTTTCTCACCCAACCCAATATTCTTGAACACACCTTCTCTTGAAGGACCTTGTCTTGTTTGAGTGCGATATTTGTCAAAGATACTAGCACCCCCAACAATCATTCTGAGTCATCTGCCGTGACCCTTTTTAGACCCTACTCCGCACAGATGTTGTAGGGGGGAGGGAGTAAATAAGCCGATTTCTTCCAGTTTATCGATGCTTCGGATAGTAAACAGTAATCTTCCAGTACTACTCTAAGCTGACCTAACGCTTCTGAGGAATTCTCACAAGCCACAGTGAGATCATCGGCAATCGCCCCCCCCTTCCAGTGGATATTCGGGGGAAGCTTCAATCCTTTAATCTCTGGGTTGTGTCTAATATTGTCCAATAAAATTTCTAGTTGAATAACAAATAATAGTGGAGCCAAGGGGCAACCTTGGTGCAAAGAGCGCGTGAGACCGAACTCCTTTGACAGTTTACCATTAACGGATACCACTGAGGATACCGTTAATCCCGTTAGGGGATTGGAATACAGTGTTGGTACCAGGGTTCGATTCTCTCTCAAATAGATCGGCAAGGGCAGATTCAAATATGCTCAGATCTTTTATGGAGTCACAGGTTTTGAATGATGTCTATAGAATATTGAATCCTGACTCGAATGGATATAACTGGTATGGTCCCCGTCCTTCTCCAAAAAAAGAAAGCCCTAAATGTCAGTTAGATGCTATCCTGGCTCGAGGGACCCATTGGGACAGAGTCTGTTGGTGTGATTTGGATAAATTCATTTATCGGATCACCCAGTTCTTATGGATGTGATCTCCGTAGAGGTGATAAAGAAGGAGAGGCCGCCATTAAGACTTACTATTAAGATAATGGCATTAAATCCTGGATTACAGATCAAATGAAAGTTTGAGATTAATCCAAGGACCTTTTTTAAGATCTTCTTGAGTGGGCCGAAGTTGGCATTAATATTATCAGGGTAGCACTAAGCAATTTTTCTAGGATGAAAGCAGTGGCCCGGACTTGGAAGGAACAAAAATTGCAGACGTTGGTCAAAGAAGCTGAATCCAAGATGGGCGGCGACCCATTTTATGAATATTACTGGTCTGAGAAACGACATCCTGCAATCCTAGATTTAGGGAGATTAGAAACTCAAAGGCAGACGGAGTGGCTTGAATAGTTGAACCTACGGGGTGTAGTAGGCTACGACCACATGACCCAACTGTCTTTCTGGTCATTAGTACTTAGGCAGTCGAAATCACTTATAAGAGAACTAACTCACCCGTTTAACACTACCCCCAACACCTCCTCCGACGTGGCTACGATGTGTTCGTATGTGTATGATTACTTTTGTGACATCGTTTCCCCTCGAAGGCCTTTTGACTCCCCAAACCTAGATCTGTGTAGCTATAACACTTTTTGGAATAAATCTAGGTTTAGAGTCTCACACATAATGATACTAGCTCTGAAGGAACCCTTTTTCTTAAGGGAGCTGACCAGGGCAACTAAGCAGATGGGCAGGGGGAAGTGCCCAGCCCTTGATGGGTTGTCTATCGAACTATTTGTAGAGTGCTGGGACGTTTTTGGCCCTTTTCTCTGCGAGATTTACAATGAAGTAAAGAATAGGGGTACTTTAACGAAAAACTTTCTCAAAGGTTGTATCTCATTACTCTATAAAACGGGTAATAAAGTTGAAGTACGTAACTACAGGTCCATTTCGCTGTTGAATGTAGTACATAAAATTCTTGCGAATGCCCAGGCTATCCGTTTGGCAGAATTCCTACCTGACATAGTAGGTCCTGAGCAAGGAGCATTTGTAAAGGGTCGTACCATATTTGATAATATCATGGCTTCGCTTCAAGCTTTGGAAATTATTTCAGCCGAGAAAAGAAACATTGTCGTCCTTCTTTTGGATATGGAGAAAGCTTATAATAAAGTCGGTTGGCCTTTTGTCTTCACGACTCTCAAAGTTATGGGATTTGGCCCCATCTTCTTGAATAAGGCCATGTATGTGGGCAAGGGAGTTTGGGGTCACCTCTGGAGGTGACCGCAAATTCCCTTTTTCTTTTTTGCATTTTCTTCAAAAATTGGCAAAATTTCGTTCACAAAAGTTCTTGCACAATTGGTGGATGGCGCTGTGTGACCAGCCAAGTACCAAATCTCCATTTCTCCAGACGGCCGCAACTTGTCCCATATGAAAAGGCACAGCAGTGTGACGTGAACCATGCCCAAAACCTTAAATCGGCCCTTCCCAAATCCGCATATTTTGCGGATTTGGGTTCACCGTGTGAGTATGCCCTCAGACAAGGACATAAAGTCTGCAGTTTTTGGTACCGCCTTTTTGAGACTTTGGGTACCCGTGTGGTCACATAGGCAGACCTTTTTTCTTGTGCGCCTACCGTCTTCCCCCAAACATAAAGCACCATAAAAATGAATGTATACAAGTTTTATTTTCAGCCAGATACAACCAAAATAAGGGTACGCTATGTTCAGGGAAAGACTGTAGTCACACAACTCAAGGACCAAAAACTATATATGTTTTTTTAGGGTGGAAACTACCTGGGAGTCACCAAAACAGTTTGAAAATACACTTAGGGCTGAAAAGAGTTTCAAATTGCACTCCGGGCAATGTATATTGACTTACCGTAAGGGCGCGGGTGTGCAGCCCATAGCTTGTTTGTAGCTGTGGTTCGAGAAGGGTAAGGTAGTGATTATGCTGTATGTATGTTTTGTTATGTTCTCTATACACAACTCGAAGAGAGTGTGTGCGTGGGGTCCCGGTTGGTGCTTTATTCAAGATGTACATAGGACGCTGGACCCAGTTTCCAGCAGGTGGCGCTCCCCATCAATAGATAGGAGAATGTGTGTGCGTGTGTTTGTGAGTGTGTGTTTATGTGTGTGTGTGTGTGTGTGTGTGTGTGTGTGTGTGTGTGTGTGCGTGTGCGTGAGAGAGAGAGAGAGAGAGAGTGCGTGTGTATGTGTGCAAGTACGTGCGTGTGTGCCTTTATGTGTGTGTGTGCGTATATGTACGTGCATGTGTGTGTGTATGTGTGTGTATGTGTGTGTGTGTGTGTGTGTGTGTGTGTGTGTGCGTGTGTGTGTGTGTGTGTGTGTGTGTGTGTGTGTGTGTGTGAGAGAGAGAGAGAGAGGGAGACATGCAACATGCAGCATGTCGGTGGCGGGGAGCACAAGGGCAGGGACTGACCTCCAAAAAGAAAAAAAAAGTAATTTTATTGGAATGCAAAAGTTTTTTTTTTGAAATCCGAATAGAAACAGTACACGTTGTATTCGAATACAACGTGTGCGTGTTTTATACGAGGTGCTCTGTTATTCGAGAAAAGTGGACCCACACTGTTTCAATTTCGAAAAAGGCTTAAGGACGGCGGCTACTTTGCATAACGTACACGTACGGGGCTTTCCGTACGAAACGTACAGGTAATATTTGTACGTGATATGTACGGGAATCTGTACGGGAACCTCTCCGTCTTGTACGTCCTCGTACAAAAAAGCAAAAAAAAAAAAAAAAAAAAAAAACGTCATCAAACAAATCCGAAAAAAAACATATGTGATGCAACAACACAAAACAAGCAACATTTGGCTAAGCATCATCTTCAGATTCTTATTAGAATTTGAGAAAAAAAATAAAAACAATACCGAAATTAAAAAAAAAAAAAAAAAAAAACCTCTTACGGGGCCCCTAATGTACGAGTACAAGAGTATGAATCCGTACTCGTACGAGGGTGTGTACAAGTGGCAACACAGGACGGCGGCCTCCTCGGCCTCCTACGGGCAGCTACCGGTCTTACGCGGTCCTGCTCTTGCAAGGCTCCAAAACCTGAAAATGTTCACCCTCCCGACAACCACCAACGCTGAAATTTGAGTGACGTTGAAATGTCTCGGGGGGGGAAATGCAACCTTGACGGGCTCCAATCTTTTCCACCCTCCCGCTGCTTTGTCACCGTTTCGACCAAAAACCAGTGTGCGGTCCCACGGGCAGCTACCGGTCTCGCACTTTTCATAGAAATTGCCACCCTTCCCCAAAGATCTACCCTACCGCTGTTTTGCCACCGTTTCGACCAAAACCCAGCGCGTAGTCCCACAGGCAGCTCCCGGTCCCGAATTTTTTAAAGAAACTACCACCCCCTCAAAGTGTCGTGCCTGCACCTGCCTGCATTATTCGAACCTTCCAACGACCAAACGAGCCCGAATCAACGACCGCTATAATGAAGGACAACAAAAATGTCTCGGGGGGGAAATGTCTTCGGGGGGGGAAACGCACCCCTGACGGGTTGCAAACAAGACAACTTTCAGTCAGGTACGGTGCCCGAAGTGCAATTTGAAACTCGTTAAAGGGGTCAGCAAAATCATGGTAGGGCCTGAAAGTCCAGTTGGTATCCCACTTGTACCAATCCCTAAAGCAAAGTTTCAATGAATGGTCACAGTCGACATCCACTTCACCAGCGACATCCACAATCGTACCAACCCTTCGAATATTCGCTGTATTCCATTCTCAATTTCCTTTTCCTTCTTATTTTTGTTTGATTTTGTCCACTCCTTATGTATTTTCAGTCCAATGACGGTTCATGATTAGGCGTGAGTTTCTGTCTCCTCAATCTGTACCCGATATATGTCTAATGTCTATTTGGTTGTCCATAAAGCCCACATGATCAATGTTCATCATAAGTTGGAATGAGGTGTGGATGAAGGGATTGCCAACCTATTGGATTGGAGTTGAAAGCGAGCTGATGTCAGCAGACACTTAAATCAGTGATATGAAAAAAGCACAAGCTCGTCGGAGTAGACAACACGCCAAGATGTGTATCTCGAAATTAAACAAAAGAACCCTTATTTAATAAAAGCAAGAAACACTAAGAGTCCCTTTCCACTTCACAATCACTTCCCCAATCATAACTGTTTTTTATGTTTAGCTTATTTGTTCACTTCCTCCAAATGGCACGACATAAACTTTGTGTCCTTTATGTCCTTTATGTCCTTTATGTCTCCCTATAGCCCATGAGCAGATTATTCTATGTGAAACTATCACGTATGATTATTTGTAGTTCGTGACCATGAAACTCTCCAATCACCTCCTTCGTTGGGAAACAACCTTCCCTTATTGCCCATAAGAGATCATGTTCATCATCTCATCTTCACCACGCCGACACTAGTATTTAAGGTTAACTTACCATTGCAAGATACTATATTTATTTGTGCGAATAGCAAATAATTTAAACTAGTTAGTTATGCTAAACTATAATATTTAAATATTTAAGCGTTTATATCACCTATGTACCATCGTTGATCTTAAGCATACTATTGTCCTTATAAAAATTACAAATCTCCTTCACTGTCATTTCCTATAAAAATATCACTTTAAGGTGGTTGTTTTTTTATTTTCCACAACATTTAATATTTAAAAACGTTTTTTTCCTTATCTGAATCTATTTTTTCACTAAAACTAATTTAATAATTTTTTTTCTTGATATGAGCGATTTAAATATTACAACAATTTTCTTTTACTTTGTAAAATTGATTTCTTATTAAACATACATGACTATTCAAATAAATGTGTTAGTCGTACTTTTAGTACGTTTATGATAAGGCAAGGTACAATGTCCTTAGTGTTCAACGTTTAACTATTTTTTTAACGCATTTAATAATTTTAATAAATAAAAAATCGTTATAAAATAAATTAATTGTTTAGCATAGTAATTGTACTGGTCATGCTACACTGTTATTACAGGACCACAAAATTAAGAAAAATTCATAGGAAAAAAAAAAAAGTAAAAAAAATAGATAAATAAAAATTCATAACTAATATTTAACTATGACATAATTAATATAATTGATAATTATTATCAAGAATAAAAACTTATTGTATAAACTAAACAATAATATTCTTTGGTGCAACGATACCCAACGATCAGTATCGTAATAGGGACATTTCAACTTTTTATCTAATTCCTTACAAGATTTATGAAAACATGGTAACCAACTTATAATGATGTTTATAAAAAAATATTAGTACATGGTTTGAAGTTTTTTTTTTTTATTATGTATAAAATTGAAAATTTATATCGCAAAATACGACTTTGTGTCATTA
Source organism: Chara braunii (assembly GCA_003427395.1). Taxonomy (NCBI): domain Eukaryota; kingdom Viridiplantae; phylum Streptophyta; class Charophyceae; order Charales; family Characeae; genus Chara; species Chara braunii. The sequence goes on along the minus strand of BFEA01000172.1, from coordinate 1,028,694 downwards.
ATCTGCTAACAACACGGCCTGGTGACCCTGTACATATATATATATATATATATATATATATATACAGGGTTGTTAGGCCGAATGTATATAGGCTCCTAAGCCGAACCTCGAACATTCGGGCGTTCGGGTCCCCGTACAAGGCTCCTAAGCCGAACCTCGAATAATCAGGTTTTTGTAATGTAAGGTATCTTCCTCTTAGTTTTGAAATATTTTGTTCAGCCGAAAAAAAAGTGAAAAGTCTGCAAAGATGGTGGTGTCAAAACTTGCTTTCCCGCTCACTTATTTGTTTTTCTCACCTAAACATTAGTTTTTTTTCCTGAGTTCTTTTAATCAGTTCTTTGTAATATAAGGTGTCTTCCTCTTAATTTTGGAGGCATTCTGTTCAGCTGAAAAAGAAGTGAAAAATCTGCATAGATGGTGGTGTCAAACTGACTTTCCGGCTCACTTATTTGTTATTTTTCTCTTTTCACTTTTACTTTTTACTTTTTATTTCTGGGCATGAAACAAATTATCATTTTTTCAAACCTTATTTGTAGATTCTCTATTATGCAATATACACATATATAAAATTTCATGGCATTTGTCACAAAAAAAAAGTCCAAAGATGGCAATGTCAAAAGCATGCTAGCCCACTCAATAATTTCATTCTCGTTTTTGTTTTCTTTTAATTTTCATATTACTATTTAGTTTCTATATTCGATTTTTATTTCAAATTTGGTAAAGAATTTGGATGTAACGTGAAGACAAATGTGGTTCAGTTTATTCTTCTGCATAATTTTTTTTTTTTTTCCAGATTTTTTATAGTTTTTTTTTTTGGGCGCTCGTCCACCCAACTTGTGCCCGAACACACGTTCGGGTGCCTGACCGGGCATAACCCCCGGGCAGGGTTCCGGGCAGGGTTTCGGGCAGTCCTAGCGCAAAAAAAAAAAACGAAATTCAAAAAATTCAAGAAAAAAGTATGTTGCGCAGAATTGCAATACAAACAATTTTTCGTTGAGGGTCACATTATAATTCCTCACCGAATCAAAGATAGAAAAGGAAATAGCAAAAGCATACTGAGGTATCCCCCTTTAAGCCCTCTTAGCCCCTTTAAAACAAATTTATACCTCCCTTTCCCCCGCTTAACAACCAACTCTCAAAAAATGAAAAGTACCCGGATTTAGGGTCTTATGGGAATGAGCAGAAAGGCAAAAAAAAAATAAAATAAAATTTTTTTTGCACGCCATGGTACCTAGGGCATCAGACCCCCGGGGCATTACACACGGGTGCCTGACCAGGTATGAAAATCTTCCTAGGATTTTTTTTTTTTTTTTTTTTTTTTTTTTTTTTTTTTTTTTTGACTGAACGGTTGAACGATCGAACGCGTCAAGAGGGGTTCCTGAACGTTCGGGCGTTCAACTTCGGGTGTTCGGCCTGTCCTGAACGCCGAACCCTCGAACGTTTGGGAGTTTGAGGTCCCATTCGGGGTCCAAACGTTTCCGTGAGTGATGTACGAAATAAAATCTGTGCATATAAATTTTCAAGGGATTTAACCAAACCAAAATAAAAACAAATCACCAAAGATGGTGGTGTCAAAACGTGCTCGGCCAATCTGTTTTTTTTTAATTTTTTCACTTTTTTTTTCGAATTTATTTTGGTGCATTAAATATTTTATTATTTTTTAAAACTTTTTTTGTGAGCTTTATATTATGTGAAATAGACATTTGTAAATTTTTAGGGAGTTTAGCGGTTCTAAGAAAAAATGAAAGCTCGCCAAAGATGGCGGTGTCGAAAACGTGCTCGCACTAATTTTAATTTTCTTTTCATTTTTTTTAATTTTTCTTCTTCTAATTATTTTTTTATATATTTTTTTAATTTCAAATTTGGTAAGGAATGTGGATGTAACGCCGAGGCAAATGTTGTTAGTTTTATTTTTTTGCATAACATACATTGTTTTAAATTTTTTTCTAGGCTACCAGCTAAGCCGCCCGAGTCACCCTATTTTACCGGGCGGTCCGACCGTGCAAGGACCATGAAAGGTCCCAGCAAAAAAACAAACAAACAAAGGAATCCAAACACTCCAAAAAAAACTACGTTATGCAGAAAAATAAACTGAACAACTTTTGCCTCACGGTCACATCAAAATTCTTTATAAAATTTCAAATAAAAAGTTTAATAAAAAAATATTTTATTCTATTTTTTTATTTATTTATTTATGGTCTGGCCGAGCAAGTGGACCCGGCCACTCTGGTAGCCTAGATTTTTTTTGATATTTTTTTTTTTTGTTTTTTAAATCCGCATTTGACACAAACGACCAAACGCATCCCCAAGGGGGGCCAAACGACAAGTTTGGGTTTGGGAGTTCGTCAGAACCCGAACGTCGACAACCCTATATATATATATACTAGGCTACCAGAGTAGCCTGGGGTCACTTTCTTGGCCGGACAAAAAAAAAAAGAATAAATAAATAAAATTTATTTTCTATTCTAAATTTGGTGAAGAATTTCGATGTGATCCCGAAGCAAAAGTTGTTCAATTTATTTTTCTGGATAACATAGAGTTTTTTGGGTGTTTTTTTTTTTTTTTTTGTGGGACCTTCCAATGTCTTTGCACGGGCTGGCCAACCGGGACCCGGGCGGCCCGACTGGTAGCCTAGTGTATATATATAGGGATAATTTGCAAAATACCCCCATAAGTTGAGGTATGTGTCAAAATGCTCCTGAAAGATGTGGGTAGAGCGGAATGTTCCTCTGATAAAAATAAAATAAAATGAAATACCCCGTGCGTCGGTGGATCACTCATCTTTGTGATATACCTCTGTCGGGTACCATCCATTTTTGCAAAATACCTAGAACTTGGCGACTTTCCCAAGGCCCAATTGCAATAGAGCACTGCGAGGTCCGGAATGCAAATTCACACACCCGCCTCACAGGGGCATGACACAAAGATTTCAACTCAAAATGACATTCCGCTCTACCCATATCTTTCAGGGGCATTTTGATATATAGCTCAACTTCTGGGGGTATTTCGCAAATTATCCCTATTTCTTAACGTTAGTTTTTATTTAAAATTCGGTAAAAAAGTTCGATGTGACCCTATAGCAAAAGTTGTTTAGTTTATATTTCTCCATAACATATTTTGTTTTTGGATTTTTTTTTTTCCGCCAAAACCTTCCCTGGTCCTTGTACGGCTGGGCCGCCTGGGAAAATAGGGTAACCGGGGCAACCCAACTGGTATCCCAGGTTATAAGGAAGTATAAAATTGTCATCATGAAAAAACCTAGGTTACCAAAGTGGCCCGAGTCCACTTGGCCGACCGAGCCAAAATAAATAAATAAATAAACTAATGTACTAGAGTGATCCGGGGTCACTTGCCCGACCGGGCAAAAAAAGAAGAAAAAAAAATGCAAACAAAAAGTATTTTAGTTTATTTTGTATTTCAAATTTGGTAAAGAATTTCGATGTGAACTTGAGGCGAAAATTGTTTTGTTTACTTTTCTGCATAATATAGTTTTCTTTTTTAATTTTTTCGAATTGTTTTTTTTTTTTTTTTTTTTTTTTTTTGACCTTCTCTGGTCCTTGCACGGGCTGGCCACCCGGCCCGATTCGTGGCCTAGTTTTTTAGGTTTTTTTTTTTTGTTTAAATTTGGTAAAAACTTTCGATGTGACCCTGAGGCAAAGTTGTTCAGTTTATTTTTCTGCATAACATAGTTTGTTTTCAAAGTTTTTGGATTTTGTTATTTTATTTATGTTTTGACAGGGACCTTCCCTGGTCATTGCACGGTCGGACCGCCATGGAAAATAGGGGGACCCGGGGAGCCCGACTGGTAGCCTAGGAAAAAAACAAATAAAATGGTTTGAAACGAATAGGATAAATCAATGTCAAACCTAGGCTACCAGAGTGACCCAGAACCACTTGCCCGACAAAAAAAAAAAAGTTTTTTAACCTAGGCTAGCAGCCGGGCTGCCCGGGTCCCGGGTGGCCAGCCCGTGCAAGGACCAGAGAAGTTCCCAACAAAAAAAGAAAAAAAAAAAAACAATTCAAAAAAATCCGAAACAAAACTATGT
>BFEA01000172.1:940493-984764 GCA_003427395.1 Chara braunii | reverse complement strand
TGGGTGGCTAGGGCATGTGTGCGTGGGTGGGTGGGTGGGTGGGGGCCCGGAAGTGCGAAAAAGGGGTGTGCCAAGGATTTTAGGATAGTGGGGGTGGAGTTCCAGGTCAGAACTGCAGTCTCATGTGGCAAGCCTTAGGGATAGTCATGCAAGATAGGAAGCGCGAACCTCATCCGACTTTTATGCCTTGGGGGATGTCATCGCCATCCCCGCGAGTTTCGTGGCCGAGGCCGGGCCCGGATTTGGTGAACCGATGGAACGTTATGCGTGTCACGTTGCCTAATTAATCGCTAGCGTCGCTGGTGACAAGCCTCCGAGTTGGACGAAGCGGGCCTTAGGCGCAAGCTGTGTGCTTGTTGTTCGTCCTCAGTCCGGGTTCGTCGAACGAACCCCGCGGCTCGGTACTCGCTGTCCTGCTGCCACTCAGAGCACGGGGTTCGAGGCCAGTAGGGGGCAAACGCGTGCCACGGGGTCGCCGTTAGGTAGTGAAAAGGCAACACGAGGCGGTAGGGAGCGAAGCCTGTCTCAACGATGACAGCACTGGGTTCGGCGATGACGTGGCTTGCGTGTGAGCTGGGGAATTGGGAGGGAAAAGGGATCGCGCTTAAGGCCCGTTCAATGTCCCATTCACAGACACATCTGTTTCCAATCCGAAATGGGAATTTTGGAGGGTTGGGGCGGGGTTGTGCGAGAAGACAAACGTTTTTCCACTCCCAGTATTCTCGGAACCGTCGATGTCTCAGGCTTTCCCGATCCGTGACGTGGAAGGGAGTCCCATCATCCATGCTATCGAAAATTTACGAGTTTAAACACGGACTCGAACGCGGGTCTTGTAGACGCGCGTGTAGGCGATGCCCGTTTTGGTCTAGCCTGCACACATGCGCACGAGATCACGTTTGCGATCAGTTGGATTGGATCGACTGGCTATCCCTTTGGTCGGGAGATCGTCTGATCCGTCATCATGCTAGCCCGTGCGCTTGTCGAGAAACAGACATTAGGAAGGCAATCAGCGGGCACTCATACATTTGAATCAGCCATCCACTTGTCCACCAGAGCATACATCAGCCGGGACAACCCAGTGTTTGTCAGATTCTCCTTTTTGTCCAAAGGGGAACGGGAAACTGATATGCATCCATGTGATCCGGCAGAGACCGTGTCAACAATCGGGGGATTGGTCCACCCGGTAACTTAGTTTCGCGGACGCATTTCCCAATACTCATGCATCAATCAAATTCGAGGGTCGTGCGAATCTTCAAAAAAACATAAACGAGAGATCGACAAAGGTTTGCGCATCAAGCCATGCCACCGAGGAAGCCTACATCATCATAACCCAAGCTCACCGGGGTCACTTGCAGACCATCGACGTCTCCGATCTCACCACACTGTAATGAAACAGGACTGAGGGGGAAAATCAGACCGATTACTAAGAAAAAAAACACGAACCAGGGGTAGTCATGAGGACAACAGGACTGACGCCACTCATAAAAACTACATAGACGAGTTGCTTTGTTCTGTGCCCTTGGTTTGCCGATGCCAGAACGGCGCTGGCCGGAGCTGGGGCGTTGCCCTGTAACCTGTTAAAAGCAGGAGCGTGGAGCCTTGTAGAGAGATCTGGGGTTTGCTGAGGGTGGAAGGCAGTGTAGTGGTGAACCGGGGGAGGCTGCAATGAAGCGAGAAAAGATCAGCTATGGTTGACAATTAGTTAGGTGGTTTTGTCTTTGAGGTACAGTGTCCTTGTATAGGGAGGGTTGGGAGTTGGTTTAGGATTAGGAGGCCAGAATAGCTGATATAGCATAGTTTTCTTTAATTTTTCATATTTTTGAATCATCATTTTCATTAGCATCATTATTTGTGTCATTAGTATCATCATGGTCATCATTAGCGGTTTCCGTATGTTCATTCCGGGCAGACTGTGAGGACCCCGGCCTCATCTTATTATTGGTAATATCAGCCTTGGGCACTGGGCCCGGTTAAAAAAAAAAAAAAAAAGGACACCATCCCACACACGAGACCCGAAGGTTGGCAATTTCGTAATATGCATCATGATGAGGAGCGCATCCAACTTGAGGGCAGAATGGGGATTAGAAAGTGACGAAATTTGAGTTAAGCTAGTCATCCAAAGATTGTGTAAGGAGGGGTGAGGGAAGCACGCGAGTTCATTCCACATACACCATAAGCAGAAAATCCAAAATGATTCGCAAGAAGATCCGAAACGGTCGTAACAAGATCGGCCAAGGTTGAAATCAAAATTTATACAGAGGGTTAGAGAAGGCATCATCGCACACACACATCTCTCTCTCTCCCTCTCTCTCCACGCTACGTCACCTCCGATGCGGGCAGTCCGTCGCCTCGCACCAACACCGAGTCGTCCGAGTACGCAAGCCAAGTTCGCCCGCGCGTCACAGTCCTTCGTGGCCCGCATGTCAACCCCGCCTACCCGGCACCAGATCGTCGGGTCGCCCGACTCACTTCTGCTCATCTTCTCACTTACTCGTTAGTCGATCCTCACCGACCGCGCTAACTTCCAAATTCTGAGAGAGTAAACTAATCGCGCTTGCGAAATTTATAGCGTGCATGCTTGCGCGATGTAGCCAGGATTATGCCTAAGTGAGGGAAAGGGAAAGAGAAGGAAGTGCCTACGTCTGCATGGCCAAGCCACGGGGTGGAGACGCAGCCACACTCCACGCATCGATCCGGTCATGCAGTCGCTCAAGCCAATTAGAGTGGAGGACGAGGTATGCACGACAGAGGGGAAGAAGGCGGGGAAACACGGGAGAATCAAGAAGAAGGAGTACAGTTACAATTGCGCCCGCCAAAAATTACAGTTACATGCAGGATTAAGGGCGTGATACAGTCAGAGCCCAGTCTCCACTGCGGTGAGAGGTGCGCGAGCAAAAAGCGCGGCGCAACGAGATTTCAGAGCACCTAAATTCCTAGTCTAAATCCTATTTGCAAAAAGAAATTTCGAAAAGCTTAACAAAACAATTCCAAGAGCCCGTCATCCGTTGTAAATTTGAAAACGGCTTTCTCGCGCACTAATCGCGCCAAAATTCCCATCTCCCACAGCAGAACAAGAAAGAAGCTATGACAACCGTTATTTATCGCGCTCACTAAGGCGTGGTCACTCAATCGGTGTCACGAGACTTTCCCGGCCCCGGTTCCGAAAGCCAAAAAGAAAGAAGCGAGGAAATCCATGCAACTTGTCCAGCCAACCCCTATCTATGCATTCCACCCGACCAACCAGTCTCCAACCCCCGAAGCCGCTTCGCGCAAAAAGTCGTGCGATTACAGAAAATAGTTCATCACAGTCCAACCCTGTGAGTCCCCTCCATATACAGTCCCAACGTCTCTAGATTATCACAGCTCCTCGACATTGCAGGAAGATGTGTTCTATGGTTTCACACAATTTTCTACTTGGAAATACAGACAGACGAATTTTACCATGGAAGTGTTACTCCTTGCTGTTCCGGTGTGGAGTGACTCACAATCCAATCGTTGGTGGGTAGACATCTATGAATGATTTGCCATTGTAAGGAAGAGAATTTAGCTGGACGTTGTCAAATGTATTTGAAAAGTTTAATGTCTTTGATCAGATTTATATCAATGTTTAAATGTCTCGCCCACCTCTCCTGAACAATTGCTACGATATCAACCTTTGGTCTAAGCAATGTATAGGCTGCTTCTACTGTTGAAGCTTGTAACAATCGCGGTTTCCCTTTCTCACTAGACTGCCACTGCCATTCTATCAGATCCAAAGGTAACTCTGGGATAGGCATTTCTGGATGAAAGGCTTTCCAGCCTTTGATTGCCGAAGTGAACAACACTCTAATACGATAGATGTGAGAGAAAGGAAAAAAGGTCACTGTGTCCAAAGGACATGGTGATAAAAAATAATCCCTGCCCATCTTATTGATACTTACTAAAGGCCCCCGAGGCAGGAAATGAAAAATTTGTCCCTCTCAATTGTCCATATGAAATCCCATTACCCGATCCCCTTCTTCAAACTTCGGTCCTTTCTTCAAGGAACGTTTCCAGCTTAACGGTGTTGAGGTCTAAATTTAAAGACACCTGGTGAGCATAACTTAGAGTTTAGAGTTGATCTCAACTTTTCAGTTTTTTTCCAATTCTTGGCTTCTGAATCCCAAAGATCCTTGATTCTTAATACCCCCCTTTTCACCCACAAAGACCACGGTGGCATTGAGCTATTGAAAACACACCCATCAGGACCTTTGTTTTTTTTTTTTTTTTTTTTGGGAACAAAGCTCCAATCTATTCGTGGGGAGCAGCATGTGATCCAACAATTACCAAATAGAGGTTGGCGCATTACTTCCTCATATCTCGAGGGAAAAGGTCTGTTAGGTAGTGGAAGGCTACGCCATATTTTCACAAGTGTTATCCAAAGATTATCTAGCATCAAATCCGATCTTGCTGCTACATCAATGTTGGCTTCAATTCTGGAAAGTCTGTTCAAAGGGATGCTGGACCCGGTTTCCAGCAGGTGCAGCTCCCCACCAATTGAAAGGAGCCATCAACAGCGGACTCATGATAATGGAGGATGCTCATACCAACCCCACTGGATTCCCAGAAAAAGAAAAAAAAAAGAAAAAAAAAGAAACCTAATTCAAATTCCACTGGAAGCAGGCCGTCACCCTTCTGAAAGGAAGGGGGCGGGGGGGAGAGGGGGGGGAGGGGGGGGGTGGCACGAATACTGTGTAATGTGACATTCTGACTGTCAGACTAACGGTCTGACTTTTCACTGCGATGGTTTCTGGACAACTCATGACTATCCACGCAGTGACTGTGGGCCTCGCTGCACTACTCATAAAACATGTTTTTTCTTCATGAGCTGCGCATCGCTGCACTTACTCGTGAATTGGGCCGTTGGAAAACGCATGAAGAGCTGTCAGATGTAACTCTTGCAAACGTCAAGAGTTGTCGTCGCTGCACTACTCTTGCCTTGTAGCTCGTGAAAATACATTTCATGAGCTGTCAGGGCGCCGTCAGACGAACTCATCTAGAGCGCTCTTGCTCGCCCACCTGCAACGTTGGTTTTTGCAAGGGTGGTCGGACAGTTTCTTGAAAGGGCACGGGATTTCTAGAGCGAGCCTGGGTCTGGAAGGACAAAGCACGCTGCACTGTACTCTAGGATAACTGTCAGTGTCTCAAGAGTGCTTCATGAGTGGGATGATCTAGAGTAAGTGCAGCCACCACCAAACTCTAGGCCATTTTGGGACTCTTGACAACTCATGACGCACTCTTGATTTTTTCACGAGTCATGAGTAGTGCAGTGAGGCCCTGTGTGGGTGAATGGGTGAATGGGTGAATGGTAAACTCATGCAACTTAATGGTGAAAAAGAATCCAATAGTGTTAGTGGCTACAAGCAGATCAGATACAGACATGCTAGTGTTAACAGAGGAGCAGCTTTCATCGCTTTGGTAGCAATACATGGCCATGCCATCTTAGAAGCTTGCCAGTACGGTATGGGTGCAAACATATCTCGCAGCTGCCTCGGCTCTCAGCCTGGCAACCAAGGGTATGAAGATCTCCACAGCTGCACAGCATGCTCACCGTGTAAATGGCCATGGGAAAATAATCGACACCTCTGGCTCTCCTTTTTTTTTTTTTTTTTTGCCAAAACAACCCGAGCGGCTGCTAGGGGTGCTGATAGGAGCAGACACCACTAGCCCCGTCAGAGAGGCTCCATCTATTGTTGGGGAGCAACACCTGCTGGAAATCGGGTCCAGCGTCCCTGTAGAGTACAATTTAAGAAACGAAAGTAATGCAAGCATGAGTTGTCAGTACGCATGAGGAGCTGGGCGGCGAGGGGCTGTCCGGCCTCCAGAAGAGTTCGGGACTGGTGGATCCAAACTGGAAGAAGTTCACCAAGGATGCCTTTCAATGGACTGAAGAATGGATTGTGTATGGCATTCAAAGTTCAGATAGCAGCGGGGAACTGGAATGGTTGTACATTGCACAGAATTTAGGACCTATTTTAATGAAAGGAAAACTAGGGCGCTGTCACGGTTTCAGTCACGATTTCACGAATGTTGTGCCAAAGCGAGGAAAATCGTGAATGTATACAACCCAGCTTTAGCCTTTAGGGTCCGGTGGGGATGTGCTGTATTCGAGGATGCCTGAAGTGGATTTTAAACTGAGATCGTGGCTGCGCCCTAGTTACCCCTTTAATGAAAGTCATTTGGGATAATGGTAACCAGTTATTTCGATCCACTAGAACTTTAGACTTTCAAGTAAAAACTCTAGTTGCTCAATAGATCAGATTGGTTATCAGGAGTGAATTGCATCAGAAGAAAGGTCCCTCGCACTCTGCAGTGTCGGAAGTCGGAAGTGGTTCTGGGATATGTGGGGGAGGAACTCCTCCTTGGTTAAACTTGGCTCTAGCGGTAGACGCCAATTTTGGCCATGGTTGTTGTCCCCCTTGGAACTACCCGACAGCACCGCCGGGACTGGAGGCCCACTCTCGAAATTGTAGTGCATGTGAAGGGTCATGGCGGCCTCCCTTGAAAAAAACGGACCTGCAGACGGGCACTCTCGAAGCTTCAAGCGTTCGTGTGGAGGCCGGCTTCTTTTTTTTTTTTTTTTTTTTTTTTTTTTTTTTTTTTTTTTTTTTTTTTTTTTTTTTTTTTTTTCCCGGGGAGGCTCCATCTATTGGTGGGGAGCAGCACCTGCTGGAAACCGGGTCCAGCGTCCCTGAACATCATGTTTCCTTGTTTTAAACAGACTCTTGATAAAGTCCGCAGTAGGTGGATGGACCATCCATGAGACAAACCGTGAATAAGGCCACACACCCACTCTGCGTCCTAAGCCATTTGCCCACAGGACAGCTGTGTTCGGTCGGTTGTAGCCCGAGTCTGACGAACACTATTCCTTTAATACTCATGAAGCTAAATCATATCCCATTTGTATGTGGTCCGAGTTGGAGTCTTCGGTCCGAGTTGTACAATATGAGACTATATCAGTTCTGTTTCGCGCGGCCATTGGATATGGGCGTCATTGCATGTGGCTGTGTCCGCTTTTTTCGAGTCTGACCCTGGCTGTCGGGGTTTGGCCTGTACGCAGCTCCCAACTCCACCGATGACAGTAGTTTATGCATTGTGTGACCCGAAAACAGTACTTCTTGATTCTGGGAGCGTATTGTAGTCCCCCTAGCCCCCAACTCGAAACCCTGAGGACCGTGGCTGGTGCTATCATCACAGATGCCTGTGACCCTCAGAGTATGTAAGCCCTAAACCCTAAGGACCGCGACAGCTCCTAACGCCACAGATTACAGTAGTTCATGCATTGTGTGACCTGAAATCAATACTACTTGGGTCTGGGAGCGTACTGTAGTCCCCCTAGCCCCCAACCCGAAAACCCTGAGGACCGTGGCTGCTGCTATCATCACAGATGCCTGTGACCCTCACATTATGTAGGCAGCCACCCTTGTCTTGTTAATCCGCTGACCCCTTCCTGGGGTGGGACTCCGGTCTGCGACTGCAGTTTCTTCTCTTCTGACGATCCGACTTCTTCGAGGTGACGTGGTTGCCCCTTCCTTCTGCTGCATTGTGAAAGAAGATGAAAGAATGTCAGGCTGTCAGCAATGCGGGAGCGGGAGCAGGGTGGGGCAGGGCAACGCTGGAGATAGCAGGAGATAGCAGGAGGACAGACGGCAGAGGACGTGTGCGGGGGCGGGTTGGGGCCTAAGAGACGAGCAGAAAGTTGGTCGGCAGGAACGGGACCTCAAAGTCACACAGGGGTTTCCTCTGCCAGGCCAGCTCCCCTGCTCTCCATTGTTTCCATTGTATGCTGAGATCGTGTTGTAGTGCAGAGAAGAGATGGTGGGGGTCTTGCCAAATTTGGCAATACGATTCCCGAATGGCATCCCTGAGGATGGCATCCTTCTCTTCGTGGTACTCCCGTGACATGGTTTTCCAGGCATTTAGGGTATGGGATCTGATTTCGTCCTCTATCTCCTGCTCCGCTCTCTGCAGACCAAACTGGTGGTCTTTTCTCTCATAGGAGCATCTCGCCCTCCAGGCTTGCATGAGGACATACAGCCTCGTATATGAGAAGAGGTTAACCACGAACGGAGACCAGTTTGCAAGCAGATGTTGGTTTTCGCCGAGGAGGATAAGACCAAGGTCCCAAGGTATGCGGTGGTCCGTCAACGAGAGGAATGCTGCATCCCACCACCTCCATATCTGAGCCGCTATTGGGCAGGCCAGGAGGCAGTGCTCGAGTGTTGCCCTGGCAGGCTGTGTGGCCCGACAGCAGTACGTGCAGATGGGGGACGACAGTCCTTTTTGCTCGAGGTTTGTTCTAGAAACAATCCAATCGGGGGTGGGGAGATAACGATGTAAGATTTGCCATTGCAGGGACCTGAGGCTCGCGGGCATGAGCTTAGCATATTTGGTCCAAGGGAGGGTGCGCAACAGCTGTGGGTCAAGTGGTGAGTCCCGTTCCCATCTGTGCAAGAGCGTTTTCCCAATCTGTTGTGGAGGCCGGGCTGCCTTATACCCTCCTTTGACCGTATAATCCCAAATATGCAGGATTTGTTGGCCCGTCCATTCCCATTCATCCGGGTCAAATGGGAGCAAAACCACGGGTGTGGCCGGCTCATACGGCTGGAATCCTTTGACCTGGTCCCCCACCACTCTGATATTAGTCAATCCAACCCACAAATCTGTAATGTTAGAGTCCTCATCCCGGTTGAGTTGGGAGAGCCGCTTACCCGGGGCGTGTAGGGCAAAGGCTTCCAGTGTGCAGTTCCCCTCGTTTCTGTTGCTAACTCTGTACACTTTATCCGGCTGTGGCAGATCAACATGCCTGACCACCCAATCGTGCGGGCGAATCGTCGGGCCTGTTTTGAGAGTCTGCTGTCAGGCCAGTGGAAGTGCATCGATGAGTTGGCGAGCCTGGTCTTCGATATTCCTTACATATTTCAGCTTCGCACGCACGTTGTCCGGCGAGAGCCATTTCTGTTCGACCTGATCCCAGAGGTCACCCACTGTATAGATCCCTTTTTTTGCCCAGACCAACCATGGCGAGTTGGTTGTGAGTACAAAGGGGGGCCCTCTTCATTCAGGATAAAAGGGTTTCCGAATAGTGGTTGCCGCCACACAGTGTGCCACCTGTTAGGCGTGCGCTTTTGTTTGGGGCCTCGCTGCCTCCATAACTTAATCATGGTCGTCCAGAGGGGGTCATTGTGAATGTCCTGCCTGGTGGCATGTGATGCACCATTGGCTTGTGACTGTCGGTGAGGGTTTGGGATCGACCAGTGGTTATTGGTCAGCCATCGGAACGGATGTATGTGACTGGGGGGCATTGTGTCCGGCGCCAGTCCTACTATCTGTACGCAGGCCAGAGGTCCCCATGGAATACCGTTCCCTACAAGGAGTCTCGTTAATACTTTAAACATCATAGCGCCAGTCTCCCTCTGAGGGTCAAGTATCCCCATCCCTCCTACAGATCTCGGTTGTGTGAGAGTATCCCATCCGACCCTGTTCAAGCACCCGTCCTCTTTTGCATTGTTCTTCCATAGATATGTTGCGAGCGCTTTCTTTAGTCGGGTGTGTTGTTGCGGTGTCAGCGGTCACACTGCTAGTTTGTACCATATAGCTGCTAGGACGACATTGTTGATTGCCAACGCACGCCCGACCAGCGATGTGTGCAGCCCCTCCCATCTTGCAAGGCGGTTGATGGCCAGGTTCACAAGGTTGTCTCCATGGTCCGTCGGGGGTCCCATTGATGTTAGCTTCATCCCCAATATCCTAATAGCATCTTCTTTCCTCGCCCATGCGACGCACGGGGTTGGCGGCAGGGGCACGTCTTGGGGGTGGAGCCACCAGCCCTCTGTCTTTGAGCCCCAATTCACTTTCATGTCCGCTGCCAGTGAAAAGAGGTGTATAGTTTGGAGGGCTTGCAGACTGTCCTGATCCGCACATATGAGGACCGTGAGGTCATCAGCAAACAACGAAGTTACCGGGACGAGGCGATCCGGAATCTCTGGGATCGGTATTTTACTGATTTTCGGGTGGACTATGATCAGCGCTGCAAGAGCCTCCATGACTATAACAAAAAGCAACGGTGCGATGGGATCCCCTTGGCGTACCGATCTGTGCAATCTGATCGGTGCAGAGAGGTGGCCATTAAGCATAATATTTGTGGTGGCCGATTTGTGGAGGGTTTGGACCCATTGGCAGAAACGGGAACCGAAATTCATTTTTGCCAGGCACATATCCAGGAAGTCCCAATCGACGTGGTCATAAGCTTTCTCAAAGTCTATGAACAGTATGGCTGCTTGGACTCTACGCTGGCGTGCATATTTGATAGTCTCGTTGACCAGCAAGATGTTGTCCTGGATGTTGCAATTTGGCATGAATCCCGTTTGATCTGGGTGGATTAGTAGGTTCATGTGCGGCAGCAGACGAGTGGTGAGAGTTTTGGCCACAAGTTTGTATGGGACCGGGAGGAGCGTGATAGGCCTATAATTTCTAATGTCCTCCTTGTCTCCCTTTTTGTAGAGGAGCTTCGAAACCCCTTGACCAATCATACCCCCAAAGAAGCCTTCCTCTTGAACAACTCTTATGTAATCCATCAGGTCATCTTTGAGGAGGTCCCAGAATGAGATCCAGAACTCTTTTGGGAAAGAGTCAATCCCTGGTGTTTTCTCATCGTCCATGTCCTGCAAGGCCCCCCACACCTCTTCCTGTAGCAGCGGCCTATCCAAATCCTCTTTTTGTTCCTGCGTCAAGCGCGCGTGCAGAGTGCGAAGCAGCTCATTCCTGGCCCCCCGGACGTCGTCGAGGTTTTTTTGGGGTGTAGCCGATGTGAACAGGTCCTTGTAGAATGTGGCTGCGTAGTTGGTGATTGCATAAGCGTTCGTAGCAGCCGGAGCACTGTCATCTAGGGGGTGCCTGAGCCGCGGGACAGCTGAGGCCCTCGTGCGGGCTTTTGCTTTATTGAAGAAGGACCTCGGCATTGTCCCGTTGGTGTGTTCTTTTTTCATTCTAGCCTGTATCCTCCATGCCTGCGATTGTCTTTCCAGGTAGGCCTGGAGGTGGTCTCTTGCTGCTTGCAACTTTTCGAAGGAGGGGGTGTGTTGGGGGTCCTCTGTGATGGCCTCGTCCCATTCTTCAAGCTCCCGCATAAGGCGGTCGATTATCGCCTTGCGGTCTCTGGCCGTCTGTATGGAAAATTTTATTGACCCTGTCTCGCAGTTGGGCGATCCCATCATTGAACCAGGCCACTGTTCGGCCCGCCTCCGGTTGCGGTTTTATGGAGTGCCAGTATTGCCAAAACTCCCCTACCATTTCCTAGAATTTGGTGAGCTGCAACAGCGACGTGTTGAGCTTATAGAAACCCGGGCCTCTTTGGATTTGAGTATAGAAGGAGAGGCCCAGGGTTATCATTCTATGGTCGAAGGATTTACACGGGCTGATTGCAGCAATTTCAGCAGTCGTAGTCAATCCCATAAGTTCCTTTGACACCAGCGCAAGATCAATTCGCGAGCTGGCCAAGCCCCGGGTGCCTCTGGAGGATAAACAGGTGAAGGCTTTTTGTGTCGGGTGCAGTATTTTGTATGCATCTTCTAGTTCCGTGTCTGCCATCAGCTGTTTCAGCATCAGTATGTCCGGGCCCAGGTCGGGCAACGAAGAGGGTTCCGGATCCACCCTCTGGGAGGTGGACCTACGGTCCATCTCCGGGTCCAGGGTTGTGTTGAAGTCCCCTATCATAATAGTCGGGGCATCGCTTGGAACGTTTTGGAGCAGGGCAAGCCACAGGTCCACCCTGTCGACGGGGTCATTGGGTGCATACACGTTAACAATGTAGAACTCGTCCTCCTCGTAAGCCACTTTGAGGCACACCCACCGTCCCTGCTGGTGATCATATTGCATTGACAGCGGTTTAAGTTTGGAGGACGGCGGGAGCCATATTGCAACTCCGGCCGACGCTCTGTCAACTGCTGGCGCTGAGTAGCTTATGTAGGGCCATATGAATTTGGCCTTCGCCACGTGCTGGGGTGTGTGTTGAAGGTGAGTTTCCTGAATGTAGACCGCATCAGGCCACCCCCTTGAGACCAGGGATCTGATCATATCCCATATGGCTGTCTTCTTATCTATTGTTGCTTGGATGAGGCCGTTAACATTGAGCGAACGAATGTCTATGTCTTCCCTGGCTAGCTTGACCGCCCAGTGAGGGGGGTTTCTGATCCGGGGAAAGACAGGAGGGGACGGGGGTCGTGGGGGTGGGTGGGGCTGTTGTTGTTGTGCGGGCGGGGCCGGTGCAGTGATCGGGGGGGGCAGGGAGAACGAGGTTACGGGTTGGCGGCTGTCCCATGTTAGCCGGGGGTTGCGACGATCCTCGGCTTGTGTGAGCATCGGTCATCTGGTTTGCACGGTTCCTCATAATGCAACAATATTTAGTTGTACTTTAGCTGTACTAGGCTGCAGTTGTGTATTCAACACTCAGTTCCCTCAACCAATCAGTTTGACGGGGAGGACAGCGGGTGGATCATCCCATTGGTTTTGTTCTTGCAGCACATTATCCTCCAAGAACAATTGCATAAAAGTGAGGACTTCGGATTGCGTCCAGGCCCCGCCGGCTGTGAATCGTGTGATGCTGAAGTCCATCAGTTGTTTGTGTGTAAACCAGTTGAGGTTGGCCCTTTTCTGCAGTCTGATTTTAGGATCAATGAGCAGAATCACTGGGATGATGCCTTTCGGAAGTGTAAGAGAGGTGGGCAAGACCGCCCCCATCACCCCTTCTGTACTTGTCTCCCTAACCCAATACTTGAGTCTTTTCAGGATGACCGCTGTGGACGGGTTGCCCCTCCAGCCTTCCAGCGTCAGTCTGCCCGGGGGGGTAGGTTGAGGCAAGGAAGGGTGTTGTTGCGGCGGCCCAAGGCCCAACACCCACTGCCCTGCTTTCTTCACCCTGGTCAGGGGAAAGATGACAACCCCTGGTGGCATAATAGCCGGAACCTGGTCGTCGTCCTCCAGCCTCACCCGATGACCCATCCTTTCGGGTGGGAGGTGTGGTATATCCTGGGCTTGGCCAGAGGCACACAAGGCAAGACATTTTCCCAGTTGAGAGAGAAGATCAATCTGCGGTGCAGGGGGGGAGCATATTTGGCGGTCTTCTCCAGCGGACCGTTGTTCATTCACCTCTTCCGGCGGGTCTCTGCGCGGGAGGACGTGCAACGTATCACACAGCTCGTGGATGAGCAGTTTAGGCCAGGCGAGACCTTCGTGGCAAAATGCCTCCGATTGCGTGTCTGCTGGGTTGTGGGCAGGGGCCACTTCCGCGGCACCAAACATCCTGGTCGCATACTCCTCCATTTTGTCCAGGAATTCATTAACCACGAGGACTATTGCGGCCCCAACATCCATCCAGTCTATAGCCGACACGTTAACATACTTTTCAACAGTCGCCAAGACACAGGGGCTGTACATAAGTATAGTTTTCGCCTCCCCCCAGTGTTTGTTGTTGAGCCTATCCGCAGGTTTGTCTTCCGCCAACGAGAAGATCTTGACCAAAGTCCACTCCGTGAGGAATTTTAATTTCTACTTAACCTCGTCATTGGTGGCCAGCGGAGGGGGCGGGGGGGCGGGCTGTCTCTGCATAGTTCAGGCGGCGCTGGTACTGCCACCTGGATGTCCATGTCTGTCGGCAGCTGCTGATGATAGGCTTCAGCCCCCTCTGCGGCCGAGATGTCCATATCTTGAGCATGGCCGTCTTCAATGCGAAGACTTCTACCTATCGTACAGCTCTGCAGCTGCTGCTCCGGGGCCAGCGGCATGTGTTCTTGCAGTACGGCTTGCTGCTGCCAAAATGCCTGCAGCTGTTCCTGTTGCTGGTGTAGAACTTGTTGTTGTTGACAACACAGCTGTTGTTGCCACTGCAAGTGCATGTGTTGGAGGAGCTGTTGTTGTTGTATCATCCGCTGTTGGTGCTGCTGTTGATGGTACTGCGCGAGTTGGGTTTGCAACAGAATGTGGTACTGCTCTTCGTACTCTCTCTGTCGCATGGCCTGTTGTTGCTGGAGCTGGTGGGCCTGTTGTGCTGTTTGGTGCAGCACTTGGATTTGCGCTTGGTGCAAGCATTGCTGCTGTTGCAGTTGGGCTTGCTCCTGCCGTGCCAGCTGTTGTTGCTCATTTTGCCATGCTTGATGTTGCTGCTCAAAGTGCAGCGTGTGTAACTGCTGTTGGTCAAGAAGGGGCACTTCCAATTGTAGTTGTTGGGCACCCTGTTGTCGCGGCAGTTGGCGTGATTGGTGAGCGCCATCGCCCAACTGTTGTGCATCAGTCATGCAGTGGTCCCCGAGAGGCTCCCGGGACGACGGTAGTTGTTGTCGTTGCTGTTGCTGCGACTATTGGGAGGTGGCACCCAGTTGCTGTGTATCCTCCTTGCTTTTGTCTGCGAGAGCCTGCTGTGTACGGCTGTGACTGTAGTCGGGGTGGGGGCCGGACGAGTGGCACTGCTGTCGGGCATGGTTTTGTGATTGGTGTTCCAGGGGGGCGGTCAGGATCTGTTGCTGGGGCATGTGCAAATGCTCCTTGTCCCACTGCAGCTCCCCCACTTCCGGTCGAAGGTGTATTAGATCAGGGGGCTCTGGTTGGATAGACCCCTGGGGGAGCTGCAGTTGCTGATCCACTCCGTCCGTCGATAGGTGCTGTTGCAGGTGGGCGGTTGGATGAGTAGCCCCTTTCGGTCGGGCACACTCCAGGGTGTGTTGTTGCTTTATCACGGGTACGATCAATTGTTGGGGGGCCGGTTTAGGAGTGGCAACGGTCAGTTGTGCGACAGGTATGAACTTCTTCTCCCCTGTGATCTGACAGACCACTTCTAATACGCGAGACGGCGTTCCCGAGATCTCTGTTGTAGATTGGCCAGCCGCGTTCAGGACGCGGGTGACCTCACCATTAGCGTGGCCTGGATTGTATAAAGCAGTGTCGGCGTCGGATGTTGGCGACCACCGTGGAGGCCTGTTGTCAGTGTCCATGTCCGTATCTGTGCCCCGATGGAGGGGGAAAGCTGCGTCTTTTATCTTATTGAGCAGCGAGCTAGCTTTAAGCCACATTTGATGTGGCGACCGGGGATTCGTTTTCCGTTTGTCATGTTGCAGTTCAGTCGCTTCGTGCGTGAGGGCCACTGTCTGGCCGTCAATCGTTTTTTGCGCGAGGACCAATGCCTGGCCCACCTGCCCTGGTCTTTTGGAGATCGTGCCAGCTTTCAAGTCTCCGCTGTTCAGTTCCGGGTGGTGTGAGTCGGGCGGAGTCATGAGGGGGCAGGCTGTGTGTCCCGGGCTCTGGGCTTTGAGGCAATCATGGTCTGATCTTTGAGGTTTTGGGCAATTATGGTCTGAGCGGGGTGCCCCCTGATCGGAGGAGGGCATCGGTACCTGGTGCTCAGCCGTTTCTTGCGTGGGGATCAATGCCTAGCCCTCCTCTACCGACCCTCCGGAGTTCGTGTCAGAGGCTCAGTTGGTCGTTGCACAGTCCGGGCGTCGAGTCCTCCCGTCTGATCCGATTTACTCTTGTGCAGGGGGGACAAAGATGGCTCCCCATGAGTCGAGTTGGCCCGACTTAAGCACGGTCCGCGGGGAGGAGGTTATTGGGGAGGGAGATGGTTCCCGTTTTCCTTTTCCCTGGTTGAAGGCTCCGTGGGCTCCCTGGGGGAGGGGGGCCTTTTCCTTGTCGCCCCCTTTCCCGGCCGACCCTCCACCTTTCTTCACTTTAGCAGTCACTACCTCATCCCGGGAGTTTTGACCTCCGTGGTGATCCGGGTTGATCGCCTCCGGGGGGGCCGTATGCGCTTCCCCCTGGAGCAAGGCCTTACTGTCTTTGCAGCACGAGCTAAGAGTGGTCTGTGAAGGGGGGCCCATTTCCTGCCGACTGTCATTGTGGTCGGGCACTGCGTCCTTGTGTGGACCCAAGTCCTTAGAGGCATCAGGGGGTGAGGCCGGTTTGTGTCCTCCCTGATTATGAATCAGCCCTCCCTCCCCGCTAGTTTTGGCTACCCCAGTCCCATCCCGACTGTGGCATGATCGTTCGTGGGTCAAACCCTGTGGAAGCGGCTGTTTATAGTCCGAGTTGAGTGCCCCTACCACTGGGGGAGGCACTTCCTGGGCAGTGCCTTCGCGGGTTCCGAAGGCAGATTCCATGTGACCCTGCGGTTTAGGCCTGTATCGTTGTTGGGGGTGGGGATGAACGGGGCGCGATTTTGCAGGGGCAGGCAGGGGCCGGTGGTCCTCTTTCTGCAGTTCTGGGGCAGGCTCCCGTTTCCCTTTGAATTTGGTGTCCTTGTCCACCTGCGTCCTGGCCCCCGAGGGAAAAGCCCTTGGCTTGTCTGCGCCCTGCCATATCCACTTCCCTGGGGTGCCATCTGCATACGCTCTAAACATCCATCCTTCCAATTCCCTCTCTTCGGGGTACCACCATTCCTCATCAGAGGGATGGGGGACCACCAACCCTCTTATTTTGATCTTGTCTTTATTTTTCAGGCATGCTTCGTCGGTATTGAGGTATCCTTTGTGCTTGCAAGCGTAGCACCAGGGATCCTGGGCATGGCTGAGGGGAACGGAATGCTCCTTTCCTGCATGAGAATAACGTCATTCCTCATTGAGGGGAAAGGGGTATGCTGGGTCCCAATCCACAGCGACGAGGAGAGTGTCGTCCCTTTTTTCCAAGAACTGGGGCAGGACCGTGATATAACCTTTAACCGGGGCTATGTTCTCCAAATCTGTCAGTATCGATCCCTGCACAATCAATGGAGCAAACCTGAATTCTACCCAAAAGTTGGTGCTCATGAGGTACTCTCTCCTTTCATTTGTCGATCGTAGGTTGGTCGGGGACCACGTCGACAGCAGCATAGGGCAGCCCCTGAAACGCAATCCTCTATTCCTCATAATCAAGTGCTTATCTGTCGAGTAGAGGGCGACCACAGTTATACAGTCTGGGTTGTCTACTTCCACTAGGAAGTGATCATGCACTAACTGGCGGTCCGGTTTGATTTTTCCCAGAATGTCTGCAATCCATTTGAGCTTGTCATTGACCGACAATCCCGACTGTGCCATTTGGAACCGAAATTGCACTGCCTTGTGAGAGTAGATTGCATCTCTCGCTGCTTTTGCCTGTGCTGGGAATATTGAGTGGGGGTAGATGAATCCATCTGTCACCTGAAATTTCCTCTCCGGTTCAACGTGTAATTGTTGTATGAGGTGGCTCTTCAGCGGGGCCATAGCATCGAGGGAGGAGGAGCTGACTGCATCTGTTCTCACTGGGGCCGACCGTGCTCTGATCAACTGAGGGGGCAGCTTTTTAGATTTATCGGGGCCAGATATGACCGCCTGCCGGGGGGAACCGTGGTTGACAAGCTTGTCCTTCCATGTGCAGCCCTCTGCGACGAGGTGTTTTTCAGTCCCTGTGTCAGGCCGGCATTGTGATTGTGATTGTTATGATGATGATGATGGTGATGCCTCACCTTTGCCCGTTGGCCCGTGTAGGGAGTCCTGTACTTGTGTCGTCAGGGGGGGCATCTGGTCCGATTTCTTTGTCACCGTCCCGTCAACTACTGCCCCCCCTGCCGATTTCTTTGTCCCCATCCTGACATGCATTCCACCTCCTGCCGCCTGATCTGTCTGAGCAGGCGATCCTTTTGCCACCTGGGCGTTGGGGGAAGGCTCCTGCCCGGTGGGCTGTTTTTGGGCCGGGGTCGGTTTCATGTCCTTCCTTCCCGTTTGCAGGGCATCCAGTCCCCCACCAGCACCCCTTGTTGTTGCCTTCTAACCCGTTTGCAGGGCAAACACTCCCCCTGAAGGATGGGAGGGAGTCACCATCAGTGAGCCCTCTTGTTTATCGT
Organism: Chara braunii; assembly: GCA_003427395.1. Classification (NCBI taxonomy): domain Eukaryota; kingdom Viridiplantae; phylum Streptophyta; class Charophyceae; order Charales; family Characeae; genus Chara; species Chara braunii. The sequence continues at coordinate 966,904 of BFEA01000172.1, read as the reverse complement.
TGTTGTGTGTGAGAGAAGGTGGTCGGGGTTACAGCAGGCGAGCGGGCTGCGATTCACGTGCAGGCGGCGAAATTGCTTGTGCTGTGACCATGTCACGCATGCATTCCAGTCCGTGCAAACAACACGGTCCTAACATAAAACCTTGTGTCGCATGCAGAGGTATACCTCCCTCTTGTTTATCGGTGTTACGTGTGAATGAAGGTGGTCGGACTTACAGCAGGCGAGCGGGCTGCAACGCACGCACGGGCGATGAAATTGCTTGTGTTGTGTCCGCGTCACACATGCTTTCCACTGCGTCGCATGCACAGATATGCCTCCCTCTCGTTTATCGTTGTTATATGCGCTTGAAGGCGGTTGAACTTACAACAGGCGAGCGGGCTGCAACGCAAGTACGAGCGATGGAGTTGCTTGTGTTGTGTCCGCGTCACCCATGCATTTCCCTTTGTGTAAACGACACAGCCCTAAAAAAAGGCCTTGCGTCGCATGCATGGGTACACCTGTCCTGCCATTCCATAGTCTCAGTGCAGCTGACCGTAATGAATAGAAGAAACACACAACCCCACTTGGGTTCCCCCCGTTCGTGAAATGGGATATTGGCTTTTATAAGCACCGTTTTCACATATGAGGAGTGGGCATTGGAGCCTTGGGTTGTCCAAGCCTAACAAGAGTTCTCCCCTCGCCCAAGCCAGAAACGATTTTTTGTATCGATTTTTATAGCGATTGTCCTCTCAAATAACCAAGCGTATTTCATGTCACTAATCCCCATCAACAAGGCAAAGCACACAGTCCCTAGCAAAGGTTTTGTGTCATGAGCTTGGGGAGGGTTAGACAGGCAAGGGTTGGGGTAGGGTGGGATGAGGAGCAGTGTATCGTTCAAAACAGATCACCCACACATCGCTGTCGTGCTCTCACACTCCTCGATGTCCTTGGTCCAGCCCCTCCACGCCCCTCACCGCCATCAGCGCACCATCCTGCGCGGATCGCCCACGATGCGATCGCTCCCACTTGCACACCCACTTATCGTTATCCCCCTCACCTACTTTCCATTATCACCCCTCTCCGCCCACGATGCCATCGCTCCCATTCGCACGTTCAGGGCAAAGTCCGGAACCGGTCCCCCACACTGCGATGACTCCCCCCCACACTTCCGGGTCTGCTCACTTGCGCACAAACCGTCTCGAATCACCCCCGATGCGATCGCTCCCCCTCGCTCGTCTGGGGCGAAATCCGGGATCAGTTCCCCACACAGCGATGACCGCCACCCTCGCGCCCGGGTCTGCTTACTCGTCTCCACGCACCCCACCGTCACACCTCACCTTCAATGCAAGAGCCACGTGCGTCTACCCACTTTTCGTTATCACCCCTCTCCTACTTTTCGTTATCACTCCTCTCCTTTGGACCACACCCACTCTGTTTGCGTTGTCTCGTAGTAAAGGTTTTGTGTCATGAGGTCGGGAAAAGTTAGACAGGCAAGGGTTGGGGTAGGGTGGGATGAGGAGCAGTGCGAGGTCGGGAAAAGTTTGACAGGCAAGGGTTGGGGTAGGGTGTGATGAGGAGCAGTGCATCGGTCGAAATAGATCACCCACACATCGTTGTCGTGCTCTCGCTCTCCTGGATGTCCTCGGTCCCTCCTTTCCACGCCCCTTACCGCCGTCAACGCCCAATCCTACTCGGATCGCCCACGATGCGATCGCTCCCACTCGCACGCCCACTTTTCGTTATCCTCCTCTCCCACTTTCCGTTATCACCCCTCTTTGCCCACGATGCGATCGCTCCCAGTCACACGCTCAGGGCGAAGTCCGAAACCGGTCCCCCACACTGCGATCTCACTTGTCTCCACGGGTCTGCTTACTTGTCTCCGCGCACCTCACCGTCAGCGCACAGCCCGTCTCGGATCACCCACGATGCGATCGCTCCCCTTCCTTCGTCCGGGGCGAAATCCGGGATTGGTTCCCCACACTGCGATGACCGCCACCCTCGCGCCCGGGTCTGCTTACGCGTCTCCACGCACCTCACCGTCCCACCTCACCTTCAATGCAAGAGCCATGTGCGTCCACCCACTTTTCGTTATCACCCCTCTCCTGCTTTTCGTTATCACCCCTCTCCTCTGGACCACACCCACCCTGTTTGCGTTGACTCCCTCTCCTTTGTCCAGTGTCTCCCTCATCGCAGCACAGTCTGTTGTCCGATGCCCTTCTCTGTCAGTTTTCTGTCGTCACTTTCACCTTCGTTGTTGCTGTTTGTTGTCTCCTTGTCTCGTCGTCCTGTGGCGTCCTCTCGCCGCCTTTGATTGCGCTGGCGACAGTGCACTCGGCGCCCCTAGTGTGGGTAATTCACTCCGGATGCAATCGCAACCGTGGGGCGACTCATGCTCAAGCCATTCAGCTATGGCTCGTCTGGTCGACGACCATAGCTATCGGGCTCGCGCGGGTCCTAGCGGGCAGGCCTAGCCGTCCGCGGGTCGCAAGCCGCTAGCGCGTACTTTTGTGGAGGCTGGCTTCTGACGCCGGTTGAAACGGGAAATCGAGAGCTCTTTTCTGATGTTAGTGCTGTGATGACGTAATCTCGATGTTTTTGAGAGTGCATCTGGCGAGTCAAGCGTTAATGCAGTGGTGACGAGCTCTTGATTTCTCTAGAGTCAAGCGTAGTGCAGCGAGACCCATTGCAAGAGTTTTTGTACGTAGATGGAACTTCAAGAGAGGCTACGATGTTCATGTGGGTTGACCCATTTAGCGCCTCATTGACAGACTGTAAGGGGTTGTGTGTGTAGGATGCTGGCTGTTTTCTTTTTCTCGGTTTATGAGTGCCCTTGCGCAGGGGCCATGCTAAGCTTCTCTGTATCATTGGGGTAACTTCGGTAGAGTCACAAAAATGGGTTATAATTGCACTATGGGGCAAGATACAGTTTGCAATTGCACTTCAGGCACCCTACCTGGCCAGAAAGCTGGGTTGTATACATTGCCCAAACTGCAATTCAGAATGTATCTTGGTCCATAATGCAATTATAACTCATTTTTGTGACTCCCTGGTAGTTTCCCCTTTCGGGGGGGTAACTTAAGTAGAGTCACAAAAAAAGAAAGCCCAGGTTGTCGTAGAGGTGGGATACTAGACAGATGACAGTCACCCACAGTACTCGGCCACTCGGTTGTCCAGATGAACCCCTCTCAAGACCCCACCCACCCTTCCTCTCATCTTCTTGCCCTGGTGCACTTGCACCCCCCCTGTCCTACCCCGGTTTTAACCACCCAGGACCATCAACCATCACCATCTTGGCGCGGTGACCTGACCAGACAGTGGCTGCAGGCACCCAGGCTAAGCAGAGAACCCCTACCCCCTGCTCAGCCCTGGTTGAAACAGACGCCGTGCAAGCCCAATTTCACGGGGACTTTGGGAGCTAGGTATGAACATGCTACAACAGGTCTTCATGAGGGTGCATAGTGACTCCCATCTAGCACGGTAGATCGTAGTCGATAGCCTAGTTGATAGCCAAGTTGATGGCCTTGTAGATCGCCAAGCCAATAGGGGGATCGATTAGTTGATAGCCAAGTTGATGGCCTTGTAGATAGCCAAGCCAATAGGGGGATCAATACCCCTAGTTGACAGGCAAGTTGATGTCCTAGTTGATAGATGAGTTGATATCCCAAGTGATAGCCTACGGTAGTTACTAGGCGTATTGTAGTATGAGACATCGAGCTGAAGATCCTGGGTTCCCTTGTAGGATCTTAGCCAATATAGAATCGTTAAAATCAAGGATGTCCCGAGGGGCTGCTGGCTGTTTTCTTGATTGGGGCAGGTGACAGAGGTGATGCTAATGGCAAGGAGGGGAAGGGAGAGATAAGGCCACGGAGGGAGCTTGAGGGAGCTTGAGACCGGATCATAGGGCCTGGTCCACGTTTCCACCAAAAGCCCAAGCTGAGTAATGGCCCCATTCAGGTTCACAAAAAGGTCCCTGGGCCTCAAATGGTCCTCGCGGCGCAACCCACCAAACGCGAAAATATGGGCCTAGCTCCACTACACAATGCTGTCCATGCATGTGGAGGCTTTCTGGACGAAGTGCATTAGAACGAGTCCAATGTTTTGAATGCATCAGGTTAAGAACGCGTCCACATGCATGTACAGTGCTGTGCAGTGGAGCGCGGCCCTATAGCGGGTGGATCTTGCCAGGTTATGTGCGACTATTTATTCCGCGTTTTGCAGATTTGGGGCCTCGCCGCACCACTCACCAAATATGAAAAAGACAAATGTGAAAAAGACAAAAATATGTCGTGAGCCTGCGGCTTAGCTCAGTTGGTAAGGCATGGAAGTTCCATTCAGGAGGTCGTGGCCATTGGCCTGAAGTACGTGCCTGGGCAAGCTTGGTGTTCTACCAGCTAGAGATAACCCGTTGGCTCTCCAAGCCAGAATTGGCAGGACCTTGGCCAAATATTGTTGGCTGCTATGCAGCAATGATATTCTCCATTAGACACCGCTAATGTGGGGTTGGAGGGGGGTAGGGGGAGGTGCAAGTGACTGGCCACAGTTGGTCGGCACTAGCATAGCCCGTTTCCCCCGTCCCCAATGCCTGATCACCCTGCATCATCGTGATGAGGGGCTGATACAAGCCTTGCTCTCGCACCACCGCTGTGGTGCAAACCTACCCCCGTGGCTGGGGAGAGTCCAGGTTTGGTTGGGTGGTGGTCCCCCCGTACTGTACATAGAGTAGCGAGAGAATGAGATAGAAAAAAGAAAAAAAGAAAAAAAGAAATATGCCGCGTGTTTCTTTCCATGTTCTAGCGGAAAATTCATTCTCGTTTTGCACATCAGGAGTGTGGTGCAGCCAGGCCCTTGGTAACTACGGGCCTCGTCGCACTACTCGCCATTGCATGTGGACATCATTTTGTCCAGATGCATTCGAAATCTTGGCGGATGGCGAGTAGTGCAACCGGGGCCTACAAGTGCGGGCGAGCCCCATTTTCCCAAGCCCGCAAAAACGGACGGCTGTGAGAAAAACGAAAAAACGGAAAACAAAAAGAAAAAAAACAGTGCTGATGATAAAACAACAAAATGGTAGAGGAAATCATGGGATGACAACAAAATGGGAAAAGACAACAAGTACCGTAAATGACGGGAGGGGAAAACGACAAAACAAAGTGAAATTGAAGCGACAAACGGACCCATGGGGCCTGGCCGCACTACGGCCAAAATCTGCAAAATGCCGAATGTATTTACCGCTAGAACGTGGAAAAGTACGTCTGGCATGTTTTTGTCGTCTTCACATTTGCTCAGGGGTCCGGCGCGGGCCGTGGTCGGACAGAGGAAAATGTCATCGCGCGCGTTTTGCGGCGTGACCAGTCAGCGGGCGTCGTAGCAAAAAAAAAAAACTGGGCGGGGCATGACTAGTCAGCAAAGTGTTCGGGACCTGAAGGGCGCGCCTTGGCCGTGCCGCGCCAGGGCGGGAACTGGTTTTGTCGTTTAGCACCCGTTTCTTTTCTCGGACCTGTTTGTCGTTTAGCGCATTGGCCAATGACGGTGAGGGTCTGGTTGCTCCGCTCACCATCCGCCAACATCGTGAACGCATCTGGTCACTTGAGATGTCCAGATGCTGGCGCTGAATGAAAGGGGGTTTTGATGAAAGGCCTCGTCGAGCTACCCACCGAATTTGTAAAATATGAAATTTGGATGCACTTGTTCAATGCAACGGGGACGATACGCCCGCCATAGTTTTTGTCGTTTTCACTTCTTTTTCTTTTTTTTTTTGTTTTTGTTTTTAAACTTCACGTCGTTTTCACATTTGGTGAGCGGCGCGTTGAGGCTGGAAGTGCGCGCAGCTGCCGCTCATCTGTCCGACGTGGATCCATCGCAGGGGCAGCGGAGCCGGGGATGACCGTGCGGGCTACTGGCGGGCGGGTTGGAGTGGCGGCGACCACCGGGGGCAATAGGTGACGGTTGTGGGGCTAATGGCGGGGTGGAGCTCGGGACCAAAGGGGAGGGGAATGGTCGTTGGCGTCCCACTAGCGGGGTTTTAGACAGTCGTTGCCGTAAGATCAGATGATAAGATCGGAATCCCTGCTTACTCGAAACCAAGGGCCTCCTTCCGTAGGGCCTGGGACTGGTTGATTCATCACTGGAGAGGCATTGGGCCTCACTGCCCTACGCTAGACACATGAAAAATTTTCAAGAGTACGGGCCTCGCCACAGCACTGTCGAAAATGCGATTTTCGATAGTTTCTCTTTGCCACACAGGCTGTTGAAGTCCGAGACGGGAATAAAATTTGCCAGTTGTCCGAGAACTTCTCGACACCTCCTGTCGAAAGTAGTTGAATCCCCAGCGTGCTACTCCGATGCTTTGGACAGTCCTCGGCTGCGCCATCGACTTCTCTTTGAAATTCGGTGAGTAGGGGTAAGGTCGGGATGGACTAATGCCTGTCGTACCCTCAGGCACGTTCATCTTTTTCCATCTTGCTTTCACAAGTGTGTGCACTCTACAGTGCTGTGTGGCTAAGGGCCTCGCCGCACCACTGTCGAAAATGCAATTTTCGACAGTTTCTCTTCGCCACACAGGCTGTCGAAGTCGGAGACGAGAAAAAAATTCTCCAGTTGTCAGAGCATGCTTCTTGACAGCTCCTGCCGAAAGTTGTTGAATCCCCAGCCTACTACTCCCATGCTTTTCGACACTCCTCGGCTGCGCCGTCGACTTCTCTTCAAAATTCGGTGAGGGGGGGTAAGGTCGGGATGGACTAATGCTTGTCGTACCCTCTGGCGCGTTCGTCTTTTTCCATCTTGCATTCACAAGTGCGTGCACTCTACAGTGCTGTGTGGCTAAAGGGGGGCAAACTGTCCAATGGAGGCTGTAGAATTTGTTCTGACAGCCGTCAATTTTTTTTGCCTTTCGACTGCGGTGCGGCGAAGCCCTAAAGGAGGGCAAACTGTCAAATGGAGGCTGTCGAATTTGTTTTGACAGCCGTCAAATTTTTCTGCCTTTCGACTGTGGTGGGTCAAGGCCCTATGTCTAGCGCTGTCAGACTCCTGGATTGGCATCGAGTGCTGTCGCCACTGCATTTACTCCAGACTCTCGGCTCTCGTGAGCATTCTTGACTGTCGGACAGACACTACACGACAGGGCAGCGACAATTTGTCCACTGAGACTGGAGGCCAACTCACGAATTTGCAAACTGCACGAAGGGACCGGTCAGCCTCGTTTGAAAAAAACGCCCGTGCAGGCGGCAACTGTGGAAACTTTAGGAGCTCGTCCGATGGACCGTTTCTGACACCGCTTGAAGCGCCGGACCAAGAGCACTTTTCCACAGTTAGTGCAACTATGACTCGCTCTTGACGTTTTCGAGAGTGAATCTGACAGCGCTTGAATGGAAATTCAGGACGCGGCATCAATTTCCTAAGTAGCTCCAACTTTCTGAGCCAAAAAAGAACGAGGCCAGTGGGGAGATGGTGGGATATCACGCGCCCTACTAGTGAGGGGGCTAACTGGTAGGATGAGAATAGGGTATAGCAGCAGCGGAGATGGTGGTTCTGCTGCAGTAAGTCTTGCCGGAGTGAGGTAAAGTGGATGGATGGGGGGGGGGTCTGAGTAGTTTTCTGAATTCAGTTCATATTCTTTTTTTTTTTTTTTTTTTTTTTTTTTTGAAAGAAAGATCATTGTTTTTTAATGTCAAAGCCGGGAAACGGGCCCGGCATCCCTTACAAAAAGTCGCCGCAGCACTGAGCTGAGCAAGGCTCTTTGGCCAAGCAAAGCTCATACCACAACTATGCCTCACAGTATCAGGGACGGAGACCTTCTTCCAAGTATTAAAATTGTGTAAGGCGGCCATTTACAACAATCGACCATATCCTAGTACCCCATATCAAACCGTAACGTAATGCTACACCTCTATTACTCTGCAAATCTACAAAGTATCAGCTTGATCACATAAAACCTCTGTGTACAGCTATCAACCGTATGTGACTGTCGTATAGTAACTGCGGCTGTGTACAGCAATCAACCGTATCATTATCCTACACCTCTGTAATTATACAAATGTACAAACCTGTGTAATAAATCACAGGAAAAATCCGGAATAAAACATAGAAGGCGATCGACCCCGGGGACAGTCTACAGATGCAAGTCCTGAAAAAACACCCCATCGTGTAGTGAAAAGCTGCATTGCCTTTCTGGTAAACCCTTTCCGCTGTACTCTATGCTCCCAGTTGGCCTGCATCGCTTGTTTAATGCCATATTTGACCTCTGCTCGGATCATTGGTGGCATCAGCTTGTCTCCACGTCTGGTTGCTGAGTTTCTGAGTGTCCAAAGGGTCCACAGTATTGCACCTCTGAGTGTCTCTTCCGTGTATGTGTAACGTTGTGAAAGAGGTGTTCGTCTTGCTGCAGTTCCCATCAGTATGAAGTGGTCTGTCCATCTGGATCCGTTTCCGGGGACAGGGATGTCAGAGTGTCTCCACCAGTCCCAGAAAGGCTGAGCATTGTCACAATATAACGCAAAATGTTGCAAGTCTTCCATTCGGGTACCAGGACATATCAGACATTCCGCCAGTGCCTTGGTTGTTCGTTTTGCACACCAGACCGCAACCGGAACTGCTTGGTGCATCATGAGCCAGAGAAAACTGGCATGTTTAACAACAACCAAATCCATCAGATTCACCCAGAATCTGGGCAGGACTTCCAGAAGTCTTGTGAGCGAGTCTCTGATCCAACCTGTCACCAGCCATCTACACGCCACCTTCCAATTGACATCAACCTGAGGGGTTGAAAGGCAGATATCCCAGTTTGGTCGAATATCGATGCATCTGAACCATTTCATTTCGATGCAGAGGGTGTTCCCAGGCCCAATCTCTGGGGTCCACAGACAAGAGGTAAGAGGGATAAGAGAGGCGGAAGGGGTGGTAGCCTGTTGCAGTTTCCAAAACACACACAGGTGTCAGAGTTTGAGCAGGGGGCAATGACTCTTGATTCACCGCAAATGTTAAAGCTGTTCCCAAACCGAAAAACCCATCTTGCACTTCCCAGCAAGAATGTGGTATTTGAACTTCCTTCGAATAAGTCTCCATTTTCCATATTTGCAGTGGTTGTTCTTGGTGCGAATGTTTATACCACATTCCCTGAGCAGGGACAAGACCTGCTCTCAGAACCTGCACCCAAGTATCCGGGATTGCTTGCTGTAGCTGTTGTAAGTGGTCCCGCTGGTGCCAAAGACCAGAGAGCGAAGGTGCCAGAGTTTCGAAGGGTTTCCGATCAGCCAACACAGGGTCCCATATGTCAGCCACTGTCCCTATGCCTCGTTCCATCCAGGCATTGCCAAAGGCCCCCGGCCCATGGCTTTGGAAGGGATTCCCTTGAGTTGAATAGATAAACTGATTATGAAACAGGGGTTGAGTGAGTATCCGCTCCATTACCATTGGCGGTGGTTGCAAAACAGTGGCGACTTGCTTCCAGGCTTTTAATATGCCTCCCCATATATCTGATGGCAAGCATTTCCTAAGGTAGGAGACGAAGAGCGAGGGCAGCCAGACATGTTTCGGGTTCTCCCATCCCCAAATTGACAAAAGTGCAGGTTCTGCTAGTTGTTTCCGCCGAAGGTGGAATCAGCTAGCAGGCCCCACGGTATCCATCTTGCTAAAAGCGCTGCAATTTGCCTCTCCGGGTCCAAAACTGCCAGGCCTCCTTTCCGTTTGGGCTGTGTGACCACTTCCCAAGCCACTTTGGGTAGGTAATTGTCTTGATTGGTTTCTTCTTTCCAAAGATAATGTGTGGCAAGGCGGCGCACTGTTTGCAGAGAAGATGAGTCAAGTTGGTAGATCGACCTGTGATACCAAATAGTAGAAAAACAAGCATTATTGATTACCAAAGATCGTCCGTATAGGATCACCCCTTTATGGGCAGTCCAAGGCTGAAAGCCAGCCCGGAGTGACGTCAAGGAAGAAGCGGAATCCAATCGCAGTTGAGGGGCGAATGATATCCAGTGTCCTAACAACCGTTCCTACTGTGTAGGCACCACAACCCTCAGTCCCCAACGAAAGGGGGGTTAGGCTCCTGGTGGCACAAGGACTGATGACTTGGACCAATTGACTGCAGCTTGTGAAACCAGACAGAAGAGATCAATAGTGTCCTGCAGCTCTTCAAAAGCAGCATCCAGCAAAGGAGGAAATGCTACTGAATCGTCAGCAAAAGCCTCCGATTTGAGCCTGTCGCCTGAGGGCAAAAGAAATCCCGGAATGTCGGGGTTACTTCTAATCAAAACATGCATAACTTCTACATACAATATGTACAGATAAGGGGCCACAGGGCATCCTTGCCTTACCAACCGAGAGAGTAAGATTGGTTGGGAAAGCGTCGCATTGACACACAGTCTGGAGGTAGCCCCAACCAGGAGTGTCTTGACTGCATGTCGGATCTTAGGTCCAAAACCAAAGGTAATCATTGTAGCTTGTAGGAATTCCCAGCCCACCCGATCATATGCTTTCTCCAGATCAAGTAGTATGACTGCCATTTGCTCTTCCCCATCTGTCACCCATTCCATGAATCTTTCCACTGTCATAACGTTGTAAAGGATTTGTCTCCCTTGCAAAAAGCCAGTTGCGAGGGGTGGATGATCGTCGTCAGTACTTGTTGCAGTCTTACTGTCAAAATTTTGGAGAAAATCTTATACATGGCGGGCATCAATGTGATCAGTCGGTAATTGCGAACGTCGGTCCAGTCCCCTTTTTTGAAAACAAAGGTGATGATCCCTTCTAATGCAGAAGTAGGTAGGGTCCCCCCATTCCACACTGCTCGACATATAGTTAAGAGTTCCGGGGTTAACAAAGGAGAAAATCGTTTGAAGAAGGTAGAGGGCAATCCATAAATTCCTGGTGCTTTATGATCTGCCAACGATTTCACTGCGTCAATCAATTCTTGATGCGTTATGTCCGCTTCCAACATTTCAGACTGCTGTTGTGTCAACTTGCGATCCAGTTTAGACCAAATCAAGTGATGAAATTGATCAAGCAGGTGTTCCTCAAAATGTTGGGCTTGCGATGTCAACAAACTGTAGTAAAACAACGAAATGTTCAGAATGATTGACGGACAACAGGAAATGAACAGCAACTTATGGCCGACATGGACACACTCAGGCAACAATGGACGATGCAAACGCAGCCTGCAATTAGAGCCATCACACACCGGAAGCGTATATCTTCGCTTATCAAAGGGGATCGAATGACTGCGTCCTTCTTTGAGGGCCGACGTCCCCCTCACAAACCTGGCTTGATCTTGGCAATGAAACATCCGTTTATGGATATTCAATTCATATTCTGAAGTTTGTGTGGTCATTTTCTAAGTAGCTCCATTTTTTTCTGAGCCAAAGCCGGGTAATGGCCCCGGCATCTCAATTTTCACAATTTTATGTAAATATCCATATGGGACGCTGGGCCCGGTTCCCACCACGTGTTGCTCCCCACAAATAGATTGGAGCCTTGTTCCCGTTTAAAAAAAAAAAAAAAAAAAAAAAAAAAAAAAAAGTTAGTGCAGCGGTCATGAACTCTTGATTTCTCAAGATTCAAGAGTAGTGCAGCGAGGCCCATTACTAAGGGTGCCTTGGATTGGTCCAATGAATGGATTCTTTTCTCTTTTTTCCTTCTTTTTTGAAAAGCCCAGGGGCCAAGTCCCACTGGCACGAGTTCGCAGCCAGGAGGCTGCGCTATACCCAATTGCGTTTTTGGCGTGCATCGAGTTTCCCGATCGGGTAATGTCGACCACTCTTTCAGGGGTTTAGATAGGCGCAGAGGGGGCGGGAAAATGGAGTGAAAGGGTGCAGTCTTTGTCATAAGACAGACCGGTCATTCGGGTGGTCCTCGCAGAGGCAAAAAGGGAACGACCAGCAGTAGTCTGCAGAGGTAGTGCGGTGATGTTTGTGGTCGGCGCCCGACATTTCTCTTTTGGGAAATTCGAAATGTCCGAATTGAAGAAGAAAAGAAAAACGGGGGTCTGGGAGGGTCGTAGGGTTGGCCGTTTTTTCGTTTTTCTTTTCCTTTTTTTTCTCTACTTTGGGTGGACGTCGTTGGGTGGGGGTGAGGTTGTCATTGGCGATGGGGTTGGCATTCGGTTGTGCAGGGGTTGGTGGACTGTATGGCGACGGTTTGAAGCAAGCCTGAGTGCATCGATTCTGTCTGGGTTGAAGTTGATGATGGTGTATTGTTGAGTGTGATCGGGACATGTTGGGGCAGTCATTGGAGTAAAGGCGGTTGAGAAGGAGGGACAACAAAGAGCACAACAAAGAACGGGTTTCTAGGTAGAAAAAAATAGAAGAAAAGAGGAATTCTCATGAAATTTTCTGATGGATTTCTGAACGTATTTGCTATGGGACGCTGGACCCGGTTCCCAGTTTGTGCCAATCTGTGAAGGTATGGTTGTATCTATGGGACGCTGGACCCGGTTTCCAGCAGGTGTTGCTCCCCACCAATAGATGGAGCTTGCGTGCTTTTGAAAAAAAAAAAAAAAAAAAAAAAGATGGGCATGGGATTCCGGCGCGTGAAGGCAGTTGTGGGGTTGGAGACTTACCTGTTGGCTGGTGCATTGCTAGAATCAATTTTTCTGTTTCGTGTGTGCACTATGAGTTATCTACTTGTTGTGTGCATTGGGAGGCCATACTTGCACTCGGAATTTTTGAAACATATCTGACAGTAATCGGAAGCCAGATTCAGTTGAGAAAGTTCCACGTGTGAACGATGAAATTTTGCTCATTGTGAGGCCATACTCACAAAATTTCCGAAACATATCTGACTGTAATTGCCACCAGACTCAGTTGAGACAGTTCTAATGTGAGTGTGCCCTGAGAACACGATCTGTATACAAGTGCGTACATTCTCAATATCCGCATTTCACCCTTTCCGCGACATGGTCCTCCCTACCTCCGGGCTGCGCCTACGCACCGTGCGCGATACACAGTTTGATTTTGATCCAGTGGCCTAGCTCAGTTGGTAAGGCACACAGGCGGCATTCAGGAGGTCTTGGGCTCAATCCTCATTGGCATGCACCTTCCTGGGCGAGCTTGGCGCCCACCTCCGGGAGATAGGTTGTTGGTCCCCCAGAGTGGCCTTGAGCAGAGACTGCTTATGTTCGTTAGGGGAAGGGACCGGAGGGGATGCACAGTGACTGGCCCATCGAAGAAGCTCAGTCCTGATGCTACCGGCTGACCCCTGGCCGGTATCGCCCACCTGCTGTGGCAGGTATCCCACCTGCCGGTGGGTGCCGCTCCTTGCATGTTCCCTCGTCGAAGGCTTGAGTATGGATGTGGCTGTTACGAGGTTCCCCGTAATACTAAAATGACAGTAGAATATAAGGACAATAGAAAATAGAAAAGGCCTGAAAGGCCATCCTGTCCGGATTCAACAGGTAATTGAATTCGTTGGGCTTACAAGAATTAGCCTTTAAAAATTACAAAAGATAGAAAAACAGTTTGATTTTGGTTCCTATACCCGACGGGGGGTGGCACCGTGCGACACCATTTCGAAATTTTTTTGAGGAATTTCAAAAACTGTGTCGAAGGGTCCTGCAATGATGACAATTTGCCAGGACTGGTTCGAGAGTGCCTTTTGTTGTATGTTGCTCGATTTTCACAAAAAACAAGCTCCATCTGTTGGTGGGGAGCAGCACCTGCTGGAAACCGGGTCCAGCGTCCCATAGATACAACCATATCTTCACAAATTGGCACAAACTGGGAACCGGGCCCAGCGTCCTGTAACGAGTACGTTCAGAAAACTTTTTTTTTTTTTTTTTGAAAACATTGGAGCTACTTAGAACGGTGTTTTCGTTAAAAGTGAAATTGTTTTCATGTTCACTTTTTATTTTAATTGTAAAATGACACAAAGAACTGAGGGAAAAATAAGCAAACAACGAGAAAACAATGGTTATACATGAAAGCTGTTGAAGGAAATTAAACAAAAATTTTCACCTCGAATGTTCACACGTACACAAGCTGCAAAAATGTCACTCAAGGATTGGCAATCCACTCTGTAAACATGTCACTCAGTAAAACAAGCCAACCTCATCAACAATTGATGAGAAGTCTATGAAATGTCATTATACATTGTCAACATGTTTTCAAAATTGCCTACGATACACATTTTCACCCGGAATGTTCACACTCAGTAAACATGTCAACCTCATTTTTCCAAACCTAAAACCTGAAATTCTCATCGACTTTCCTATCTAACCATGGACAAAATGTCAAATGTTATTCTAAGTCTTATATCAATAATACTATCTTGTGAGAAACTGAACGGAGGGAAGTCACCTTTTGCAAGCAAAGATGCAAAACCTAACATAAAAACACCACAACTAGAAGAATCCTCTTGAGCAGGAATCCCATCTACTGATGTATCAAAGTAGGATGTAGGCTCCTCCACATGATATTTTTCCCGAAGATTTTGTCGCTGAAACTCCGCTTTGAAAAAACCTGTCAAAAGTTCGAGGGCTGGACCGTAGTCATGACGTCTTTCTTTTCCACCTTCCACCTCCCCTTGTAATCGACAATGCCGTATTCTTCATTCTCTTCAGTGCTGCCGGTAATCATTTCAAGATACTTATTTTCTTCTACAGTAAGGCGTACTGTTGCTAAAGGAATCTGGAACGAAGGGTCATGCACTGCATACAAACCCACATATAAACAACAATAGAGCGACTAAGACTTCACACAAAAACAAGTGATAGACTACATAGATATGAGCTCATGTTGTTGGTTGTCTATCTGTTTCGTCATCAGTGCTGCTATCCATAATATATAAACTGCAACCTGCGCGATGCAATTTCTTCCCTTCTGTGAGGCTTATTCCAACAGCTTTAAGCATCCTTAAGGCAGCTGGCTTCACAGATGGAAATGTCATGGGTGTACGACTTCTTCTCTCATTTTTTGGCAATAATGGCAAAGTTGACAAAGCTTGCAAGCCACAACGAATGATATTCTTCTCTCTCTTCCTTTGCGAGTGTACATTTGTCGTTTTCCACAGTTCTTTTCGTCGCCCTGCATGATTGACAAAATAAAACATAATGAGTTACAAGCCCGACTTTCCGTTGTTGAAACTGACTCATGAATACCAATACAAAATATATGGCAATTACACTGAGTCTTCATACAAAACAATTGCAGTATTTCTCTTCAGAAAACGCACAGTTCCAAAGTTAGGTAAATAAACAATATATCTGAGGGATCGACACAATGGGAGATGAGTGCATGTGATGTACCCACTAATCCGCATATAGTATTAGATATTGCTCCTAAGATAAGAAAGTGCTCACCTCGATGGTTAACTCTCAGTTTTTCTTCAACACGACCTTCTGTCACACCTTCCATATGCAATGGCGCAATATGAGATTCCTCGATAACTATCATGAGGTTAACAGACTGTGGTGTTTGAGGTTGTTCAAGCGTTTATTGAGGTTGTACAAGTACAACTTGCTCCGGTGTACTTAGTACTATATGCCCTTCATCCTCTTTGATGCCCTGTACATGGAGAGTTTGTTCCTCCTTTACGCCCTCAAAAGTGTCATGGAAAGTGCCGCTTACTTCAGCTGGCATCATCGACGACGGCATCTGCAATTCCGTGAGTGTATCAGTAATATCCACTTCCATAGCAACACTGTCGCCCACTAGTATCGTAGTCGCCCAAACTTGGGTCAGCTGTACTCACGCCCTCGCAACTCGCACCACCTTTTTCGTCCCGAAGTTTTGGCACTCGCACCGGCAATCGATCCCCATTGCTGTGTCGGGTTGGACTAAACCAGGAGTTTCTCCGCTCGGTCAAGCTGGGAGCGCTCCAATAGTGGACCCCTGTCGTGTTCGACTCGACCGTGTGACCCTTCGACATGTGAAACAATGTCGATTGGTTTCGAAGCCTTGCCACTTGTACCGGCGATTGATCCTGATCCCATTGTCGGGTTCGACTCGACAGTGAGTTTCTTCGCTTGGTCAAGCCACGAGCGCTCGAATGCTGGACGAGTGTCGTGTTCAACACGACCCTGTGACTCTTTGACAGGTGAAGCACCGCCGATAGTTGTAATGCCCCCCCGTGGTCCCGAAGCCTTGCCAGTCGCACAGGCGATCGTTTCCGATCCCACTGTCGGGTTCGACTCGATCGTGAGTATCTTCACTTGGTCAAGCCGAAAACGCTCCAATGCGAGGCCACTGTCGTGTTCGACTCGACCGTGAGACCCTTCGATAATTGAACCACCACTCGATCCTGATCCCTTGCGCTCTGTTTCTTGAGGCCCCTGAGACCCTTCGACAGTTGAACCACCGCCGCTTGGTCCTGTAGGTTTGCCATGCCCACCGCCGCATGGTGCTGATCCCTTGCCTTCTGTTGCTTGACGCCCCTTAGACTTTTCGGTTTGTTGTCGTTCCCCACGACTTGCATCCTTGCCGCTTGCACCGTCATTTGGTTTCGGACCCTTGTCACTTGCACCGCTCCCCGATCACAATCCTTTGCCATGCGCACCTCCGCTCGATCCGTATCCCTTGCCATGATCACCACCGCCGCTTGATTTTTTCCTCTCCCCAAGATCTTCTCTGACATGCCAATAATATCCATAAGCCGGGCTGGTTTGTCTATCATAGAACTGTTCCAGATACTCAAGCCACTGCGATGTTTTGAACTCTTGGAAAATTTCTTGTTCTTACATCTAGTCTTGATTCAGAAACCTCCGGATTAAGTCGCACGAGTCGCTTGGCAATCTGATTTTTGACATGTTTCTGAAAGTTCGATCCTGACCTACGTCTGTGGAGGCAAAACTGTCACTCCCCTTCTTCTTTTATAGCCATAACCCACCTCCCTCTCGCCAATGCAGGTTGGAAGTGTTGGGGGTGCCATATAATGTGATGACCGCATGTGGCATCATCCGTTACCATATAATCGTCTCGGCACACTATAGGCCCCGAAAACAATCAAATGTCTGCAGGGATTGTGTCTCCAATCTCGTACTCCAAAGGCTCATCAGGTGGAGGTTGTTGTGGAGTTCGAGAGCGTAGCAATTCCATAATAGTACTTGGGCTGTGTGCAAATGGTGCCAGAGTTGCCACCAACTCTGGGGAGAGCATTGCTAGAACATTCGGATCCAGACTGCCTCCTGATGCCACCGTCATCGTATTGCCCGCCATCTAAGTCGGTGTAACAATAGAAGAAGTCGGCGGCTGAGTCATTAACTGATCCGTTGAAACCGCCATGCTCGAAGCTCCTCCAGAACCGGACGATGTGCCTGGAACACCCATTCTCTGCGAATGCGAAGACGGGCTACAAGCTCTTTGCCTCTCAGCCGCCAAAGCCGCTTGCAAAGTGTCATCAACACTCTCTTCTTCTGAGTCGTCGGCATCAAAGTCCTCACCATCAACAAAACAAGTCGCACAACCTGCGATTGTAAATGCCCCGATTTGTTGGTCGAAGTACATTGTCTCCAAGCGGTCGAGAAATGAAACCTCCCTCTTCGATGGTGCTTTATGATAACCCCTCAAGAGCTTCTCCACTTTTCTTCTTCTGAGGACATAAGTACGTTCCCCTCTGTCTTGCGGCTTTGTTTCGAAGAGAAACTCCCAAATATTGACCACGTTTTGGCCAACCTTGTAGACGATATTACGCCCTTCATCATGTCGTCGATGATGTCGAGGAGGCGGCTTAGTAAAGTTGGCGTAGTAATCTCGAGTTTTGACCATCTTGTTAATGAACTGAGTGAGGAACTCGAACTTCATACCCTCCCCTTCCAGCACAATGCAATGGCGGTGACTCTTTAACAACTCCCAAACCAATCCCGCATGACCTTTTCCGAGGAAAACGTCAACCTCATCTGCAGGGCAAAAATGCTCCAATGTCTCCACAATCGCATTCGGGTCCCTTTCCATACCATCATAGACCACTTTCTCCGGTGGATCCGTACCTGCCATTTTTCACTTTGATGGTAGAAAGTTCTTCTCCACGACATCAGTCAACATCTTCGGCTTTCTCTCTCTCCGCACAAGTGTCGATATGTCAGCCACCCGCTCGACAGATGATGGACCTGCAACTTGAATATCTTCAAACAAGGGAATAGTGTTGCGATGAAAATCTCCGTCGTTGGAGTATATGATGACCACCATTCCGTCTGTGTCCTCCAAAGGCAAGTTTGCAACCTTATACACTTTCCCCTTTGTTTGTTGTAGACGAGTCCATTTGAGAAAATCCAATTGAATGTCCCACATCAAGACTCGCCTCAAGAATGTGAACTCACAAGGGCGTGGAACGAAGCACAACAATGTCCAATACTCGCTGCCAAGTTTGTCCATGAACTTCTTGAGTCCATGAAACACTTGTTCAGTCCACGCACCCATCTAGGTCGGGCGGCACAAATCCAGGACGGCTGTGTGGCACGTCAGGTGTCTGATGGCTCTAAACATCTCCTTGCAATCCATCTCGTCTGAAACATCACTCGGTTCCCACTGGAACGACACGAATACAGATGTCACGTCCTGTTTCTGGAAATATATATATCTCGCTTGTTCCGACATACGAATGCTATGCGAACCCCCAGTTTCAGATCTACGCAACAACTTGTTGACAAATTGAATGAACTCTTCGGGGCATTTGTTTGCAAGCGATTTTGTTTTCTTGAAGCCCTCCTCTCCTTTCTCATCCTCGTCTCCAAGTGTAGCCGGAAATGACCTCACCCAACTCGTTTCTTTGAAATGTCGTCGCTGGTCGAGCCACCTCTCCGATGTCAATCCTTGATCACAATACCTAGCAAACAAATCAGAAAGGTTGTCGAAGAATGGTTCCTTCCACTCTGACGGCTTCTTGTGAGGGTCAGAAATGAAGACGAAGTAGTGAAACATTCTCAACATTGCTCTTTTCTGCTTCACCATTTCCACGTATGTCTCCATCGAATGTTTCCCGACAGTGTGAGCAACTTTACTTAGCCTTGGAGCCAGTATGACACTTCCCGCGAGAATGTCTCGCAACAACTGAAGCCTCTCACACGTCCCCAACGTAGACATAGCCTTCCATGATCTGACATCTAGATCGCGCACAACCACGAGGTAACCATGTCCTCTAGTACCCTGAATCCAGTGCACTGGAACCCTGACTCCTTTTTTCAACTCGAATCCGTGGCTAGGTCTCGACGCTTTCCCCGATTCGCTTCACACCATCTCTCCCCGGCAACTGTCCACTCTCCCAAGCAGAATACACTTGTTGCACCTTCTCGAACACATCGTCCGTCGCCCTTGCCAATACCATGTAAGGCCCGGGGAAGTCGGACCACTCCTTGCTCCAAGCCTGAAGTGAAAGAGTAACCAAATGATCACTCCCGGTCGCGCGCAGAGCCATCGCCGCAAACTCTCTGTAATCCTTACTTTTGACGTCTGCAGCAGATCCGCCTATAGCTTCTGGACGACCGACTGTGTGCCACAACTTTCGTATGTTCTTAACGATAGCAATCTGGTGCGGAGGAGTATTCCATTTGTCCTTCGCATTTTGGAAAGTGCTTAAGGTGCAGTAATTCTCCATGCTCCTATCCGGATAGTAAACAGGTCTTGCAGTCCAGCAATCCAAACGGAGCTCACGGGCGATGTCAAGGCGTTCTTGAGAACATTTCCTCGCTGTGGCAACATTGTGTTGACCACTGAGAGGGTACCAGTAGTACTTGCGCACGGATTGGAGATCAAATTCGCCGCGCGTCACTCTTCTCGCCCTCACATTCGTACTGGAAGCGCTAATATGCATTGTATCATGTAGCCCAATCAACAAAAGGACAGGCTTCTCGTACAATGCACATACATTCACCCCAGCTGCCCCGGTCGTTCTCTCTCTGATAGCTGCCTCACCCGACTCAACCATTGTTTTGCAAAGGTCATCAATAAGCTCCTGATCAAGGAAGCGTTGATTATATCTGAATTCCTCATCAGGGATATCCAGAATCATGTCCAACTTGACATAAATGAACTGCATTTCCGGCCTCTGTTTACCATTCTCGTCGAACTCAAGGAAGAAGCCTTTGCTCAGATGACCAGAAGAATTCCCAGACGGCAGAATCTGCAAACCGGGCGGTCTGGTGACTGTCTTGCCCACGGCGTCTTCATCCGACTGTGGCTGGTCCGGTGGAAAAACGAAAGTTTTTTCCATCACACCTCCCTTCGCTGTTTTTTTCCTTGGCTGCCATTTTTTCTTCATGGCCTCCTCAGCCTCCCGCATACGTTGGACGGCCTCCTCAACTGCCAACATTTTCAACTTGTGTTTGCCCTCCTCTTGCTTGGCTCCCCCCTCCTGCTTGGTTTTCTTACTGTCCAAAGCACTTCTCCTCTCTTGCCTGTTCTTCCTTTTCTTCTCAGCTCGTCGGACTGCATCGGCATGCACCGACTCGACCCCAACTTCACGGTGCATTTCCCCGCTCCCTGGATCCGCTGCCCAATGCCCATGACCCGACGCGAGTTGCTGCGTTCGTTTGGAACCCCAATGCACATCTGCATACCCTCCCTCGCCGGTCGTTTCCTCTTCTTGCCCTTCGTCCTCATACTCAACCCCTAGACGACCCTCCAATTCGCCCGACCCACCCCTCTCGCTGATTGTGTGCTCACTCTCTACTTCCTCTTCTCCGCCACCCTCCTGATATTCTTCGCGTTCTTCATCGCGCTCCCAATCTTCCTCGCTGTTCTCCTCGTCGTCATCTCCAAAATAATGCGACCCAGCAGGAATGACCAACTCATAGCGCGGCGGGCGGACCAAGGAAACGGGTTCCTTGGTTGATGTTGGTCTACGCTTCACATGCGCTGACGGCACGATTTGCCCGCGACACGGACCTTTCTCCCCGATCTGCCCAGATTTCGGAACTCGTGTTGCAGCAACCGTAGTCCGAAGCGATGGCGTTGCGCGGGCACCTATAATGATTGGTTTCGACGATGGAGCCGCCTCCGCAGCAACCGTAGTCCGAAGCGATGGCGGTGGGCGGACACCTATAATGATTGGTTTCGACGACGGAGCCGCCTCCAAAGACGACGAAAGCACGCATTTCGGTTCAGATATGCGGTCGGAAGAATGCACCACCGGCTCATGCCCTGCGACCACATTTTTGTCGAAGAATGTGAAAACCGCGCGAAGGTTGAACAACGTCAATTTCTCCGTCTCGGGCGGATTGAAAATGTCATAAAGCTTCTTGCCGTACCCAGCGTGTTTGGCCCAACGAAGAGCAACGCGTTTGACATTCGCCATCCGCTCACCTCTAGCGTTAAGGACCATCGTCAACTCCAACATGGCGAACTGTGAATTTCCTCCACTCTACTTCACCACACTGCCAATCGGAACTTTGTTATCTTTGATCACCACATACAAAGCCAGCCCACCCGAGGGTTCCCCGATTCCACCCACCCAGTCCAACATCCAACACCTGTCTTCGTGGTCGATGACAGGAACCTCGTCTCCCATACCTGCAACGGACGTCTCACCATACCTTCTATGCCTGGATACAACGTCCATCGTAGATTTCCCCTGCCGACCAGTAGCCTCCTCTTCTCGACCCGCAGCCCCATCAGTCATCAGCACAGCCGAATCCGGTCCCGAACCCCGAACATGGGCGGAAGGAGTACCCGTAGAAGGTGCACCCCTCAGCACCGGGGTTCGGTGGCCCTTAGACCCAGGTGTGTCGCCAGCCCCCACGCCAGCCGTTGGTGTCCCTTTCGTTTTTTTCGGGGATTGCTCCATGCTCCCGGAACCAGTACTAGGACGTCGTTTGCTTGGATTCCCCTCACGATCCATGTCGAGCAGCTAGTCGCAACTGAAGAAAATGCACAAGCGAGAAAGCAGTCATTGCTTTGCCAACGTGCAAACACCACAGCACTTGAGAACAAGAATAGACAGGAACACAGAGCAACGGAAGCGGGCCGCAGCCCGCTAGCTCGTCGACGTTTCACTGTTGTGTCGAACTCGACGGCCGTGCCACGACGTCCTCCAGTACAGTCGAATTCGACACGAGAGCGACATTGCGGTCTCGTCGTGTCACTGTCGTGTCGGACCCGACGACCGACCAACTCGTCGTCCTGCTCGACGTCGAGCTCGGCACTGCGCGGGCTGACCATCGGTCGTGTTGGACACGATAGTTACACTGCTGTCTTCAATGCGACAGTCGACCAAGCGGCCTTTCATGCACCGCCTGGTCGCCAGATAATAGTGTCCATGTCGTGTTTGACACGATGGTCGCCAAACGATGCCTGAAGGGGAGTTGACCGTCGTGTTCGACACGACAGCGACACTGTGTTCTGTCGTTCGACAGTCGACCACGTGCCCCTTCGGGCACTGTCTGGCAACCATCGTGTCGAACACGACAGCAACACGGGGGTGTGTTGTGCGACATTTGTCGTGTTCGACACAATGGTCGGCGGCTACCATCGTGTCGAACACGACAGCGAGACTGGGGTGTGTTGTGCGACATTTGTTGTGTTCGACGCAGTGGTCGGCGGACGGTGCCTAAAGGGGCACTTGATCATGATAACACAAAACAACAGATCGCAGGCACTGGTTAACACGGAGAAACATTGACTGCTGAATGTTTGTGCACGCAAAACATCAGAACAACGAGTTTTTTTTCCGAAAGGAAACACAACATGAGAACAACAATCAAACACTCGGCTGACAGCGATGTATCGGTGTCCACAGCCAAACCAAAAGCACATGTCATCATTCCCGGGTTTCAATGAATCGAAAAACAATATGAGGACAACAACGTCAAACGTGTGTACTTTTGGCCACTGAACACATGATGAGAACAACTAGCAGATACAGCGTATTGTTATCGAAATAACACATTTAGAACAACAATCGCAATGCGAATTCCACGAGGCTATCTATCGACTACGGGGAACAATCTCGCCGTTGCGGCCATTACGGTCATTCAGTATGCCGTTTTGGCCATCAAGTATGACGAAGGCTATCTACCGACTACGGGGAACAATCCCACCGTCGCGGCCATTCAACACGCTAATTGGCGATATGAAGGTCAGCTGCTGCGCCGTCTCAGCAAACACCGAAATGTATGACATTCGCACGAACCCGGTGTTCCCGACGAGAGAAGCGCCTATAGCATCCCGAATTGAAACGACTTTAGCCTCGACCTCGCGCCATGCGACAACGTTCTCTACCTGGCCACCCACCACGATATCCAGTCTCCCGTCTACCCTTCTTTGAACTAAACACATCAATCAAGTTTCTTGCCCTACTCGAAACGGCAATACAGAGGACCCTACAGAAGATAAAGTATGCCAGACGCAATCTCACACAACAATACGAAACTGCTCCTGGCGATAGACCGGGAGATCGCAACGGATAATGATCGAGGAACTGAGAATGTCGTGCACAATCGAGTAACTCCTGTTTCATAACACGGCACCAGGTGCGAGGCGAGGTTGTCACGTATTCACAGTCCAAAACCCCCACAACACGACTTATTTTTAACTTTTTACACAGTAGCGGCAAGCGCACGGGACGCAGCACATCGAACAACACGGGAATGCGTTTGCCGAATTCGGACATATTCGCGAACTGATAATCGCACGCCCACGGGC
Source organism: Chara braunii (assembly GCA_003427395.1). Classification (NCBI taxonomy): domain Eukaryota; kingdom Viridiplantae; phylum Streptophyta; class Charophyceae; order Charales; family Characeae; genus Chara; species Chara braunii. The sequence goes on along the minus strand of BFEA01000172.1, from coordinate 943,370 downwards.
ATCTCTCGGTCATGTTCACCTACTCGCACTCCTCCCACGAGTCCAAATGTTTGTCGCCAAACGGGAGGATTCTCATCCAAGGGTCGCATTCGAAGTCTTCTGGACAAGCGCCTTCATAGGTTACGCTGCCCTGACATTGTCGGACGTACAGCGAGCAAGGCGGGAAAGGGTGTGGCTTGCGTGCACGCCAAAGTGTTGGGGTCATATTAGAGATCTCCATAGCAATAGTGAAGAGAAGACGCCCTGCACGGCACAAGGGCAACGGTCAACAACAGCAATAGCAACCAACAACAGCATAGAACTATTCACCCCGCCCCCCCCAACAATGGAAACAAACCAGGCCGCACGACAACACAATGCACAGAATCTACGTGTGCAATCCACGCCCATAATTCCACGCACACAACCCATGCACGATCTTCCAGGACACGACGCACGCGGCCCATAGCACTGCAGACAATCATGAACGATTCGATGACATTGCACCGTGCACAATCTTGTTCCACTAGAGGACAGGGAAGGATCGTGTTCGACTCGACGACAGGGCACTCGCCTGTCATGCCTGTCATATTTGACTCGACGAACGCACTCTACAATCGTGTTCAACTCGACGATCGTGTTCGACTCGACGATCGTGTCGGACTCGACGATCGTGTCCAACTCGAAGATCGTGTTCGACTCGATGAACGCAATCGATGATCGTGTTCGACTCGACTATTGTGTTCGACTCGACAATCGTGTCAGACTCGACGATCGTGTCCAGCTCGACGATCGTGTCCGACTCGACGATCGTGTTCGATTCGACGATCGTGTTCGACTCAACTATCGTGTTCGACTCGACGAACGCAATCAACGATCGTGTTCAACTCGACTATCGTGTTCGACTCGACGATCGTGTTCGACTCGACGATCGTGTTCTACTGGACGTCCGGACACGATCGACGATCGTGTTCGACTCGACGATCGTGTTCGAATCGACGATCGTGTTCGACTCGACGATCGTGTTCGAATCGACGATCGTGTTTGACTCAACGATCGTGTTCTACTGGACGTACGGACACGATTGACGATCATGTTCGACTCGACGATCGTGCTCGACTCAACGATCGTATTCGACTCTACGATCGTGTTTGACTCGACGATCGTGTTCGGCTCGACGATCGTGTTCTACTGGACGTCCGGACACGATCGACGATCGTGTCCGACTCGACGTGTTCAACTCGCCTATCGTGTTCGACACGACTATCGTGTTCGACTCGACTATCATGTTCGACTCGACGATCGTATCCGACTCGACGATCGTGTTTGACTCGACGATCGTTGTTCGACTCGACTATCGTGTTCGACTCTTCGATAGTGTTCGACTCCTCGATAGTGTTTGACTCGACGATCAGTCACTGTCGTGTTCGACTCGACGATTGGGCAGTGTCGTGTTCGACTCGACTATCGTGTTCGACTCGACGATCGGGCAGTGTCGTGTTCGACTCGACTATCGTGTTCGACTCGACTATCGTGTTCGACTCGACGATCAGGCAGTGTCGTGTTCGACTCGACGATCGTGTTCGACTCGACGATCGGGCAGTATCGTGTTCGACTCGATGATCGTGTTCGACTCGACAATCGTGTTCGACTCGACGAGCGTATTCGACTCGACGATCGTGTTCGGCTCGACGAGCGTGCTCGACTCGACTGTTGTGTTCGACTCGACAATCAGACATCAGCTGCGGTCGTGTTCGACCTGATTGTCGGGCACTGTCGTGTTCGACTCGACGATCGGGCACGATCGTGTTCGACACGATGATCGGACACGATCGTGTTGGACTCGACGATCGGGCACGATCGTGTTGGACTCGACGATCTGGCCCGATTGTGTTCGACTCGACAACCGGAAGTGCCACGTGGCGTTACGTGGTTGCATCTAGGCTGCGTGGTTGTGTCCTTACCGTCTGATCCTTCAAACTCAGGGTGCTCCACTGTGGTTGTGCGTCGCGATCTTGGGCCGTATGCTCGCTCAGTCGTCGCGCTGAACACGCCTCGCGACAGCGCTGTGGTCCGCCGTCGCGTCGAGCAGGTGGTCTGCTATGCACGGACCGAATCCCTGCGCTCCATTGCTGCGCTGTACACGAGCCTCCACTGCGATACGCTGTGGCACGAGCCTCTGCTGCGCTGTGCTACTGCTGCGTTGCCGAACTGAAACGAAAATGGGAACTGGTGGCCCTCCCTCATATATATAGCTTTTCGGGAGGGCCCTTCGCAGGGAACCTGCTGGCCGTCTGATCCGGGGGTACTAACGGTCGGGATGTTCCAATGGGGAGTGGTGGGCCTGCCTCATATATGTGGTTTTCCGGGTGGACCCTCCGCGCGCGCCTGCTGGCCGTCCGATCCGGGAATACGGACGGTCGGGACGATCCAATGACTGAAGTCGACCGTGATCGTTTTCCCCCCTTGGCCAGAGCGGAGGCGCGGGGATGACGTTCAGCTCCAGAGTAGAAATGCGATTCTCGCACATGAGTACCCGCGACATTGTGTCATTGTTCGCGTTCTGGGAGAATCAGCACAGCGGTCCGCCAACGTCGACACGACAACTGCCCCGCTCTCCAGGTTAGTGCCGCTTCGGCCAACACGGACCCCCCCCCCCGCGAGAGAAAGAGAAAAGCCTCCGTGGAGGGCCGTGTCCAGTGCTGGTTTATCGGGGACGTCAACAAGTTTTCTCCAACACTTTCACCGCAGTCGTCGTCGTGTCGAACACGATGGTGGATGCGGTCGTCGTCGTGTCGAACACGATGGTCGTCGTGTTGAACACGATCGTTGTCGTGTCCGACACGCTGGTCGCCGTGTCAAACACGATGGTTGTCGTGTTGAACACGATTGTTGTCG
>BFEA01000172.1:910903-933107 GCA_003427395.1 Chara braunii | reverse complement strand
GAGGGAGCCAGTCTGCTAGGGGTGCTGATACGAGCAGGCACCACTAGCATTCTCGGGGAAGGCTCCATCTCTTGGTGGGGAGCAGCACCTGCTGGAAAGCGGGTCCAGCGTCCCAGAACAATATAGCTTGTTTGTTTGATCAGACATACACTTGTGGTGACAGTCAGCTGCAGGACTCGCCTACAGAGAACAGGAATAAGGAAGTATGAAAGTAGAGCTACCAAATTGCCTGAGTTGCTTGCCTGCCTGACGGCCTATGTTAAACCTTAATTAAGTGGTAGTGGACACAGAACATATGTCTGCTGATGAGGGAGTTGGAGGCGGACAAGTAGTGACTTGCTTCTCTTCAATCCCCTCATCAGGGGGGCAACATGCCTTCCCTTGATTGTGAGAGGTAGCTATGCTTGCTGGGGTCTCCTATATAGCCTTGGCCCCCCTTGATTGTGAGAGGCAGCTATGTTGGCTGGGGTGTCCTATACAACCTTACCAGGAGTAGTGGTAGGTGTAGTGAAAGGTGAATCTGACAGAAGAACATAGATTAGTTTGGGAAAAAAAAAGGGGATGAGAAAAAGAGGAGGGGTGGGTGTAGTCAGTGCAAAATCTAGCCCTATAGATTCGGAGTAGGGTGTAGAGGGAATAGCCCATCACGTTTGAGAAGGACAAAATTAGTTGGTCAGTGGTTGAAGGTGAATGCTAGGGACGCTGGACCCAATTTCCAGCAAGTGCAGCTCCCGACTAAGCAGACACGCCCTTCGAATGATGTTTATTTTTTTCTTCTTCTTTTTTTTTCTTTTTTTTTTTTTAAATAGAACAGCCCGAGCTGGTGCTAGGGGTGCTGATAGGAGACACGACTATCACTCTCGGGGGAGGCTCCATCTATTGGTGGGGAGCAGCACCTGCTGGAAAGCAGGTCCAGTGTCCCTGAACATCATATTTGCTTAATATTTGAATAGACATCCGATTGTAGCTGCTGCCAGCTGCATGATTCACTCTCAGAGGAGGGAATTTGGCAGGTGGAACCCCCCAAGTACTCTGCAGCCTAAGCGGGTTGCCTACATGACAACATTAGATAGGTCGGGCCTGATTCTCATTCTTACTATTCTCGAGCTCCAACTCCCCTTGGGGCTGCAAATAGTTCCCAACCCTTATTAGAGTTCCCTCTTACAGTGGCTCTACCCCCTGTCGGAATTGCAGGCCGTCATTCTTGTTTTTCCCCTCCCCTTAGACCTGACAGACTCTGTCGATTCCCGTTTTGTGCAGGCCCCCTTTCTGATCAGCGTTGAGATGCTGAGACGTGCACCCTCTGCCATGTGGTGGGTCTTAATCTAAGTCTTCCATCCCTGCATTTGGCTCTGATCATTGTGCATGTATGGTTCTTCTGATGGTATGTCTGAGCGCTTCCTTGCCCTGTGCTCCGGCTGTCCCTTCCCCTTAGGCTTGTCAGTCGCAGTCCTGTGCCAACCCCTTTTCAGAGCCATGTTGATATGCTGAGATGCGTGCCCCCAACGTGTTGTGGATGTTGTTTTTCTGGTGATCTGATCGCTACACAGTCCTGTTGATGCTATCCTGTGGCTTCAGCCCCAGGATTCCCACTGTCTTCCTTATTCCTGCACCTGGAGCTTCCCTGCACCCGCTTCGTGCTGCATCCCAGGTGCAGTCACCTATGCCACTCCTGCGTGTCCCCTTGTCCCCTCCTCTCATAACCTTGTTTGTTTCACAAGAGGTTGACCCACATCAGAGCTTGCTGCCACTGGAAGTCCCAACTAGTTTTGTTCGTGTCTCTTCAGCTGTCCGGCGTGTCTTGTTGCTTTCCCGATCTGCTCCTTTTCCTTCTTTTCTTTTTTTGAAGCCCAGGTTATTGTAGAGGTGGGATACTAGACCAATGACAGTTATCCACAGTACTCAGCCACTCAGTTGTCGAGCTAAATCCCTCTGAAGACCCCACCGACCCTTCCTCTTATCATTTTTGCCCTGGCGCACTCCCACCCCCCCTGTCCTACCCTAGTGTTAACCACCCGGGACCATCACCCATTACCATATTGGCAGGGTGACCTGACCAGACAGCGGTTGCAGGCACCCGGGCTAGGCAGAGAGACCTACCTCCCTGCTCAGCCCTGGTTGAAGCAGACGTCGTGCTGTGACGAACTATGTTCTGTAATCGCGCGACTTCCTGCGCAAGTCTGCTGTGGGGAAACACGAGGGCTTTGATGGGTGACGGGCGTAAGCGGGGATCGGGTGGGCAAGTTGCATGGATGCCCTCGCTTCCTTTTGTTTTTATTGGAGTTCGTTGGGCCGGTGCCGGGAGAGTCCCGCGCTGACGATTGAGTGACCGCGCCCTAGCGAGCGCAAGAAATAACGGTTGCCATAGCTTCTTTCTTATTTTGCTGAGAACACTAGGAATTTTGGCGCGATTAGCGCACGGGAATTCTCGTTTTTTTTTTTCTTTTCGAACTTATGTCAAGCCCCTGCAGGCTCTCGGAATTGTTTTTCTTTCGGAATTTTCTTTTGCAATAAAGATTTAGACTAGGAATTTAGGCACCTTGCAATTTGGCTGCACGACGCTTCTTGCTCACACGCGCCGTGCCTCGACAGGGTCTGGGGTCTGATTTCCATCCGCGCCTTAATCCTATGTGTAACTGTAGCTTTTGGCGGGTGCAATCGCAATTGTAATCTTCTTGTTCTTGATGACCTTTGTGTTTCTCTCTTTCCTGCCTCGTCTTCGTATGCACACTCTCCTCCTCTGTTCTAAGTGGTTCCCACTTTGCATGCCCAGATCGATGCGCGGAGAGTGGCTCCGTCCCCCGCTCCGCGATGCGTGGAACAATCTCCCTACCTTCTATGTAAAGTTTTGGTTTCAACGTTGGTCAATTTTATTGCCGCATCTTCGGATTTCTTGTGTAAATCATCTAGGACTATGTGCTTTGCCTGTATGTATGCATAAGGATGAATGAACCCGCATCCCTTTTTTTTTGTTTCGAATTGTCCTTAATCTCCCATTTTGTTTTGCTCAAATCCAATTTCGTCACTTTTGAGTACCCGTCTGCGTTGCGCGTATAACGACCTACGCGCGTATCTTGTCCAATCACTTGTTTTTTAGTCAAGCATGATTGCGAGGATCACAGGGTACGTTGGGTCTGGATGCTAAACTAACTCTGCCCTCTTTTGTATATGATGGTGTGAGCATGTATGCAATGATTGGTTCTGCCTGAGATTTGGATAACAGTTGCACGGAAGGACGAACTGCAGGCATATAGGATAAACTGACACGTAGGTCAATCCCTCATTGACAACATACTCGCACGCAGTCTCTGATCCGATCGGCCGGCTCGTGCGCACATATGCGCAAGGTAGCCGCCCACAAGGGTGACCTGCAGGCTACGCACGCGTGTGCAAGAGCCAACCTGATCCCGCTCGCCGAAGATGCCGGCGCTAAATTCCGCTAAATTGGATATGGCGATCGGAACTCCTTTCTGGATTACCGATCGCGAGAGCCTGAGAGATCCGGAATACCGAGCATATTGGGAAAGCGAACAAGTCAGACGACAACGAAAACTACGGAATCCTAAGTACCCCTGCCGAACTGGAAACGAGTAGCTGTGCAGGGGTGATTTCCAGCTGGCAATAAACCGAGACTCCCGAATCCCGAATCATCCCGACAGTCGAACCCAGCATTACCTTCTAACCCCGGGCTTTGTGGCCATCACCACCGACTTCCCTCCCTATTACATCGTCCTCCCGTACCACCAACTACTCGTCGTTCGCTGGGAGTCCATAGCCCGATTTTGGCCCCGACCATCGTGCTCAGAGTGTCAGCAGCACGACGAGTATCGTCCGGCGGGGATCACTCGACGAACCTGTTCCGAAACCGAACAATGAGAGCGCAATTCGTCCTCATCAACCTCGGAGACTTGCGTTGACCGACAGCGGTACGAGCATTCCCACCGGGACACCCGTGGCACCCCACCCGAGCACCATACGCTGCCCAGGTCGCGAGATCGATTATCACCCTAACTCTGAGCCGAAAGAGACACTTGCACTTCTACCCCTGGAACTTGACACAGGAAATTCCAGTTCCGACCTGGAACTCCACCCCCACTTTCCTAAAATCCTTGGCACACTCCTTCTCGCACTTCCTGGCCCACTACCACTCCGAAAACAGGAAGTTGTGTTGGGCGTGAGGTTGGCATCGGAGCCGACACGTGTCAAGATGCGGGATTGACAAAGGGCTCAGCTCTTTTAAGCTCAACCGACATGGCGACCCCAAAAAGAGGACGATTTGCGCAAGGGAACGCGTCGGCATGCGAACCTATAATAACAAGAAGCAGGTCTGCAGGTAGATTAGCTGATAACATGAATGCCAATCAGGCCAATGCTAATCAAGCACAAGCTTACCAGGCACAGGGAGGGGCAGGTGGTGGCCCAGTACTTGCCCCCCAGTCCGCCCCTCAGCCTGCACGTGTCCGCGCTTCAGCAGACCCTCCAGATCTGTACTTCTTTGATACGACGCACCACCTGGCCAGAGCTTGGCTGGCTACCCTCCGAGCACGACATTATGATAACGATGAGGCAAGGATTAACATCCCCGCCCCGTTAGGAGGCGATGCCCACCACTGGTTCAGTACTTACGTATGGACTGATCTCCCCACCTTTGAGAGAAATTTCCTCCATAGATTCGACTACATCCATCCAGAGCAAGCATTCTTCATGATCAAGGACCAAGTACAGAAGCCCCTCGAATCTATCGCGGAATACCGCAGCCAATTCTATCAATTATTCGTAAAGTCCCAGAGGGACGAGAAGGTAGGAAGGGACTTCTTTATAGACGAACTTCGAAGTAGAGCAATACAAGTCAAACTGCGAAAATAGTTATCCCCCATCACCTTCACCATGACCCAGATCATGGACACAACCGAGGAAATGGAGCGAAAATTCGCTGCCAGCTTCCTCGAAGGAGAAGACCACGCTAAAGAGGGAGATTTTACGGAACTTACCAGAGCAAGAATGAAATTAGCAGCACTCCAGCACAAGTTTGAAAACATGGGCTTTGTATAAGGTCCCGTCACCTACCTGGAACAGGTGGCGACCCAACGACCCCCTCCCGAACAAGCAGCAGGAACATCGGTGGCAAGAACGCCCGCTCAGATACCTGCGCCGACGGGTAAGGCAGACGATTCAAACGCGATCCTCGACCTCACACATACGTTCGTCAACCTCATGCAAGAAAGCAAGAAGGAGCAGCGCGAGTACAACACCCGAGTGGAGTCACTGATGCGCTCCATGCGCCCCATAAATGTTTGCGTCACCTCGTTCCCTACCGGAACCCCTGTTGCAGCAGCAGCAGCAGGAGCGGGTGTAAGTACGGCCCCCAGAACGGACACGTGTTACGCGTGCCACCAGCCCGGACACATGGCAAGGGACTGCCTCCAAAGGTAGGTACGAATAGGAGCAGCCCCAACCGCGGCCGCACCCCTGGCGAACGGACCAGACCGAGTAGGAATGATGGTGGAAGAGACCATGGAAGCGTTGGCCACCGCGGCCATGGTTGAAGAAGCCGCGGAACTGATCCCCCTTGATCAATTTATATCGTTAGGCCATCCAGGATTGGGTATGATTGGGGCGATTCAACCGGCAGATGACGAATGGGACATCTCGGAATGGAGACCATCCTCCAATGAGATGGAATCCAGCGGCCCTGCATTCATCACTGGAAAGATCGATGTACTCGACATCGTTCGAGCGCTAGATCACCACATACCACTCCCAGTCGGACATCTACTATCCATATCGGAACAAGCCAACGATCATATGCTCCAGCATTGCAAGGCCAACCGAAAACGATTCGCACTCGCCAAGCTGGCAGCAGTTAAAGGGAAATCCCCCGTTAAAGAAACGAAACCAGACGTACCCGGAACCTCGGAACCCGTGCGCCTGGGACTTATACAGAAAAACGATCACTTTCTGCGCATTAAAACCATTCTGTGGAAATCCGCGGAATGTGACGTGGAAATATGGGGAGTACCATATAGTGCAATTATCGATTCCGGAGCGGCCGTATTGGCCATATCTTTAAAAGTAGTAGAGAGGGCGAGACGAAGGAAGGATCCGATTCCGCTCACCGATGGGGACCGCCTGATCTCGGCAGACGAGGAAAAGATCCGAGAGGTTGGGAGAATGACAAATGTTGCCTTTAGACTGGGGAATGTCCACGCCTTGGGAGACGTAGTGGTGCTCAATGTAACCTCGTATGATGTCCTCCTTGGGCTACCCGCTCTAAACGCCCTCCAGGCCAGCGTGGACTTCAAGCAACGGGTAGTAGTTCTCAAAAATACGGGTGGCAAGCCACATACAATTCCTATGCGTCTCACCCTCCGCACGACGGTTAAGTCGACGAAAGATCCAGCTAGGGGTAGGTGGGCCAATCCGAATGACCGCATGGGAGGGACGGGCGGATGATTCTGAGACATCCAGCGAGGAACAGGTGTCGTCGCTTCCCGAAGATTCAGAGAGTGACAATGAAGCCGACCCGGTGATCCAGGAACTGGCACGTAGAGTAATCAGTTACCCGGTCCGGCAGAAAACGACGAGAACTTTCGTACTTACCGAAGAGAAAACCCGATGGACTCGGACCCTGATCATCGGGGAACCATTAGTACAAGTGTCGAGACTGCCCGATTCTTCGGAACCCCCTCGGACCCTGTACGAGGGCACCACCCCGTTGCTTCCACGATATGTGGACAAACGATCCTTCTGCGACGTTACAGACTTACCTCCCCGATCACTCCTTACCATGGAAAAGGAGATACGATTGTTGCGTCTGGAAGCGGAAACACAGATTCCGGAACCCTCTGGGTGCCCTGAAGCCTCGTTGTTCGAAATCGGAATAACATTTGCCGAGAAATCAGTAGACCCCCGGGACATTGCGGATGGGATAACCCCCGAAGAACACGTGGCCATCCGGTACTGGGAAGCTCAGATGGTGGCCACTATGTTCTCCTGGTGGTCGGTTTCATCTCTTCCCCGCCGCCCCAAGACATGAAAACAATACGCACTAGGCACATGACAGTCGTCATTCACGGACAACCCTATGAATTACACGTACCGGAATGCGTGCCTGACGAAACCCACCAACTAATTGCGGATATCCTAACAGAGTATCGGAACGATATCAGCATCGATGAGGCGAATATCGGATTATCTCTGATAATCCATCACGAAATCCAGACCAGCAACCACCCCCCGATCCATTGCAAACCTTATCGTTACTCGCTCGCGAAACGGAAGGCAGCGAGGCCAACAGTTGGATAGAGTCCGCTACGAGTCCTTGTTCTTCCCCGTAGTTCTGGTCCCGAAGAAAAATGGGTCGATTCGCATATGCATCAATTATCGGAAGTTGAATGATATCACGATCAAGAACATGTACCCCCTCCCTCAGATTGACAACTTGCTGGATGCGATTGGATGTGCTAATTATTTTAGTAAATGTGATATTCGGCACGGGTTCCACCATATCCTCGTAAGGGAAAAGGATCGACCGACGACTGCATTTGTACTATTTGAGGGCACATGGCAATGGGTCCGTTGTCCTATGGGTATATGCAATGCACCGGCGACCTTTCAGAGGGCGATGAACGTCACCTTTCAGAACTTTGTAAACAAAATCCGGTTAACTTAGGGAATGATCAATTTTTGCGTTATTGTGTACATGGACGATATTTTGGTGTATTCTGAGTCATTCCACAGGCACACGCAGCATATTGAATGGACACTTGGCGCGCTATGGGATGCTGGTTTCAAGATTGCATTGGAGAAGAGCGAATTTTTCCTGTCCGATATCTCGTTCCTATGGTACGTGGTAACCCGAGGATGCTTGAGACCGGATTCGAGGAAAGTCGAGGCGGTTCGGGAAGCACCCACGCCCACGTCATTGACACAAGTCCGAGCCTTTCTGGGACTTGCCTCGTATTACCGACGGTTTATTAAGGGATTTGTGGTAATCGCTCGGCCTCTGACGAACCTCCTACGGAAGGACCAGCCGCTGAACTGGGACCCGGAGTGTGAACGGGTCTTTTCCACTCTGAAAGAGGCCCTGGCCTCTGCGCCTATTTTAATCCGGCCCGATCCCGAGTGCCAGTTCCTACTCATTACTGAATGGCAGCCCGAAGCAATCTACACTATCCTGGTTCAGAAAGGGAAGGACAACCGAGAACACGTGGTTGAGTATGCTTCGCGGACGGTGTCGGACGAGAGAAAGAATGACTCAGCGCCTCAAGAGGAATGCTACGTTGTGGTCTAGGGAATTCAACACTTCCACCCGTTTCTCTACGGGCGGAAGTTCATCCTTGTAACGAACCACGGGCCCTTGCTGGCACCCGTTTCTCTACGGGTCTGCCGGTGTCCATGCACAAGGCTGCGGATTGTAACCCGCAACCACATACCACTATGCGCATTTCCAACCGCTGCTCTAACCACTGAGCTATGTCAACTGGATATTGTCTTCCAATGTTTGGAAGCCTTAGGTTGTTTGCAGTCTAGAACGCTTGTCCCTGCTGCTGCTTGTGTTCGTCGTTGCCTGGCCAGGGTTGCGCAAGGGTGATCTTAAGAGGGTAGGAGGGAGGCAGGGGAGGGTGACTCAGGTAGTGCTGGGAGTGGNGAGAGAGGAGAGAGGAGAGGGCACGGGTGAGGGAGAGAGGAGAGGGCACGGGTGAGGGAGAGAGGAGAGAGGAGAGGAGGGGAATTGGGCCATTGCGCTACATTGACGTTGCCGAAGTATCGCACATGGAAAAAAAGAAAAAAGAAAAAAGAAAAAAGAAAGGGTATCGCATATGTGCGGAGGTGGGGAACAGTGGCAGGGACGAGAAGATGCTGCGACAGCATTGCGACGCTCGCCACGGAACTCGTCTCTTTTTTTTTCTTTTTTCTTTTTTCGTCTCTTTTTCTTATAAAGCCAATGGACTGGAGGGTGTTGTAGAGGCCAAGGACCAGACCCGCGGTGATTGCGGGCAGCGGCAGGCAATCGTTGTCCTGAGGGAACTCGTTTCCTAACAGAAACATGTGAACAAACGAACAGACCCGAAATAGACGCTAATGCGGTTTGTCCGAAATACCACCCTACCACGCGCGGAGCCCTACTGGGCAAGGTCCCACTTCCGCAAATTAGGATATTTCGGCCGTTGATCTTCGTTATCTACGGTCACTATCCACGGTAGTAGGCCTAAAGGGAGAAAAGGACAAAAAAGTCCCGGGGGGGTTGTAAGGCGTCCTCCATTTTTTTTTTTCCCTGTGATTTTTTTTCCTGTGATTTTTTTTTTTCAGTGAAAATTTGTTTTCAGTGAATTTTGAGAAGCCTGCTCTTTTTTCAGGAGGCGATGTGTTGGCGGGAAGACGGCAGGATCAGCGCCGCACAAAACTTCAACGATGCATGTTCGATTCTGCCGCCTTTTTTTTTTTTTTTTTTTTTTTTTTTGGGAAAATTCTACCGCCTTTGGGCCTCGCCACACCACTCTCGAAATGTGAAAAAGACAAAAATGTGGCGGATGCATCCAGCGGGAAGTTCATTCTCATTTTGCACAGTTCAAGACAAGAGTGGTTTGGCGATGGCGATGCCCTCATAGGGCTTCGCCACACCACACTTGACTTGAAATGTGAAAAAGACAGAAATGTGGGGCATGCATCTGGCGAGCTTGGAGGAGGAAGTTCATCTTCATTTTGCACATTTCGAGACTGGTGTGGCGATGCCCGTAGAGGTTCAACGATTTACGGCGGGCGTCGTCTCACTACACAACACTTCACATGCATTCGGAGCATTTAACGACTAGGTGCATTTGAAAAGTACATTTCGAGTCCGTCGGGGGTCCAGAAAGCGTCCAAATCTTTCAAAGAAAAAAGAAAAAAAGATAAACCGAAAGCGTCCAAGTGCCTGAAAGGCCGTCCTGTCCAGATTCGACAGGTAATTGTTTCTTTTGTTTTTTTTTTTGTTTTCCTACAGGTAATTGAATTGGTTGGGCTTTGGGAGATCGCCACAGCACTCTCGAAACGTGCAAAATGAGAATTATGAACGTCTCGCTAGAACATGGCCAGATGCGCCCGCCACATGTTTGTCTTTTTTTTCTTTTTTTTTTTTCATGTTTGTCTTTCTCACGTTTCGACAGTGGTGTGGCAAAGAGAGGCCGATAGGTCCTCGCCGGACCAGTAGCCAAATGTGGAAAAGACAAAAACTAAATAATGGCGAGTGTATCTATCCGCTAGCTTGGCCTAATACCGAGGGCCATCGCCACATTTGTAGAGGGGTGTGGTGAGTGATTGATGCCTTTGTAGGCACCCTACTTACAGACCATTGGACTCGTTGCACTCGTCGCCCATTGGATGAAATGGGGGGTGTATCTTCCCCTAGATGGTGGAAAGATACATGCCCTTTTTTTTTTTTTTTTTTTTTTTTTTTTTTTTTTTTTTTTGGAAAACAAGTCTTATCATATTCCAAAACCACATTTACCACGAGGCCAGGGACCTCACAATTCAACCCGGAGTTATCCCGGAAGCATCAGCCGGTTTAGCTTCAATGCACATCAATGAACATCAGGTATGAATAGTTCTAGTCTAAGTCAAAGAAAACCTTATGTTGTACCTACCTGTCTCTTATACACATCTAGATGTGTATAAGAGACAGCCTCCAGGCCGAGGGGGTGGACCTGATGGCAATGGTTTTGAAGGGGACGGGTAGTTTGTGGTGGAGATCCCTCCGGCAGCAGTTGGGTTTCGACGGGGGCAGGAGGCTGAGAAGGGTAATCGGGGGAGGGGTGTCCAGGAGTGGTGGGTTTGTGTGATTTGTTGTGTGATCGGGGCTTCCCATCTCATCTGGGTGGGCACATCGAGGTGAAGGGACTACCAGAACTGGTTGTCTTGGTGATTGTCAATTGAATGTAGGCACCGCTTTCCATTGCCATCTGCGTTCATCCTTCCGCCAGGGCTTTCATGTGAGGTTTTTGTGCCCGTCTAACGACGCGATCTTTTGTGTTGGATCAAGCCACGTCTATTCGAGGGTCTTGCTGTATTCAGCAATTTGGCTTGATCGGTAGTGGTTGTCAGTTTGTCTTTGAGGTTTCTCCAGGTCTTTTGGATGTTGATCCTTTATTGTTTCAACAGTATGTTGTATGGTTTGGATATAGCCAAAGGTATATTCAAGTTCTTGTCTCTCGAGGGAGCAGCGAGCCCGCCACACTACCATCAACACTTTTAACCTTGTGGATTTAAAGAGGTTGGATTGGAAAAGTGACCATACGACCGTGGAGGGTGGGGATTGGTCCAGCAGAAGAACAACCGGTTCCCAGGGAAGGTCAATACCTGTGAGGTGGTTCCACGTTGCTGCACACTACCGCCAAATCTGGTTTGTCGTTGGACAGTCCAGCAGGCAGTGTTCGAGGTCCGCTCTCTGCTTTTGGGATGATGCTCCGCAGTAAGAACAGAGGGGCGACAACATGCCTTTCTGCTCCAGTCGGGACCTTGATACCACCCAGTCTGGAGTTGGCAAACAGGGGTATATGATCTGCCATTGGAGTGCTCGTTCATAGGTGGGTATTAGTCCGAAATAGTGGGACCATCTGAAAATTTGTAGATCACCTTTTTTTAGTATAGATTCACGACGCCACCTGTCTTTTATAATGTTAGTTGTGTCGGTTCTCTTATGAGTCGTCCTATAGCAGTCTTTGACCGCGTATTTCCAGACTGACGGTGGTTTGGCTCTACCCCATTGCCACTCTTCGGGGTTAAATAGAAGAGATCATATTGTAGTAGCAGTCTCACAGCCCCACCAACCGCCTTCATCATTCCCCACCACTCGTACTCTTATGAGGCCTTACCAGGACTGTTGTTTGTCGAGGTCCTCGTTTCTGGTTAGTCTTGTCATTCTAACCCTAGGAAGCGCCAGATCATATGCTTTCAGTGTTGCCTTACTGTCGGGGCAGTTTTTGGTTCGATAGAGGACCATAATTTGAGACAGGTAAAGAAACTGCTTCGATTACCCAATCCCCTTCTTGGATGGTGGAGCCCTGTCTAAGGGCCCTGATCCATGCAATGGGGATGACTTCCTGCAACTCGTGAAGTTTTTCTTTCAGGTTTCGGATGTATTTCAGGGCTGGTTTAAGGTGGTCAACTGTTTTCCACTTACCAGCTCTCATGTCCCAAAGGCCCCCCACTGTGAAGACACCCCTTTTAGCTCATCCCAGCCAATGTGAGTCGTGCTTGATAGAAAAAGGTTGGACTTGCGAGGTCAGGATGTGGGGATACCTGAACCAGGGTTGTCTCCAGACGCCGTGCCACCATGACGGTGGTGGTAGTTTGTCTGGGCCGATATCCCTCCATAGTGCAAGGATGGAGGCCCAAAGGGAATCATTAGCTAGGTCCGACTCCATGGCCGTTGTGGGAAATTCCCGGTCAACCACCTTGAGGCTACTTGGGATGGACCACTCTGGATTTGTGAGCCATGTTAAAGGTTGAATTGGTCTTTCCTCTGTTGTGTTGGGGGCTAGGCATTGCAGCTAAATACCGTCCAACGGGGCCTATGGGATATCATTCTCCATCAGCAATTTAATGATGACTTTGAAAACCAACGCTTTGATTTCCCCTCTCCTGGTCGATGATTCTCAGGCCTCCTTTGACTCTTGGTTGGGCAAGGTGGGCCCATGCTACCCTTTTGATATAAGTCTGTAGTTTATGGTCGTTCCTCCAAAGGTAAGTAGCAGTTGCTTGTTTTAGGGCCGATATCTGTTTTGGGGGTAACATCCATAATGTTCTCCTATACCAATACTGGATACGATAGCGTTGTTAATGGTTATCCTGACTTTCGCAGTGACCATCCTTTTCTTATCTTTTTCTGTTTTTGTTTTTGGAAAAGCATGTTGGTATAAGATCTCTATGTCGTTGGTGCTGAGTGAATCATCGGGATCATTGATGCCTTGCGGGGAAGGAAGCCAATCTTTTGTGTATTTTGTATGTGGAGCCGAGAAAAGTTTGGCATCATCTCCTTCAACGATTTGAACACATAGTATAAACGATATGAATACATAGTTTATGACTCTGAATATTCTTCGACGATATAAACACATTGTACGGGCAGGGAAGGATGCTAATATTCTGTGTATTGTGTATCTAGAGTCGAGGTATAGCATCCGACTTTAGCAATAGCCCATAGACGATATGAATACATAGTCTATGACTCTGAATTTTCTTCGACGATAAGAACACATTGTACAGGCAGGGAAGGATGTTAATCTTTTGTGTATTGTGTATCCGGAGCTGAGGTCTAGCATCCAACCTCAGCAACAACCTGGATTACAACAACAAAAAAAAAACTCGATGAAAGTTGACACGATCTCCCTGGACTATATGAACACATAATGCGGACTATATAAATACATATAGTCTTGTGGACTAAACGAATACATAGTCTGTAGGATATCTGACGACGATGGGCTATATGAATACATAGTCATACGAACTGTATGAATACATAATCATACAGACTATATGAATACATAATCTATGGAATACTCTACGGACTACCAGTACACGGCTACATGGGTCGTGGGCCTGACACCTTGAATTATTGAGGCACGAAACGAAAAAGCGACCACCGATCCAATATATCAACGGCAAGCCCAACATTTTTTTGTGGCGACAAGTTTTGGATTGCAAGGCTACGAGCTATAGGACGTGAAGAGCCTGCGGTCTATATGAGCACGTACGGAATGGACTACGAGCTATATGATGGTAATAGTCTACGGAATATATAAGCACACTCGCGGGGTGGATTCAACCCAATCTTCTCTGAGTTAACCCCCCAGTTGTAGTTTTTTCTTAGGGGTAACGACGCGGGAGTCACAAAAACGAGTTATAACTGCACTATGGGCCAAGATACAGTTTGCAATTACACTTTGAGGACCCTACCTGGCTAGGAAGTTGGGTTGCATACATTGTCCGAACTGCAATTGCAAACAGTTTCTTGACCCATATTGCAATTATAACTATTTTTTGTGACTCCCTCTTATTTTTCCCTTTTTTTTTTTCTTTTTTTCTTTTTGACTTAAAAGACAACCCTTTATATTGTCTTGAAGGACAAAGCAGCTAGACCAGTCAATCCGTACCCTTGTTCCCCTGAATAGAACCTAGGGGTCATTTTTGCAGCATCTGAACGGAAAGGTGAGTCAAATAAGGGTTATAATGACCGTACGTTCTATTCGTGGGAAGACGGGGTGGAGGTAATGCCCGAGTTAGTCGCTTGTTGATAACAATACATCTGAAGCCTGCCGTCTTCCCCCAAGCACAAAGCACCATCATTGCATCTGACCGGAAATACAACTAATATACATACATAATGGAGGTGCGTTGTGCTCTGGGAAAGACGGTAAGCCCGTCTATTGCTCACAACCAATCCTTGCCGCCATAGCTGGTAGTTCGTAATGTTCCCTCTACCAGCGATCATGAGAGCAGGCATACATGGATGAAACCTTTTTTTTTGGGGGGGGGGGTGTGGTGTGGGGAAAGTAAGGGATCCTTTATTTCAAAGAGTAAACCTTTGAGGTAGGGAATCCTCTACAAAACAACCCAGAGGTAACCTTGGCACCAAAATCAATATTTCAGCTTTAGTTTATCAGAGTCCGATTCCTGCAACGAACCTTAAGCCCTTAGGTCTTAAGCCAATTCGAGTTTGATTTCTATCGAGGCCTCGGCTCGTCTGAGAGAGTAACTGTGTCACCACTGTTGTCGTCTGGCCTGAAGTTAACCAGGCAGTTTTTCTAGCCTCTCAATGATCTCTCTGCTCCTTGTCAACCTTCCTACTCTACTGCAGACCTAAAATGGGCTGCTTAAACCTCCACGTTAGCACTCCTTCCTCTGTCCTAGGTGCTAGATACGCACTACTTCCGCCTGTCTCCTGCGACTATAAAGACCGAGTGCCCTGGTCTTATTTCTCTATCGGTGCCAATAACTTATGTTTCCCGAAAAGAAATTTTCCAACTTACTTGAAGCCAATGTCTCTTACTACCCTATCTCTTATTTTACTCAGTATCTTATCTTCCTATAAGGTACATTCACTTCAACCACTGACAAAGCTTCAACTTGTTCCCCTCAACTACCTTGACCAGCCAATTTGGCCCTCTGGCTCGCGCCCACGTTCTTTCGAACCATCTTACACCCTTCCACGGGATTGGGTTCTGACACTTTCGTTTGTTCCAATCCGATTTAATATAAAGCCTTAATTTGTCGTGAATCTGAGATTTTATCTCCGCATCTAAGGTGCCTTTGTTTTGAAAACAGGTTTTGTTTTTGCAGTCTGAAATGACCAAGCAGATGATTGCTCTACATGACTGGGATACATACCCACACCCTTCCGTTGGGTGCATGAGAGGAGGAAGCAAGCCTTGGAGCACCCAAGCTTTATCCCACTTCCAATCTCATGTTGCAAAGTTCTTCCAATGAAGTGACCACCAGTCTCATATACGCTTAGAAGTAGGGCAGTCCCACCAGAGGTGGACTGTTGACTCGAAGGGCCAAATGCACCTACTGCATCCTAACCGAACACTCATGTCTTTTTCAGCTAATCAAACAGCAGAGGGTGTGACCAGTAGGGATAGAAGCCACAAAATTGTTGCATGCCTTTGAGAAGGGAGGATCTGTAGTTGCCTCCATAGGCGACCAATGTGTGTCAGAGCCTGTGTCCCTGCTCCTGCAATCAACGACTCTCATCTCTCTACCACTACCAAGGTCGGTCGACGTGCTGAGAACATCAGTTCCTTTGTGCTTTTCATCTGTGATAGAGGCAATGTAGACCCTTCCTTCCCCATTCCTCTCCAACCCCATGCTGCCAGATCAAGCTTTCGCTTGTCTAACGAAATGTCTGAGAGAGAAATGGTTTCATGTTTGTCTTCCTCATCCCAAATTTCCTGCACCTTGATTTGCTATAGGTGAGAGTCAAGTTGTGGCCTACTTGATACCTATCGTCGGTCCCTAGAAGTTTGTGTTTCTGCTTCTGACTCGGAGTCCGAGTCTTCGTCCGACGATTCGTAGCAAGAAAGGAGTCTCGATGAGGGAAGTTTGTCCCACCTTTGGAAGTTCCTTGATCGGTCTTTTGAATAGGAAATCAGTTTCCAGTACATAGGGTAACCATCCTGAGGTTTGGTGATGTACCGAGTGTCTGGGGGGTCCACTGCTCCCGAGGACAACCGATCCTTCCAAAAGTGTAGGATCGCTCTGATAAGTTCCTCCAACTTATTCTCCACATTTTGCAAATTTTCCAGTTTGAATGTCAGGTCCTCTTTAGATATCCAATCTGCTGCCATCGTGTCCCAAATGTCACCAACGCAAAGGATTCCTTTGCCGATCAATTTTTCACCAAACGCACCCGCTTTTTGTTAGCTCTGAAGATTTGGCCTTGATGGTCTACCACGTGCGGGTTGTCGAACAGCGGCTGACTAAGGACCTCCGTCTTAGTGACAGGCGTTAACCACTCGGTTGGTTTGACCTTTTTTCACGCCTTGATTATGTCAGCCCAAGATCTAGAGCGGACCTTCTTACTCAGGTAAGATTCTAGTTGGAGGCATACCCATACATCTTCCCCACGGAACAGTCTCATTCAGTGGCCAAAATCTGTTCTGCCATCTGTAGCCAGTGCTCCAAACCATCGTTGTCTACTGCCCTGATGATCCAGTTAGCTAGCAGGATGCATTTCCTTCGTTGTGGGTCACTGATGCCCAACCCTCCTTCCTCCCTTGGTTGAGATATTAACTTCAGGCTACCTTCGAGATAAAGCCTTGGTCTATGTCCCCTCTTGGTTTCCAGATGAATCTGGCCGCCATTCTTCTTGTTTCTGCTAACAAGGATGGGCTCAACAACCGAATGGAGCCCACGTAATTTAGCAGTGAGAGAAGAGAGGTGTTTATCACCATTATTCTTCCAAAGATTGATTGGTGAGGTGTTGTTGATCTTTGCCACCATTCGGTTTTGGAGGATTTCCTCCTGAACCTCAGGTTTCGAGCGCAACCATTACCCCTAGGAATCTCTCCGCTTTACCTGCGTTGATGCGCCGCATCCCCCAGTGCGCCTCTAGCTCAAGCTCGAGCGGCAGAAAGTACAGAGATTTACGCCAATTCACTGCGGCTTCTGAGAACAATGAGTATTCGTCCAACATGACATTTAGTGCTTCTAGGGCCTTAGCGGAGTTCTCACAGATAGCAAACAGGTCATCTGCGAGGGTCTTTGCCTTGCAAGTTGACTGTTTCAGAGCTAGGCCTATTATCTCTGGCCTGCTTCAGATATTACACATAATAACCTCGAGTTGAATGACGAAAAGCAGAGGGGTCAATGGGCAACCCTGCCGAAGGGATCTAGATAGAGGGAAGGGATCGGACAGGAGAACGTTAATCAGTATTGAGGTCGTGGAATGGGTATACAGAGTTACCACCTAGCTACAAAAATTATCTTTGAAACTCATTTTGCGCAGGGTTGTGAGCACAAGGCTCCAATTCACTCTGTGGTACGTCTTTTCGAGATCTAATAGCAAGACTGAAAACGGTATGTCCTCCTTTCAACGATCTCGAGAGTCTGAATGGCCGTTACTATATTCTTAAAGATCGAACGCCCCTGCGCGAAGGCTGCTTGGTCTTTGCCAACTAACCCGTGGAGATACCTCGACAATCTTTTGGCTAACGTTTTTGCTAAAATTTTGTAGGATACATTTAACCTGGAGATTGGACGCCAATTTCTGATGTCTTCCCTTGACCCTTTCTTGTACATCAGTGTGATCACTCCAAAGCACATATTATCAGAAAGTTTGCCTCCAATCAGGACATTATTGTAAATTTCCAACAGAGTTTCCTCTATGTCTGGCCAGGCTACTTAAGAATTTCGAGGGGAGGTCATCGGAGCCCGGGGCCTTACCCTTTGCCATTGCCTTAATTGTCGCTTTGACTCCTATGTCTGTAAGAGGTCGGTCCAAATCTAATCGAGCAATGTGTGGCAGGTTCACGTTTACCACTTCCCATAGTTCAGTCAAACTTTGTTGTCCCATAGCTAATTCATCGGAATTGCGCCTTGACGTGAGAATATCACAGAAATATAGTTCAACATAGTTACACATTTCCCGTGTTGAGATTGCTACGTACACGTTGTCATCGAATGGGTGGGATAATGTTTTCATTTCTTTATACGCGAAGCAGGGGAGGAGTCTCTGAAACGTGTGCTTAGTCATCCGATCTCTTGTCTCTATACCCTTAACTGTCAGTATCTCCTTCCATCGGTCGGATTTGGTTTCCTGAATCTCATCCCATACTTGCATCCTTTCTGCTCTAACCACTCCCCACGATGGATCAATCGACCTATGTGGCAGGTTCGCTATCCTGCTCTCCGCTTCTTCCAATCCCTTCTTAGCTCTGGCCTCCTCCTTATTGTCATGTAAGGCTAGGATCTTGGAGAATACGCAGAGCATATTCGAAATGAATCAAAGGCAAGCGTCCCACCAGATACGCAGATCGGGGAAGAGGTGTTTCCTCTGCCTCCATTTCTCCAGTTGGGTATGTACCCACTTCCTTATCTTTGGTTCCTTTCAAGTTAATGTTTCCGTATTTAATTTCAAAATCCCTTTCCCTCTGACAGGTCCCTCTCCCCACAGGAGCTGGAGAACCACTGGATTATGGTATGAGATCGGGTGGGGCTGTGTGGATACATCTACGGTGCTGCTCCAAATGGATTTACTTGTTAGTAAATTGTCTAACCTGCGTGGGCCTACCCTCCTGCCTGCTTGCAATTGGGAGGAAAACCACGTATAGCCTGGGTTTGTACTATTCGTTAGTCTGTATGGATCCAACAGATCCAGTCTATCACTATATCCAACAATGCATCCAAATCTTTTCCCGCTTTACCAGTCGCAAAGATAGGGTTGGAATCATCGATTGCCACATTCCAATTGTCGGAAATAATAATGTCCTCGACATTGGGGAGACTGTCCATTAATAATTCAAAGAATTATCTTCGTTCCATTCTATCTGCTGCCACTGCAAGAGCATAGATCATGGTCACTGACCACTCCTTACCTGCCGATCGAACCTTGATCCAGGCTCAGCGCCCTTGTTGGTCGAAGTCGTGGTCAAGTATCGTCTAGATTACAGTGTAATAAGATAGCCACACCCCCCCGTAATTCAACAGTCGGTGCCCATACCTGAGGTCCATCCCACCATGCCCCTAGCATCATAATCTTTTCCTGGTCCAACTATGTCTCTTGCATGCATAGGATCGAAATTCGATTGTCATGCATCCAGGTTTTGATCCTTGACCTTTTTCCTCATCCGCTACAGTCGCAGAGTCCTCGGACATTCCAGGTCGAGATTTTAACTTGGAGCATGGTCGTTCCCAAATCCCGACCGAGCTTGGATGCGGAGAAACGGAATAGAAGAGCCAAGTGATGCCTGCATTCAAGTTGCTTGGGGTCCCTTGTCCCAACGTTGTGTCAAAAATGATTGAAAAGAAGATGGGTGCAGGGATCTTGCGTTCGGGATCTTCTGGGATAGTGTCCCCAGACAGGTAGCATCGCAATCGCCTAGTAGGGTAATCTTTGACAGCTCGGGGTGGTTCGGGTAGGAGAGTCATTCCATAGGAAACAGGCTCAGGCCCTAACTGACTAATCGCGATAGTGCTTCCTGTGTAATCCTGGTATCTAGGGTGGGGGTAAACAATTTCGCTTTAACCCCAGGGCGTTCCACAAAAAATCGGGGGGTGGGGATATCAGGTACATTCCTAACCATTACATCACTACCATATAGTCTATGTGTAATGTTCAAAATTTCCAAGGGCATTGGTGGTGAGGCAATAGGTTGGGAGGGGAGGAGAGTTACCCCTCAGCTTGACTCGTCGACCATGCCAGTGCGAATGTACCTTCCACTGTAGTCATAAATAACAGTGGGAGCATGTGTTTCTCCCACTCCCGTTTGCCCCCTTTCGATGTGGCCTGCCTTCGATTCCGCTTCATGCTTCCTTGGGCCTGATTCGCCTGGTCCTTTCTTGCGACTGAAGCTGAGGAGTGTTCCCCTTCCACCTGTTCTTCGATACGATACTCTCGCATATCTTCGCCGAGCCTCCTTCTTTGTTTTGTTGGTGTTGTTTCCTGCCTGCATTCGTCCTTCGAGCCTGATAGGGATTGTGACTTCGATGTGCTTGCTCTCGTGTCTTCCTGATCCCTTGGTCTGGGCTGTGTTGCTTCCTTTGTAATTCCTCCTTGAGCTCTTGACTGAATTCCTTCTTCTGCCCGAGTTGGGTAGGCCAGGGAGAAATTTGGATTGTCCCTCGCCACCATCCCATCTCGAGGTGCAATGCCTTGTGGGCCTCTGCTACCACGGGGGCCCAACTTCCTTGAATAGCTTGGTTGTTTGGTAGGTCTCCCACTCTCATTTGAAATTCTTGATGATGACTTGGCAGTGTTCCTCGATCGTTGTTGGTTCTCTGAGTGCCTTCTGCTTCCGCTTCCATGGGAGTCGACCGGTCGGCCTCTTCCTACTGATGTGGTCGGGCTTTCGTTCCGACTCGGTGTTGGGGTTGCTTCGCGTCTGGAGTTTCTTCGATTGCTTGGGGAAGTCCTTGGAGATGGCCTCGAGGGATGAGCGCTGTTGAAAGATGGTGCTCCACTTGAGTTCGGGCTTGGAGTAGGGCTTGGATCCCGTCTGCGCCTTTGACGTGGACAGTCGTCCGCCAAATGATAGTATCGCCTACACCGACTACACCATGGAGTTTGAGCATTTGCCACTTTCAACTCGATTATCTTCCCCTGGAACGTCGTGAAGGATAAGGTCTCCTTCAGTCTTGGTAGGGTTTCGATTGCTATATCAATGCGTACATTGATAAGTTGCGGAGTCCTTGCATCTCGTTCCGATAGATAGACCTTGATGACCTTCCCGATTGACAGCTCTGCTGCTGATTCCAAGTAGCAATAGGCATCACTTGGAACGTCCAGAATTCTGATAAAAAAATAATTATTGGTCGCTTCTTTCCTTAAGTCCTGGATCTCCTTCTTGGTCAACCACGGTTTGAAGGCGATGTTATACCACCTCCGGGACCCACGAAGCGCCACTCTGATATCTCCTTCTTGGATCATCCATTCGAGCACCCTTGTATCCTTGGCGATGTATGAGAGGACGTTGCTTGATTCTATGCAGACGCGGCCACGTGTGATTGACGGGTCAAAGTGTTCTTCGCCCATCCAGATGTGTTCGTACGCTCGCGCCACTTCTTCCTTGACCTTCTTGGATAGGTTCTTAGAACCTTTGTGGAAGATTACCGTCACGGTTCGCTCCTTGAGCCATTTGACTTTGATCTCGTCGAGAGACGGATTCAAGGTGAAATGAGCTTTAGTTCCTTCCTCTGACAGTTCGCCAATGTCCCATCCAACCGGAAGGATGCCGATGTCGAAGCACTTCGCTAGCATGTCCCTCACCCGTTCTTCCTCGGCCCAATAGTTTGTCTGGGCCTGAGGGGGAGAGCGGTTTTGTGGGTTCGCCCCTTCGTCCTCTGCCATCTTCGCATGCGGAGAGCACGCTTCGCCATCCGCTCCTACCATCCCAACATCTCCCACGTGAGGATGTGGGATAGCAGAATCTTCGTCAACTTCCATGGTGGCAGTAGCTATAGCTATGGCACTATTCTCACCAAGGAGTGCCCCTATCAGCTTCGCCAGTCTGGATCTGGGCTCAAAGGCTACTTGCTGTTGTCCTGGTATGAACTTGGATCGCCGCGGTACTCTCGATGGTCTCGACGGGTCTTGATGTTCTCAATGGGTGGGTGGGGCTAGCCTACCGAAGCTACAAGGTCAGACATGGCTGACTCCTTTGTGGTTCGTGTGAACCTTCGCGCTAACCACGGTGGCTAGGCGACGGCGGCTAGGCCGGTCGGTGCGAACGGCGGCCGTGAGACCGAGCGCTGCATGCGGCGCGAACCAGTGGCCCCCTTACCATTATGGAGAAATTTCCGTGGCTGGAACTCAAGGCACTCTAAATGCAGGGTGAGTCTCAAAAAAAAAAAAAAATGCAGGGTGAGGTTGATGTTCTGTCCAACTTTCACAGTTGATCAGGGGTCTGTTTGCGTGCATATGCATGTCTACTGCACGCATACCAATGCATGTAGAAACACAGAGATAGAAAGATAGATACACACACACACACACACACACACACAC
>BFEA01000172.1:880490-895232 GCA_003427395.1 Chara braunii | reverse complement strand
AGACGACACCTCACAGGCTCTATGCCACGGGCAAAAACGCGGCAGCAGCAGCAATGGAGTATGAACGCGGAACTCCCAGAAAGCCTCCGGGAGTCAGTCTATTCTCCCAATCAACCTGTGATACGGTATAGACAAGCACCTTCACTCCCCGCGCGTGCGCAGAACGCCTAGTAAGCAGCTACCGTAAGCTCGACACCCAGCCCAACAACTCCTTCGTTACCCCACCAGCTCTTCTGTCTCGCCATCGTCATGCTCCATGTCGTCTAACGGAGGAGTTGTTGGGATGGGTGTCGAGCTTACGGTAGCTGCTTACTAGGCGTTTTGCGCATGCGCGGGGAGTGAAGGTGCTTGTCTATACCGTATCACAGGTTGATAGGGAGAATAGACTGACTCCCGGAGGCTTTCTGGGAGTTCCGCGTTCATACTCCATTGCTGCTGCTGCCGCGTTTTTGCCCGTGGCATAGAGCCTGTGAGGTGTCGTCTCTGGGGATGCCTGTGGAGTTCAGCGGAGTGAGCCTTGCATGACCCGAAGTGCGAGAGGAGTAGCTACCTGTCATCATCAGTGTCCTCGTCCATCTGCATCAGGGAGGCTCGTCACCACGGTAAAGGTTTTGTTATCATCATCAGGGCTGTTCGTCATCGCCATCAGGGTGCTGCTCTTCATCATTATCAAGGCGGTAACAGGACCCGCGTGCAGCTTGTTAGCAACATCTCGTCACTGGTATTAGAAACAAAGTACGTGACAGCACCGTCATGTTGGGGCTGTGGTCTTTACCATCATCACTATTGCAGCCGCTCGTTGGCATCATCATCAGTATTGCCCTCATCAATGTTTTACTATTTTAGGGGCGCTGTTTCATCCCTCTTATTATCATCACCAGTGCATCATCACAGGTGCACGTTATTAGCAGTATCATCATCCTCAATTCCTCATCATACGGCGCGCGCTGGAAAACTGCATGCAACAAGGAAAATAGCGCGCGCGCGCTCAACGATTGCGCGCGATCGGGCGCACGCCCTAACCTGAAAATTGGACCACCGATGGTCTATGTCGAGGAGATGAGGTGGTCCAAATTTCAGATCAAATGGTCCCGTGGATCATGAGATATTGAAGATTCGGGGTGCGCCATGAAATTCGAGTATGTCGGGCGATGTGGACGACGGGGCAAGGCGATCGTCATCAACATAATAGATAATTAGTCCACATCCTTATCATCATTACATCTCTATGGGTGTTTAGTCATCTCTATAGTGCTTTTCACCATCTATAGTATCACGATCATCAACACTTTTATCCTCATAGCTAGCATTTGTTGTATCACCATCATCAACACTATCATCCTTACAGCTACCATCCGTAGGCGAAGTTGATCGTCACTACTATCTTTAGGCTACCGATTCACTCAAATAGTCATCTGTAACATTTCGATCATTATTACTACCATCATCAATATTAAATATCAATCTGAAAACCTTTTAGTCTCAAGGTACCGTTTTCGGCTACCCAATTATCCAATAGTCATAAATATTTACATCCTGATTAGCTATATCTTGATTACCTACATCTAGATTACCTATATCCTGATTACCTATATCCCGACTACCTATATCTCGATCACCTATTTCTTGATTACTTACTTCTTGATTATGACTATTTGTAGCAGAAATTTCAGACATAACGTTTTCATGTTGGGATTGTTTAGCAATTTCGCCACTGGGATCTGCCCTGCATGTTCCCCCTTTGTTTCGTTTATTTCATGAGTTTTTGCAGACGCTGTAGTGGGGATAGGACTTCGGAGGTTATGGCTGGAACTTTGGTAGGCAGGGGGTTTTAGAGACTCCAGGGTACAGATACACGGTAGTTACCCACAGCAGGTCTGAGATCCGCCTGGCCTAAGTTAGGGGACAAGCCAGGGGAAGGACGGTAGGACTGTCAGCCTGGGCTCCGTCTGGCCTTGGGTAAGCTAGGGGAAGGAGAGATAGGGCTGGCTATTTGTGGGTATAGACTACTAGTTAGCTGTCCCCGAAAAATTAACCTTCGGGTCTGTTATATGGGAGCCTTATTCTACAGGGGTGTTGCATGGTGGGAGGCAGTAGCCCTATTGGGAGTAGGGCAGATTGAGGATTGTCTGAGTCTGGGGCCGGGGTTGGAGAGTTGGTCGCCTTCAACCCCAGCGGGGGCAGATAGGGATAAGGGGTGGGCAAAGGCAGGCTCTAGGAGGGGATTGGTTGCCGTTGCGGAGGTGGTGGTGGGAGGGGAGGGGATCTGTTTTATGTTGGGGCCGAGGGATTTTCCTCGGTGGAGGCAGCATGAGACAAGGTATAGTGAGTATGGATTGGTTTGAGCTGTGACCAATGGAAGCGTATCCTTTTTACGTCGTCGTCAAAAAAAGATCTGATGACATTTTCTCAATTCCTTGATTGGACTCCAATTATCTTCTCTCTCTTTGAACTATGTGGTGGAGGAGGTCGGCTCGTCGAAGGGAGATGGAAAATTGMAGTCCATTCTWAACCATATGGGTTTTGGAGAGGTTGATTGTCYGCYGTTTCTTATCTTYCGAACTATGTGGTGGAGGAGGTCGGCTCGTCGAAGGGAGATGGAAAATTTAAGTCCATTCTTAACCATATGGGTTTTGGAGAGGTTGATTGTCCGCTGTTTCTTATCTTTCGAACTATGTGGTGGAGGAGGTCGGCTCGTCGAAGGGAGATGGAAAGTTTAAGTCCTATTTCAAACCAAAAAACGTTGTTGTAATTAGATTTTTCTAGTAGTTCCTGGTTCTTTCTCATGCAAGTTCTGATGAAATTTTCCGAATGTATTCGTGATGGGACGCTGGGCCCGGTTCCCAGTTTTGTGCCAACCTATGAGGAAAAGTTGTATCTATGGGACGCTGGACCCGGTTTCCAGCAGGTGCTGCTCCTCACCAATAGATGGAGCTTGTTTTTAACAAAAAAAAAAAAAAAAAAAAAGTCTGGCCCCATCAGAAATACCAAGCTTGTTCCACAACCAATGGGTCGGCAGGGGTTGCCATTTGGGTACCACCGGACTCCAAGATAGAAATTGTATACTGCAAAGCTTATCAGGAACAAGGTCGATGGATGGTTACATTAGTAATGTTCGAATTGGAATTAATTTGTGTCCTAAATATTTATGGTCCAAATGTATCACATGAACGTATAGAGTTCTTTCAAAGCATTAGAAACCATATTCCTAATGGTGTTCCAATCATCTTAATGTTGCACCCGACAAATGGTTAGACAGATGAAGAATCCCTTCTCCATGTCCTACATATATAGAGGAGGATGAACAAATTATTCAACATCTTTGCGAATCAGAAAATCTGTTTGATACATATAGGTGGTTTTGCCCACAGGAGAGGACATATACGTGCATTAGGAATGATGACTCTTCTCATCAATCAAGATCAAGGATAAATCTGATTCTTATGTCCGAAGACTTAAACTGTGCTTTAACGAGAGTTAACATCTTTCCCTTAAGTCCATGGAAAGGAATACATCATAAAATGTGTGCAGTTTTACTTTCCTTCCGTAAAAAACCAGATTAAGGCAGAGGTTTCTACAAACTCAATTCCTCCCTCCTCAAACGAAAGGATTTCAGAACGTTTCTTCAGGATGTATGAAGTTTCTGACATTCTACCCAAGATAGACATGAATCATATATAGCATGATTCAATAATGCTGTAGTTTATTCGGCTAAAAATTGTAATGAATTCTCTAAGGTAATCGCCAAAGAAAGATATAAGAAGGAAATTAATATTCAGGAGCAAATTCTCAAATATGAGCAAGAAGACTGTCCACAACAAGTATCTCAGCCAATTGATATTCTTGCACTCAGGAACCAACTATTAACCTTCGCGCAACAGCGTTGGCAAGGTCAACTAATTAGAGGGAAACTCTTCAAACATTCGACAGAAGGACAAATGGAAGCACTTTTTTTTTTTTTGGCTCGCACCAGAGCTAGAAGAACGACGGTTGAAGCTTTAAAGGATCCACAATAGACATCACAACAAGAAACTACCACTTCTGTCAGTAGTCTGAAGGTGGCATATGACTTCTTCAAAAATCTTTTTATTTCAAGGGTCGACGCGTCGAATGTAGATCCGTCCTTACAGGAATTTTTGGCCTCCATGACTCAAGAATTGTTACAAAGACAAAAGGAAAGATTGGAAGAACCTATCACTAAGGAAGAAATTTGGATTGCGTTGATGCAAATGGAAGAGGATAAAACTCCGGGTTTCGATGGTCTCCCTAAAGAGTTTTGAGAAACAATGTGGCCATATTTCGCAGATGATCTGATAAAATTTTACAAACAAGTCAAAGAGATGGGAAGCATGAGGGAAATAGTTAGGCAACAAATTTTAACCTTGTTATACAAAAAGGGCGATAAAACGAATATAAGAAATTATAGACCCATCACCTTACTTACGGTAGTGTACAAAATGTTGGTCAAAGCTATCGTGAATCGTTTCATTCCAATAATGCGAGATATCATTCATCCCTCCCAAACGAGATTTATTAATGGAAGGAACATACAGGATAACATATTGCTCATCAATGAGATGATTAAGCTTTCTCGACAAAACCACAAAAAAACTGCATTTGTCTTTATAGATTTTGAGAAAGCTTATAATCATATGGACTGGAAGTTTTTGGATGCTTGCTTAATTAAGTTGAATTTTGGTCCATCAATTCGTAGGTGGGTTACTATCCTTCATTCTAATGCCACTACTAGGGTTCAGGTCAATGGTCTTCTTTCTCCGGAAATCAGACTCCAGAGATCGGTCAAGCAAGAGGATTCATTAGCTCCATTTTTTTTTTTTATTATAATGGAAGCATTATGAGCCAATCTAAGAACTAACCAGAACCTTAAAAGACTTCAGATTACAGAAATACCGACAGAGGCTATACCAATTTGCTCCATGTTTGTTGATGATCTAACCATAATGATGGAGGCATCCAAAGAGAATATGAAAGAAATAAAAACACTAATGGATAAGTTCTCCCTTCTTTCATATATGGTGGTCAATTGGGGGAGTAAGACACAGGGATGGTGGATTCACTCTCAAGGGGATAGGCCTCCTGAGAATCCTAGGGTAAAATGGTTACCATTAGAGACACCAATCAGGGTTTTGGGAGTGGTACTCACAGCTAGGGGGAAGCCTAATTCTTTTGATGTATGGATCACCTCCCCAACTATAAAAAAAATGAAGCAATGAAAAAATCAACACACTTCACTATTTGGTAGGGCTCTGGTCATCAATAATGTAATCTTGACTTCTATCTGGTACAAATCTGCTTTGTGGTCAATAAGTAATGGATCGGTCAAGGAACTTAGGAGGCAACTCACGACTTTCTTGTGGCGTGGAGATCATGAAACGACACATGTAATCCCTAGAGTGGGCTGGAAGGTTCTTATCCAGCCGAAGTCCAAAGGAGGACTAGGCATTTTGGATTCTTCAATCCAGTGCCAAACACTAGCTCTCCAATGGCTAAAACGACTAATATTGGTCACGGATCTAACATAACAAGCATTGACACTGGAACAAATACGCAGAATGGCTCCACAAACTACAAAAGATGTCAATCCACTGATTTGGGTTGAGGACAGATACTGGTCCATTCCTCGACCACAATCACAATCTCAAAAGGAGGGGGATAAAGGGGTAGTAAGAAGGGATCTGGTTTTAAACAGTTTTTGGGCTACCCTATTGAGAACTTGGTGAAATCTGCCTTTGCCAAACAAATCAATTCCTTCTAGGTATGAGGAAGTCCTACGTCAACCAATTTTTGGCAATAGATGGATCACGGATGCACAAAGAAGAGTGTTCATAAGTTCCACATCCCCGTGGTCCACTTGGGTTAAGCATGGTGTAGTAAGGATCAAGGATTTATGGGACCCGGAAAACAAAAATTGGAAATCAGTAAATCAATTTAGAAAGGAAATTAAGTATGCACACAATCTAGCTGGGAACCTTGATTTAATGATTTCATCCTTTCCTTTGGTCTGGGTAGCCGCCCTGAGAAAGTGACCTATTTTCTTGGTTGCAGATTGGGTGTGTGCTCATCTAACGACGGGTTCCAGGGTAGTGGGACAAATTCTGGATATCCACAAGCCCTAGTAAACATCTTTGCACTCCATAAGGACTTCTCTCTATCGCAAGATAATCAGTATAAAGTGGAGTTCTTACATTTTGACTCACTCTACAGAGTGAGAGCTTTGTATTGTCCAGTATCTAAAGGATGGACTGTGTATGCCCCGAATATTCCTCTACAGGAACTCCCTCTGGATCCAACAGAATGGACCTGGCGCACCAACAGAAGATGCAAGGCTCATAAATTACAATCTTTATCAGTCAAAGCCTCGTATCGCCTGTTACGCCCAAAGCTTGATGTTCTTGACATAATACGGGAACGATGAACCCGACATTTAAATATATACACAGATTTGCTCAGGCCAATCAAGTGGTGTCAAGCTTTCAAAGATAAACCAGCTAAATTTGTATCACTGCAATGACATATTATCCATCGATGTTTACCAACAAATGACTGGTTGATTGACCATACCACGCTGGAACAGAGGGGTGTAGCTCTACCATGGTGTTGTACATGTGTGGAAGTTTTTCCTAGTAGGAGGATTAAAGAGACAATCGAACACATTTTTTTGCAATGCCCGGGGGCAAAATTGTTGTGGAGGCGTTGGGATCATGTATGGAACAAATTGACAGGCTTAGACTGGCCTTGGGACTGGAGGGTGATCCTCCTGGGGCATTGGCGTCCGGTACTCATTTGCCTTTCAACCTTTCAACAAAATTTATTTAACATTGGTAGAAAGACCATTTTATGGGCACTATGGTATAAAAGATGTGTAATTACAATGAAAAAGGTAAGGATTGAGAGAAAGAAAATGTCTGAGCTTGTTCAACAATTAATTGAAACAGAAATAAGATCCCAATGAGACAAGATTAAATATGAACTTCACACACTACAACAAAAACAGGACATTAAGAAACGAATTCAAACTTTTACAAAGGACTGGCTGGGTAACTCCTCAAGAGAAACACCGGGAAAGGTAGAATGGCCAGGAGGGAAAGAAGATGGGACGAATTTCAAAAGAGATTATTAGATCACCTTCCAGGACTGGTTTGAGGTGCAGGTAGAAGCTAATTTGAGGTCCCCAGAAACATTTCAGATCTCTTTCCTCCTTCTGAGCTTGCTTTGGTGGATCTTCATTGGTTTGGAGGGGGGGAGGGATAACAAGATTTTATTCTCTTCATTATGATAACAAATATCTGTGTTTGGATTAGTCAGAACGGGATGGGTTTCTTAGATTGGGCGCTGCTAGCATTTAAATAGGTATCTGGCGGCCAGATTATGGCCGAAGAGGCAACTTTCTCTCTTTTTGTCACATCTCTCCTTGATCCATGGTTCAATATATTATATGTAAGGGACGCTGGACCCGGTTTCCAACAGGTGCAGCTCCCCACCAATAGAATGAAGCCAAAGTAAAAAAAAAAAAAAAAAAAAAAAAAAAAAAAAAAAAAAAAAAAAAAAAAAAAAAAAAAAAAAAGGGTGGGGAAGGAGAACCTTTGTTCAAGGTGGGGTACTAATGCGTTTCCCCATGACCAATCGTGGCCAACAGCCAAGGACAGAAGGAAACCTTACCCCTATCATCTATCATAGACAGTCCTGAGTCTCTTCCCCAAGTGTCCCAGAACCACTTCCCTTGATTCGGACTCATTTCATTTGTCGTTTGCCTTCTCCTTCGCCAGTCACACAGTATCGTCCTTCTAATTTATGAAGTAATCCGCTTCTTAACTTGAATGTCCGACATGAACTGGCGGCGGAGCAATTGATTGTTCCTATCGTCCAAGATCACCTTCATTATGATAGCTCTGATCACTAGTGCCACGTACTTCCATTCACACTTGCCAGTCACACAACCTGTCAGGATCCACTCATCTGTCCATTTCTACTTATTTTTCGTAAACTTATCCCAATGTTGAATCCACCAGTTCCAGATTCGCCGAGAGGCAGGACAAGTGCGCTATAGGTGTCTTGTAGTTTCCCATCCCCATTGGCATCTAATACAGGTCGTAGGAATTTCCATACCGTTTGCCACCAACCAAACAGCTGAAACTGTAGCCAGAATAGCTTGTAACCAAAACATACTAGCCAACTTTTGAGAGGGTATACCTTTCAGATTAACCCATAAAGACTGCATCGATTCAAGAGAGGTACCTGACATATCTAATTCAGACCGTCTCTTCAATACTGTGGTGTACGATTGCGTCTTAACTTTCGTCCTCAAAATTCCAACACCTACTTTAGGTTTGTACTCATCTAAACAAATTAATTTGCCCTTCTGGGTACTACACCAACCTACTGCAGATAAGTGGGTACCTAGTGAGATCACTGGTCTACCTTCCGCAACCAATAGAGTCTTTATCTGATTAGGCTGTTTACCCTAATGGCACCTTACGGACCGGACTATAATTTCTTCGATTCCTCTCATTGAGTCCAACTTACCTGGTGCGCCAAGATAAATTTCCTTAGTGAAAGTTGGGTCTTCCGTCCTATACCATTCAATTGCTCCCAATCCTTCATCCAGAGTCGGACCTTTGATCTGCCAGACGTTATAACCTCCATTTTCATTGAGTTTCCTTCCCCATATTCCATTCACGGGTATGGAATCCGTCCGCATGATTCTCACCAAGCCTTCAGGAATAGACTGAATTAGTTTCTGTAGCTTCAATTGCACGTCTTTGATTATAAACAGTTTCTGTTTTAAAATTGAACTCTCGACCCAGTCCTGCTTGTCCTCATTCCAGATATCCTTTATCCTGACTACGCCTCGCTCTATCTATGCTTTACCAAAGTTGCCCGAGGAACTTTGGGTTGAGAACCAGTTTTCTGACTCGTCCCAGATATAGGGATTCTCAAAGAGGATCTGAGTAAGGACTGTGTCTTTCGAATTCGGTTGATCTCTCTCCGTAGGCATCAACTTTTTCCAGGCATACAAGACGTTACTCCAAAACTTGGACTTGAGTTGCTTATTGACATAGGAAGGTATTGCACGAACATCGTCCTGTCTACATAGAGACCATTCTTCGCTTAGGATTTGTAGACCCAGGGACAACCAAAACTCGTATGAAGCAGCTGTCAGGACTTTTATTGGCCATTTTGCCAATAACGTTAAGTTTTGCTGTTTAGGATCTAGTATGCTCAGCCCTCCCTGATGTCTGGGAAATGTGATTATTTCCCAGGCCACCTTGGGCATATACCCTTCCTGTTCTTGTGCTTCTGGTTTCCAAACGAAACGCCCAACCACTTTCTTGATTTTCCCATACGCCTTGTCACCCAGAAGATGGACTGCTAGTGTGAACCACAAAAGCGAACCCGCTGTAGTTGATAAAATCAAAGCCCGAACCAATAGAGACAGGTGTCTTGTCTGTTTCCAACTTGTTATTCTGTTGTAGTATTTCTCCACCATCATGACATCCTGAAACTCTGAGTTATTAGACAAAAACACTTGTATTCCCGAAAACGTTCTGATGCATCCGTGGGCACAATTTCTAGACCCCAGTTGACTTTCAAAATGTAGGAAGGTGGTAGGAAATAGGTTGACTTATTCCAATTAATAGTGACCTCTGATAACTCACAGTAGGTATTTAATACAATTCTTAGGGTTTTGTGATTTTCTCTGTTGTCTTGACAAGCAATGGTTAAGTCGTCCGCCAAGGCACCCCATTTCCATTGGATACAGTTTCTAAGTTTTAAGCCCGTAATTTCGTCTTTAAACCGAATGTTATCTAATAAGATTTCCAAATGTACTACAAAAAGAAGGGAGGCTAGAGGGCAACCTTGCCTTGAGGATCTAGTAAGGGGAAGTTCCTCTGATTGTTGACCATTGACCATAACTGTGGTTGTCGCGTCAGAGTACATAGTGTTAACCCATCGATAGTAAGGGTGACAAAAACTCATATGTTTCAAGGTGGTCATCACAAAGGCCCATCCGACACGATCATAAACCTTTTCCATATCAAGTACAAAAATTGCCACGTCCAGATTGTCCTTCGTAATGATTTCCAGGGCATGAATGGTTGCAACAATGTTTTCAGTTATACTTCTGTGCTTCACAAATGCACCCTGTTCTTTACCAATCAGGTATGATAAATATTTTGCTAACCGTAAGACCAAAGCCTTTGCATTGCTTCTGGCTGATTCTTTCATTGTTATTATTATTATTAGTATTGTAAAGGAGAAGTTGGGATCCGGGAGTAAAAGGAGGTTGGATATGGTGGGGAGATGAAGGGGACTGACATTGGTCTTTGCTGGTGTTAATCTTCTTCTTCTTCTTCTTCTTCTGTTCTTATTTTTTCTTCATCCTTTGTCCATTTCTCTATCCAAGTTCTTCCATTTCAGTTGCAATTGAATGACATTGTCTTTCTTCAATTTGTTGCACTGCAAGATAGCCAGAAATCCCCCAGGATCATAACAATTTTTTTTTTTTTTTTTTTTTTTTTTTGCTTTGTTTTTACTAGTAGAACATCCTGTAGTAACCTGCAGCCTAGTGGTGGTAAGAGAACCAGCTCGATCGAGGTATTTTCGTGGATGACTCCTGTCCATTGGTTGGGAGCTTCACCTGCTGGTAACCGCGTTCAACGTCCTTTGAATAGTTACAACAGAAGAGGAACCTACAAGGAACCTTACCCAGCTTCGCTTGCAACTTTTCCAAGGAGAGTACTGCAGATACCTCTCGGCCTTAAGGGCCGTCTGAGTGGAGTGGATTCCTTTTCTTTTTTTTTTTCCCCTTTTTTTAAAAATCCCTGGTTGTTGTAGAGGTCGGAGTCCGGACACACGAGGTCACTGTCTCTCCTGGCGAGACTGCAGAGCGGTCCTCCTCGAAGATTCTATTACAACCATTGACTGTCCCAACAATCTTTTTTATTGTGAAACCTCCCTCCTACCCATCCTCTTATCAATTCTCCTAGCGCACCCCTATGTGACTATGTCTACTATCCTTTTTTTTTTTTTTTTTTTTTTTTTTAAACAACCCCCTGCAGTGCTAGTGGCGTTGGTGAAAGCCGACACCACTAACACTCGGGGAAAGGCTCCATCTATTGATGGGGAGCATCACTTGCTGGAAAACGGGTTCAACGTTCCTTATACAAAGTGAATACAGAATAGATCAAGAAGATATCAGGACCGTAGACTGCGGAAGGATCTGCCAGCATAGCTTACTCTATCCTCCAGAGGATTAACTGTGCAGGTTGTTGAGAGGAAGGGAGAATACCTCTTCGCCTTGTACCAGGGGCCAAATATCTACTTCTGGACACTAGTACCTCCCTCCCCCCGTTTTGCCTGATCTGTTTTTTTAGGTTATGACTGCCATGTATGAGAGGACTACTGCCTGCCAACATCGATTACCCAGGGGATTAACTGAGCTGGCGTTCTTGGGAGACTACTCCACTGTGCCGTTGCTGCCTAAGAATACCTCTTCAACCCTGTAGGGGGCGCCTGATTAGCCTCAAAAATCTAGTGCCCTTTAGGCCAGATACAATACAACTCTTTTCTTACTCTTGCCCAAACCATTGCATATCAACAATTGTTTATGGCTGCCGGGGGGAACATATCTGGAAATTCTCCTGGACTATTCATCAGAATGTCGAGATTGACCTGAAGCCATTTGTGGAAAACGAGTTTGCTGTCCTTTGTGAACTCAAAGCCCCCCCCTGCGTTCCCTCCTTCCCCCGGACAAGCAATGTGTGCCATCCTGCCTCCCCTTTCGCCTCCCAGCCAGTCTGCGCATAAAATTTTAATTTATTTTGTAATGTCTGCTTCTGTGTCAAATGCGTTATCTTTTCCTGCACTTTTTTCCATTGCACTCTTAATGCTGTTTCTATGAATTGTCTGACAATTTCCGCCGCTTCCCCTTCCCCCAACCTGGCCCCTTCCTGGTCGAACACACATCTTTTTGTCCATAACATCCAAATCATCGCCTTCCTAGTCGTGGTGAATAGATTGTTGGTGTAGCCGGGGCCTAGCTGCTTTCCCCATTCTCCTAGTAAGATGGTTTCCCATTTCCATGGTCATTCCTCCTCAGTGCCCAGTTGGCACCAAATGCGATCCCACCAGCGCCACATTAATACCGCCCCTGGGCACTGGAGGAAGATGTGTTCTATTGATTCACACACTTTGCGCCTCGGGAATCCTGCGTAGCACAATTTACACCATGGAAGAGCCTCCCCTTTCTATTATAGGTTGGTTCTGTCAATGACCCAGTTATTGGTGGGGAGGCATCTATGAGTGATCTGCCACTGCAGGGCGGCAAATTTTGCTGGTCTCTCTTTTACCCCTTTAAACCATTTTATTCCTTTTATCTGGTTGTCGCCCAAATTTAAGTGTCTCTTCCATTTCTCCCGGACCATTGTCTTCACATCTACCTTAGGTCTAATCATCCTATAAGTGTTCTTTATCGTCATATGACCAGTTCGGCCTCTCTCCCATTGCCATTCAAACGGATCTAGAGCTAGAGTGGACAGGGGGACTTCCGGGCGATAAGCTTGTCATTCTGTTCTGCCTCCCTTGTGTTTTTGCAATACCCGGATACGATATAGGTACCTCATCAGGGTGTCATCCCTTTTTCTTTCCAATAGATTCACCATAGCACCATCATTTCTCACCTCCACGATGCACCCTATTTCAAGGGGAAAGACTTCTACCGTGACAACCACCTAGTCTTGTTCCTGAAAGCACTGTCCTCTTCTCAGGATCACCACCCATGCTAAGGGTATGGATACTGTCCTACCTCTGTGTGAATCACTGTATCGCCCAATGATCCCGATCGAGGACCTCCCCCTGGACCCCGACGAGTGGAAATGGACCCAAGGTACCAGGCCTACAGTCTTCCCCCGAATACAACGTACGGTCATTATAGCTGAATTTAGACCGACAGATACGCCAAATTCGGCTATAATGACTGTACGTTGTATTTGGGGGAAGACTGTACAAAGGGGGGGGCTGACACGTTGTCACTATACAACCTAAAATCTAAATCAGCCTACCGTATGCTCAGACCCAAAAGGGGGCTGCGAGATCGTGTGGAAGACAGATGGTACCGCCATCTTAATATTGATCGCAGCCTGCTCAAGCCCATTCGATGGTTTGCACAATATAGTTGCAGACCCGCTAAAATCTCTGCCCTCCAATGGCAAATAGAACACAGATGTTTACCTACTAACGACTGGCTGATAGACCACACCTGCCTGGAGCAACAAGGAAAGGCGCTGCCATGGTGTCGTAAATGCCTCCAGAGCTACCCTGGGAGGAGGAGGGCTGAAACTATTGAACACATCTTTCTTCAATGCCCTGCGTCAGTACTTCTGTGGAGAATCTGGGATAGGATCTGGAGGCATATTGTTCCCGGCGCGGAATGGCCATGGGATTGGAGGGCTATACTCCTGGGGTACTACCCGCAAATTCGAGATAATATCTTTGAGAAGAACACGTTCAACTTGGGAAGAAGGAGCGTTCTATGGACCATAGTGTGGAAATGATGTATCTTTGAGATAGAAGGGGCGCGGGTAGAGGATGGAGAAGTTACAGAACAGATCAGGACATTATTCCAACATGAAATTGCGACCCAATGGAAGGCTGTTAAAGACAAGCTTGACCAAATGCACAATTGGGGGGACATAAACAAAACTATTTCTTGCTTCGGCAAGAATTGGCTGGGAAGGGAAAGGGAGGGATGGGTGGCCGAGGTAAAATGGTCCAGGAGCGATCAGTTTGAGAAGGGACCACAGGAGGAACCCGGGATAGAGATAGAAAGGGATTACCGGCTGATCTTCCATGATTGGACCAGAGTAGACCCTGGAGAATCATTAAGGGCAGCTCATGACTTCGCAGACCCCTTCCCCCCCCACCCACTCTCCTTAATAGAAATTCTGCTGCCTGCATAAGCCAAGGGACCCAGCATGTAGCATTTCTGTTCTCAAGCCGTCGGGCCACTGTCTTCTCATTTGCACCTTCATCTTTTTTTCTTTCCTTCGTTCTTCCGTTCTTTCCCCCCTGTTTCTCTTATCTCCTTCATCTCCCTCCTTCACTTTTTTTTCTCTCTTTCATCTCCTTCCCAATAGTCTTCACAGTCTTCAACGGTCTTGCCCAGTCCGAATACGTTGGTGGTTTGGACCTATGTGGGCCCGCCTCTCAGTGAAGTTTTTTTGTAGTATCCTTTCAGAAATTCTCAGAAATTTCAGAATTCTTCGGAATGCTTCTGTATTTCTCAAAAAGATTTCAGCTGATTTCAGCTGATTTCACTGCAGCCTGTTTTCTGTTGCTTCAGCCTTTTCAAAACACATGCTATTGCAGAGTACAATGGGCGCCATGAGGATAGTCGGTGGATGGCAGAGGCTAGGGGATGGAGTGAGACTCCACTGGTGCCCCCCGGTGGTCCCCCCCCCAATACCCGACCCTGCTGCAGGTTAGGTATGGAAGAGTAGAGTGGATATGGGACACTGGACCACAGTTTCCAGCACTTTGGCGTCACTCTCTTGATGTACTGTGTAGCAAAGATGTACTTATGGGACGCTGGACCCGGTTTCCAGCAGGTGTTGCTCCCCACCAATAGATGGAGCGGCCCGCCAGGCAAAGCCTCAATCCCGGTGGTTCTCTTACCACCACCAGGATAGAGGTCTTGCACACG
The DNA here is from genome assembly GCA_003427395.1 of Chara braunii. Lineage (NCBI taxonomy): Eukaryota > Viridiplantae > Streptophyta > Charophyceae > Charales > Characeae > Chara > Chara braunii. The sequence continues at coordinate 880,510 of BFEA01000172.1, read as the reverse complement.
GACCTTCCGGAAAAAAAAAA
>BFEA01000172.1:844684-867611 GCA_003427395.1 Chara braunii | reverse complement strand
ATTCTAGGTTACCTAATAGGTATCAAAACAGACAAACACTAGCAAGGTCGAACTGAAGAGGAAAAACACTGCTCACCGTTGACATCCCTAAATACACTCCCTCCCTCTCCAAACCTCACCTCCTCGCTTCATTGGCACTCAAGCAACTCGGCCGCCTGTGATTGACCACCCTTCAACCAACCTAATAGACCGAACGATGATGATAGGACCGCAACTAGGCTTGCCGTCGCAGCATACCAAACTACGTCGCGAGACTAAACCGCTGAACCCGCCAGCCGTCCCTTGCAGGTAGCCCGAAGAGATGAGGGGGTATCGTCATTATGGACGTCACCACCTTTAGGTCTCCCACATTCCTCCTCCCCTTCTTCCTTGTAACCGTCCTCCTCCAGCCCGTAGAACCCTACCAACCTCTCCTTTCTCCCTCCCACAGTATTCCTCCTCTCCACCAAGACCTTATCCCATGTGAAATGCGCCACCCAACGGCGTCCAGACACGCTCCTCCATAACCCGTTCGTCCAGACACGCTCCTCCAGATCCCGTTCTCCGACCTCCTCCACTCGTCACTCTTGCCAACGCAATACCCCGCCGCTCCGCGTTCCTGTCCTCACCGCAGGGCCCGCCGCCGCGTCCAGACGGCGGGCATCCCCCACATCCCATTCTCCTACCTCCTCCGGAGTCACTCTCACCATCACAGTGTCCCCGCCGCTCCGCGTTCCTGCCCTCACCGCAGGGCCCGGCGTCGCGCCGGTCCCCATTTTGTCAAAAGACTCAAAACGGACATTTTATATTTTTTGAACGAAATTAAAATTGAATTTTTTTGCCCGAATCCGGTCCAAATTTTTGGCTCCTGGGGGTCCAGCGTTCCTAGAACGAGGCCGGACACCCTAGATGTATCTGGTTTTCGTTCAAAAAATATAAAATGTCCGTTTTGACGAAATGGCAGTTCTTGAAAACCTGGCTAGCCCAGGCCGTAAGCTCATGTCCATGTGTGTAGGGTCTAGGGAAGGCCAAGCGGTTAGCCTTGAACCCCCACCTAGCCCCAGGCCGTTTTTTGTCAGAGTTGTACTGTTGTCTGAATGAAAGGTCTGTCTGTGCTAAAACCCCCCACAAAGTCCCAAGTCAGACTCGAACCCATGCACTTGTCGTGTAACAGTTGTGCTCTACTGATGTGCCACAATGTCACACGAGACCAAATGTCTGGCATATCAGAAGATCATCAGAACAGTCTGTGGCCACGTCATCAGGCAATCCACACAGTGCGTCGGTCAATGCCCGCCAGTGTCCATGCGGGAGGTTGACGGGTTTTGAACCCACAACCTCAAACCACAATGCGCATTTCCAACCGGTGCTCCTACCCACTGAGCTAATCGTCTGTACACTGGAGTGGATTCCTAGTTTTTAACTACAAATCCAGTGGAGTGGATTCGTAGTTTACTGCAAATCCATCCATTTTAGCACCACATGGTACCTTCTTTTCTTGCTTTGGTAGTTGGCACTTTCGGGAAGTCCCGACTCTTGCGTGGGGTCGGTAGTCTGGCAAATGTCTGGGATGTACAAGCCTGTGATTGGAAACTGTCCGAAGTTCCAACTGTGCAATTGTCAGGCTTGAGGAACCACTGACAGCGATATCATTTGGGGCAACTGCAGCAAGCCATCCCGACCTCCTCTGTACACATGTTGTGGTCTGGGATAACACCTCAGAGAGGCTTTTGGTACAAGTACCCCCCGAGAGTGCTAGTGGTGTCTGCCTTGTCAGCACCTCTAGCATTAACTTGGGCTTGTTAAAAAAAAAAAAAAAAAAAAAAAAAAGCCAAGTGGTAACAGGCATTTTTCACCTGCTCAGATTTGGAAAATTGAGAATGACTACAGCCCTGGGGACATACAAGCCTCTTATATGGTATTACATATAGGAAATAACTCCGCGGGAGTAGGGTATTGAGTTTTTCACAAAAAAAAAAAAAAAAAAAAAAGAGTTTTGAATTCCCAGCAATAACACTGCAGGTCCGGGCCAAGGGCAGTTAGAAACTGCAAAACAAGAACAGTTTTGTGCACTTTTTTTTCTTTTTCTTTTTCTTTTTTCTTTCTTTAAACGCCCAGGTTGTTGTAGAGGCAGGGTATCAGGCGCGGGAGTACTCTCCGGGGTCCGGTCACTCAAAGTTCGGAATGACCTACTTGGCCCTCTGGATCTTCGTAGTCGGAGTCCTCTGCAGGCTTAGAGCCCTAAGTCCTATCGTAAGTCGTGTCCCTTCCACATCATACACCTTGCCACCAGAGATCAGATTCTGTCCCTACAGATCCAATCTCCAACTGGATGTATTGGGGGTTCACTCTAAGCAGCTTTGTCCCCCAACTATTGACTTAGCAGATCCCTAGCCGATCCCCCCTCGGACAGATGTAGAGGGCCTACCTCCCTCCAGGTAATGTACAGTACMCCCCCCCCCCTCCCCCGCCCGCCCCCCCCAAACCACCTATCCTACCCTCTACTCAGGAGACAGGCACAATACAAGTCCTACCTGAGCTACACTTTATCGGCATCCTCTCTACTAGTCCCTCCAGCCCCAATACCCATCTCATAGCCTACCCTTGCTTGGTCCCTGGTGGGCCCGAGAACCCTGATGACAGGGCTATGAGAGTACCACAATGTCGATGTATTGCCTAGAGACGACCAGCCAGCTAGGTGGTCCTAATCCATGAGACAAGCACCGACTCGCACCTACTGGTCATCAGGCAGACAGTCACTCACTATTGGGACTACCCCAGGTAGTATTTCTACCTATGATGCGATTTCCCACCTACCCATGCGGTCTCCGTAGGTGGCCTATGAGGCCAATTTGTGTGTGAGTCAACTACTCCCTTTGAGCGGTGAACTACCCATTAAGCAACCTGCACCGTGCAGCCCTGCCAACCACAAGGTTCCTGTACCCCTCCCACCACACACACCACAGAGATGAGACCGCCTTTATACCCCCGTGGTTCGAGACACACACGAGGGGGAACACAACTAGACATACTACCCACTGTCACTCCCCTCCACTATGAAGGCCCCTCTCTAACCGGGAAACCCATGGTACACAGACGTCTAGAGAGAGACCACCCTAGGGAGAGGCAGGGAGTAGCAGACCTAGCCTAAGGGTTCTCTGGGCCCGCATAGTATACTACGGTCAAGTACTTGCTATGTGGCAGCGAGATTCAAGCAGGGTTCGAATGGGGGTTCTTCAATGCTCATTCAATACCATGTACAATACTACTATGAGCAGTTCCTTCAATTCTAGCAGGGTCTGTCTATAGGTGCGACCATATCTGTGACTAGATAACGCGGCAACACCTTCCACAGACAAGCTAGCCCCTGTGTATTACCCCAAGCGATCAACCAACTCCTGAATGCACAACACATGTTCGTACAAGCACCCCTCAGGACCCCCCCCCCCCCCCCCCCCCAATGGAGTGACAACCAGAAGAGACCTAAGATCATCGGAACCACGAGCAAACCAAACCACCAAATAGCCCTCCCCCAAGCCCATTTCATCATACAACAACCAGCCAGGTCAGAAGTTCGAAAGTGGCAAAATCAGGCGGCCACTCGTTGTTGCTTTCTTTTCTTTTTTCTTTTTTCACGCCCCTGTCAAACGGCCACTTGTTGTTGCTTATCTTTTCTTTTATTTTCTTTGTTTCTTCCTTTTTTTTTCCCCACGCGCGTCGCTGGGCCATGGCCGAGATGTCTAGCCCACGCTTGTGGCTGGGCCACGGCTGAGATGTCTAGGCCATGCCTGTGGCTGGGCCACGCCCGAGATGTCTAGGCCACGCCCATGGCTGGGCAACGGCCGAGATGTCTACGTCACGCCAGTGGCTTGGCCACGGCAAAAAGGAGTCTCCATGAGTCGCCTTCCAGCCCCACCCCTAAGGCGAGTCATTTCCCAAGCCCCCTCTGTGATCCTAAACGGTACCGGTACCTGCTCCCACCCCAGCCCTCGGGAAAACGACCTGTAACTGCTCTCCGCCAGGAGCTGCAGTGTGCAGTTATTTCCACGAATTTGGAACTCTTCACCGCTCACAGGCGCAGACTGAGTTGTCTCTAGTCACAAAAAGGAGTGATAATTGCACTATGGTGGGCCAAGATACAGTGTGGAATTGCAGTTCGGGCAATGTATACAACGCAGCTTTCTGGCCAGGTAGGGTGCCTGAAGTGCAATTCCAAACTGTATCTTGCCCCATAGTGCAATGATAACTCGTTTTTGTGACTGTACTGAAGTTAACCCTATATATAAAAGGAGCCTCTTGCCAGGATACTGCTCCGGCCCCCTTTTCTATGGGCCTGAGGGCATAGTCGCACGGGGACCTGATGACCTTAAAAATCCCAAAATTTGAGGCAGTTTTCGGGTCACATTGGAGAGGCCCGCTACCCAAATGTACTTTTTGGTGACCCTTTTTTGTCAGCAGGCTGCGGGGCCGCGAGAGGACACTTTTTGAGACCACCTCCAGAGGTGGTCTCAAATTACCTTTTCAATTTTTTGTTCTCCGTGAGGTATTTCAATAAATTCGTGCGTGAGGAAAACAGCCGTGAGTGTTACGGGCCGGAGCAGTATCCTGGGGCGAGGTCCCATTAGCAGTCGGATAGGAGTGTGGCCGATCCAGTGTGACACTGAGTGGCAGCAGGCTGACAGGTTCATTACGAATTTCTGGGCTGGAAAAACAGGAGAAAGGCAAAAAAACAAAACAGAAACAGAGACCTCCCACCGGAAATCACGGCAGAGTGCTTCCCAGCCATCAGATCGCAAATGCTCTGATGGTGGTGGTTGCAACAACAGTGAACAAAGTAACCGCCACATTTTCTGGAATAAACTCGACTTCTGTCAGCAGTGATCCTGACACCCTCCATATGCTCCGTGATTGAAGGAGGGCTCCACCCAATGAGATAATTGCACATCAGCAAGTAAAATGCTGAAAATCTTCTATCCAGTGGGCTAAGGTCGACCCCAACCTCGTTTGGGGTTGGCCACACCCCCAACCGATTGAAAAGATTCTGGCGGGCAGCTTTCTTTGCACGGGCATGCCCAGTGTTTAAAAAAAAAAAAAAAAAAAAAAAAAAAAAAAAGAGTCGGGTGCTTAGTGGTCGTAGGAATGTTTTTTAGGACTCTGGGATCCCTACTGCCCAGTGTTAAGGAGAGGAGGAGGGGTTCCAAGATCTCCTTACTTTTTCGGGTAATACATGTAAAATACTGACCGTGGGATCACCAGTACTGCATGGCAGGATGTGGGTCACTCAACTGCCCCGCAAACTCGTTTCTATCCTATCCCGTTGCTAGTGGGACCTCGCCCCTGGCAAGAGGCTCCTTTTATATATAGGGCTAACTTCAGTACAGTCACAAAAACGAGTTATAAGTGCACTATGGGGCAAGATACAGTTTGGAATTGCACTTCAGGTACCCTACCTGGCCAGAAAGCTGCGTTGTATACATTGCTCGAACTGCAATTCCAAACTGTATCTTGGCCCACCATAGTGCAATTATAGCTCAGTGGTTAGAGCACCGGTTGGAAATGCGCATTGTGGTATGAGGTTGCGGGTTCAAAACTCTGCAGCCTTGCGCATGGACACCGGCAGGGCGTTAGAATGACGCACGGCTGGACACACACTTCCCTGGGCTGACGCATGGTACCATTACAGACACTGCCTGCGCACCACCCAGGGGGCTAAGTCCAGGGATGTTGTATGCTGGCCTAGACTTCACGTCGGTTGCTAGTTGTTGTTGGCTTTGGTCTGATGATCTCCCCCAGCCCAGACATTACACACATTATATCCACTAGAATCCTCCAGTTTCTACTGTAGGTCACAGGTTCGAGTCCGGTTCCAGACTTTGGGGGGAGTCCTGTCCAGATAGGCCTGTCTCTACCACATACACCCATATACAGAGATATCACCCCAGATATCACAACCACGATACACAATCTATCACATACCATACACACATACTATATACACACATAGCTCAAGGTACACGCACAAAGATGTGCTAGTGGAGGTGGTAAGAGCACCTCTCACCAGTACTCAGTACTTACCTTGCAGATGCTCCATGGTGGGGAGCAGCGTCTGCTATGAAATTGGGTCCACATACACATTACGAACATACACATAGCCCATGGGCATAGATCCAAGATACAGAGTACATACATACATACACAATCATAGGGCTAGGAGGAGTAAGGGCATAGATCCGGAAACTGACGGAAGCGGTGAGTCAACGAGGAGGTCAACGCGGCAGGTGGATAACAGGTACGGCCCATCAGGCCCCCGGCCCATCCTGCCTCCCGCCCCTTCCCCCGAGGTCTCCCCCGAGCCAACAAAAAAAAAAAAAAACTCTCCACAACAATCTAAAATGAATTAACAATAGCAAAATTCGATCAATAACAAGAACACAAGCAACGGGATAGGCAAACAAGCAGATCAGCAGCAGCGGAGGGGTGGGCGCTTCAAGGACACCTAATTAGTAGGACACACATCGGCACGATATATCTGTGCATCAGCTCTCCCATCTCTCACAACCGATAAGAGGATCTCTGAAAGGATCACAGGGCACACGGGCATCTCCACGTGGCACAGCTGAGATCACCCTCGTATAGCTCGTGAGATGGAACTGGGGTACAGGAGGGTCAGGGGACCTGGGTCCCTCATCTTTTACCAGGGCGCCCTGAGACACAATATGGCCAGACAGCTGGCGATCTGCCCATACGGAAGACCAGCAACGAAGGCGCAGTCAACCCTCCGCCCTCCGCCCTCCACCCAACCCCCCTCCCCAGGCCGAGCGGCAGCTATGGCCGACCCCCAAAGAAGCCTTGACCCCCCGGTCAGAAGGGCCAGAACCAACAGTGAGCAGGCGGGACAGCGACCTGGAGATGCTTACGGTGGGAGAACAAAACAAGGATGAAGAAGAGAAGGAAAAAGGGGAGGGAGGTGTGGAAGACGAGGAAGGCGAGGAGATGCTGACAGAAGAGGAAAAAAACACGGAAAAGAGAACAGGAAAAAGCGAACCAAATGAAGCAATCACTCACAACCAAAAGGCAAAAACAAAAGAACCAAAAGCCTCATGGGTGCAGCGAGTTAGGCGTACGATCCAGGAAAAAATCCTCACCATCAAAAGGGACGGCCATACATCACAGCAGGGGGAGGAAGAGACACTAAAAGTACCTCTCCGCAATCTCTCATATGCACGGGCCTACTTCCTCTCTGAAAACCAAGTGGTGGAACAAGGGGGGAGGAAGACGGTGATGAAGACGTACCCGGTAGATAAACTGGCTGCGAGAGACGAAGCCTACATCAAGCACGCGAATAACTGGCTGTTTCATGGGGATATCGCGCAAAAGTCAGTTAATGACAAAATTCGCTGGATAAGCAAACGTCTGGAATAAATGAACGGCAGTCCCGAGGCGGTGCAGGAATTTTTCCTCATCCACCCCCTCTCATCAACTGTCTTCACCGTCCTCAGTCTGTTCACACAGGACAAACAACGAATTGACGAATGGCGAAGAATAAGATGGGAAGGATCGGAGGTACGGATATTTCCATGGCAACCAAAAAAGTTGTCCCCGGAGGAGAAGAGGGAACAACTCATGAAATATTTTTTTGGGTAGAAATGAGGCTGCATTCGTCCATGATCTGGGCCAACAGTACAACATAGTCGATTTCATCGACCCACTCCCGTCCTTCGTGGCAAGGCGGGATGACTACATGATGCTGGCCCTCGACCTCCCCAAGGACCAACCGTTTTCCATGGATGACATAATCCCCTACAGAATGGGAGGAAAGATATATCAAATCCACACCGCGCACAAATTCCGGCCATGGTGCCATAAGTGCAGAGCGTTTGGCCACCTCAGCACGGAGTCCGCGTGCCCCCAACATCCCAATATGCGGGGCCTGAAGGTGAGACGGCTCCAACAAGACCCGCGTAGGCCCAACAGATGGACCACGGCGGACCGGGCCCACGAAGGGTGGGTGTATCTGGATGACATCGATCCCGAGGGCCGACCAAAAGGCTGGACCTGGGAAGGGCGGGGGGACCCCTGCAGAGCGACGCGAGCGCCTGCTGAGTGGGCACCCCCCTTTAGGAAGGAACCCACGACGGCGGAAAAGACCGTGCCGATCACACAGCCTCCTAAGGCGGAGAAGACTTCGCGGACCACACAGCCCCCCAAAAACCCTGGCGCTAAACTACCCACTCTCAAAGCACCACACCCGCGAGGGACATACGACCAGCTCACTCAGCAAAACTGACAGCCTCCCGGGGGGCAAAAGGGTCGGGGCTGGGGACCGACAGCGATGGAGTATATGCCAGTGGCCAAACCCACAGTCCCGGTGATAAAAGGGGCACTGCAACAAAAGGAACCCGGTCCCGCACCCCCCCCCAACAACCTTGAGGGTGCGAAAGGCAAAAAGGCATTGCATCAGGCCCCAGACGACCTGTTTGAAGATGCCTTCGGATCAGAACCCATGGACATAGAAACAGTTCTGGGATCCTCCCCCCTTCCCTCTCCCCCCCGGGAGGTGGAGATGACCGATGCCGAGGAACAGGATGCAGGCCAGTCCACCTCCTCCGAAGGAGGCCACACACAGCAAGGCGAAGAGGGGAAGGGAACGCAAAGAGTTGGGCTGCAGGAGGTGGCGGACTGGCTGATGGATAATTTACACCTGAGATATGGGGCAGGGAGCGACCAATTCTGGGACGATACTTATCGGGCGCCCATCCCCCTTCTGGAATGTAGTGCCAGCCTCCAAAAGGCTCTGACCCAAGGGCTGCCTGTGGGGGCGGACTAGTCGGAAGTCTGTCACAGACTCCTAGGTATAGTGGTTGCCCGGTTCCACCCTCCGCCCCCCCCCCTCCGCCCCCCGGGCAGGACACAGCAAATGGTACCGGAAATGGTACCCCTGCCGACGCAATGCAGGCCTCTACGGACCCCGGAAACGTACAGAACGTCAACAAAGGAGCAGAACAGGGGGAAGAACAGCAACAACAGGGGCTGCGGGAAGAGGGGATGCGATCGGCCCCGGGGCAGCAAGGTGAGGAACAGCAGGATGAGAGACAAGGGGGGTGCGTCGGGTGGAAGGCGGGGGACGAGCAGGAAAAGGGGGGAGGAGCCGCACAAAATATCAATAAAGAAGGTACAAGGATAGTAGACACGGGGGAAGATCAAGTGGAGAACAAAGCAGGTACAGAGGCAAGGATAGTAGACACGGGGGAAGATAAAGTGGAGAACCCAGAAAGAACCCCGACCATCTGCGGCTCCGATACAACAATGGTCACTCATGGCCCAGGCGCAACAGCGCAGCGGGAAGACGGACAGCTCGTCGAAAGACAGCAAAAAGGGGGACAGTGGGGAGAGGACAAGGAGAACAAGGACAAGGAGGGGGAGGGGGGGACAAAGGAAGCACAAAGAGAAGGGGGGAGTGAAGGACAAAATAGGAGGGGGGGACAGTGGGGAGAGGACAAGGAGGGGGGTAATGGGGAGACCACAAGGGCGGAACTGGGAAAGGGGGAGGGCGAAGCGCAGAACAGCAGCAAAGGAAAAGCAGAAAACTCAGAAAAGAGGCCGGAGGCGACGGGGGCAGGCTCCGTGGGAGAGCAGACTCAAACGGCGGGCCCTGATGCTGCACAAAGCCTGTGCCTTGCGCTGCCATCCTGGGACGCGGCCAAACCACCACACCCACCACACCCGCCCGCCCCGCACATGCCGCTCCCCCCCAAACCCCCGGACTCGGAACTCACCAGTCGAAGACAAAAAATCAAACACCTCTTGGAGACTGCACCCTCCAGCGAGATCCCCACGCAGAAAGGTATAGTCCTACTGCCAGTCCGGCAGAGGGATGGGGTATGGGAGTTGGGGCTTTCAGCCCCCCCGGGGACCACGCATGGAGAAGTCTCCCTCCAGGGATGCTCCTCGGTGTTCCTCTCGCTGACCTCCTAGGCCGGAAAATCAGTGTTCGGAAGGTCGGATATCCGCCACGTGGTGCACAACCGGCTCCCGGCAGGAGCCTCAGCGGCCCTGGTGCTCACCCAAGGGCTAGCGAGACTAGGACTCAAGTACATATATATGCGCTACGACCACCTGAAATCCGACGAGCTGCGGTGGCTTGACCACAAAGGGCTCCAGGACCTGCAACTGCTGAAAATAAAAGCAGGAGACCTCTGATCCGCAAATGAAATTGGGGACCTCCTGGTCAAAATCTTTAGACGCGTCATACTGCAGCAAGGCGGTCTCTTGGATATAGAAAACTGGCTTGCTTTGTGATCAACAACCCGGTAAGCAGGAAGTCAATCTCCAGGGATGGATGTGGTGGATGCCTTGTACAGTAGGGACAAAACCTGTAAACTCTGCAAAAGGCAAGCGGACCTCGACCTGCGTTCACTAAATGTGAACGGTCTGGCATCCGCAAAAGGACCTAAAAAACAAGCAATAATGGACCAATTAAAGGGGGTCGACGGGAAGGCGTGGCCAGACGTTATATGTCTGCAAGAAACCCACCTCATGGACAACCCCGACCACAACCACAAGCACAAAGAATTATGGGCCCACCAAGCCTTTCGGGTGCACGCCCCACGCCCTGGCAGCGGGGGAGTGGCCATATGGCTCCCGCTGGACTCCAAAGTTAAATGCTTAACTGGGACGCAGGCCGAGAGGAGGGCAAATGAGTCTACCTTCTGGCAATGCTGGAAATCGAGGTGGTAAGTATCCTGAACGTATACGCCCCCAACGAGCCGTCGGCTCGTCAAACGTTTTTCGAATCTCTCAAACCCAAGCTACCGGTGGGCATCCCGGTGATCCTGGTGGGCGACTTCAATGCGGCACCGGACCGCTGGTTGGACCGGTGGAAGATCCCAGCCCCCTGCCCATTCTATGTGGAAAATAACGAGAAAATCATTGCGAAACTATCACAATCACTCAACCTCTTTGATACTTTCCGTAGGCACTTCCATACAGACCGCCGTTTCACCTGCTTTTGCAAGAATGCCACAGAAAAGGCATCCAAGTCCAGGATAGGCCTCATACTTATCTCAGACGAGATACAGGGGGCGCTTCAGATAGCAGAGATATTCCCTCGCAGCCCCTACCCGGGTGTGGATCATGCGATGTGTGTGGCAATTCTCTCCTTCAGGAGAAAGCCGGATCAGGGTAGAGGCTTTTATAAGCTGAACACTTCTCTCCTGAGCATCGATCGGTTCAAGACCTACCTCACAGAGGTAGGGTCCTTTTAGCAGGAACAAAAACATCAGATCCATGACAAAACCGTATGGTTCAACAACGGCCTAGCTTTTATAGGCCGCAAGTGCAATGAATACTCTAAACTTCTCGCGGCGCCGCCACGCTGAAGAACTGGACCTGCAGCGACAACTGCAGCACATACAACAACAGGAAAACGTGACAGACGAGGAGCAAGAGGAGCTAGCTAGAACCGTCCAGACTCTTGAAGCCCGCCTTGTCGAGTGTATGGAGTACAGATGGCAAGGCGTGCGGATCCGAGGGAGACTCTCCAAACATAACATGGAGGGGGCCATGGACGCCAGGTTTTTTGCCATGGCCAAGTCTAAATCAGGGAGGATAGTAATCGAGGCCTTGGAGGATCCCAAAGCCCAGCAAGGCCCCCTACACACGTCTACAACCGTTTGCACAAAGATAGCAAGAGACTTTTACCAAACATTGTTCACCTCGGAGTGCGGGAAACTCCCCATGCACCGTCGCATGGTGGAAATCGAAGACTTCTTGCGGCCGCTCTCCAGAACTCTCACTGAACAGCAGAGAGAAACTCTAGACAAGACCCTGACGAAAGAAGAGATATGGAATGCATTGACGCAAATGGAGGACGAGAAAACACCAGACATCGATGGGCTCCCCAAGGAGTTCTGGGTGGCCATGTGGCCAGAGATATCACAAAACCTCATGGAATTTTTTCATGGGGTTTGGGACACGGGACAGACTGGGGAGCTGGTCGGGCAAGGTGTGCTAACGCTCCTCTATAAGAAAGGGGAAAGAACTAATATAAGAAACTACAGACCCATTACCCTGCTCACAGTGATTTACAAGATGTTGGCTAAAACACTAGCCAATCACATGACACCGATCATGCGGGACATCATCCACCCAGACCAAACAGGTTTCATCCAGGGCAGGAATATTCAGGATAACATTCTCCTGGTTAATGAGACGATCAAATTGGCCAGACAAGCCAAAAACAATGCGGCCATCATCTTCATCGACTTCGAAAAAGCGTACGATCACGTGGACGAGGTCTTCCTCGACCTATGCTTACAAAAGCTCAACTTTGGGCTAGATTTTCGAAGATGGATTAGGATCCTCCACTCCAGTGCAACTACCAGAGTCACGGTTAACGGCAACCTGGCCCCCCCCATTGATCTGCAAAGATCAGTCAGACAAGGGGACCCCATAGCCCCGTATCTTTTTGTAATAATCATGGAAGCGCTAGCCACTAATCTCATAACCCATAAGGACATCAAGAGAATCCAAGTGTCTGCAATACCCAAGGAGGCAATCCCAGTCTGTTCATTGTTTGCGGATGACTTGACCCTGATGGTGGACGCCTCTTGGGAATCATTGGAAGAAATCCAACGTATGATGGATCGATTATGTAAACTCTCAGACATGTGCGTAAACTGGGGAAATAAAACCCAGGGATGGTGGATCCACCACCAGGAAGTGCGGCCTTTAGAACAACCCAGGCTTAAATGGCTTCCGGAAGATGCACCCATCAGAGTGCTAGGAGTATCGATGACGGCGGAAGGAAGGCCATCGAGCAACAACGAATGGCTGACTGCCCCCCCCCTGGCAAAAATGGCGCTCTGGCAGAATAAATACACCTCGTTGTTCGGACGTTCCTTAATCATCAATAATGTGGTGCTGGCCTCGCTATGGTACAAGTCGGCAATTTGGGCCCTGGACAAGAACGCCTTGTGCCCATTAAAACGACAGATAACAGCCTTTCTATGGAGGAGTGACCACGCGAAAGTAAACGTGATCAACCGTGTGGCATGACACTCTCTGGTCCAGCCTAAAACCAAAGGGGGACTGGGCCTTCTTGACCCGTCGGCGCAGATCAAAGCCCTGGCGGTGCAATGGATCAAACGTCTGATTTTTGATCCAAACATCCCCTGGAAAGGGCTGGCCCTAGAGCAGATCTCCAGACTAGCACCACAGACAACAGCAGGCGGGGACCCACGGATGTGGCTCGAAAACAGGAATTGGTCAATCCCAAGGGCCAGGCGGGCGCATCAGGACCTCGACCCCCCCCTCCCAGACGTGCCGCAAGGGACGACCTGCGAAACGACCTGTTCTGGCCCACGTTCCTCAAAATATGGAGGGACCTCCCTCTACCGGACAAAACTTCACTAGACAGATGAGAGGAAGTAGCGAGGCAACCCCTTTTCGGCAACAGATGGATCGTGGACTCAAGGGGCCAAACTCTCCACTGCAAGGACTCCCCCTGGCAAGGATGGATTAGGCGAGGGGTAATGCGAGTGAAGGACATTTGGGACATGGAGAAGAAAGATTGGATAAGTCCTGATCACCTACGGCAAAGACTGAGGTATTGTCACCAACCACAAGAAGCCCTGGAGGCGATAGTGGAGAAGATACCCCTGGATTGGTGGAGGATCCTTCACAAAGGTCCGACCCTGCATAAGCTGGATTGGGTGGCAGTGACAGGGGGACAAGAAGAAGTGGGGAGAGTGGGACGCTGTCTCCCGGGAGGAAGCGTGGAAGTTAAACTCTTTCAAGTGGGACAGGACAATATAATTTCAAAAAGCAACTCGTCAGAAACCATTGAGTGTCACAAAGAAGACCTGTTCAGAATTAGAGTCCTCGAGGAGAACAAACAAACCATTGCCTTCCAGCCCGTCTCCCCCATCCAACATTTGGCCTTGGATCCACTGGAGTGGATATGGACAACCCGCTGGAAAGGACGGAGAAGCACCATGACACTATATGGCCTGACGGTCAAGTACACCTATCGGTTGCTTAGGCCAACTGTGAACCTACGCCATCAGGTTGTGGAACGCTGGCAAAATCACTTGAACGTTGGAGCAAATGATCTGAGGCCGGTCAAGTGGTTCAAGATGGCCAAAGCAAAACCGACGAAAATCACCTCCCTTCAATGGGAGCTGGAACACCGCTGCCTGCCCACTAATAACTGGCTGATAGATAGAACCTCCCTGGGACAGTGAGGTCGTGCCCTCCCATGGTGCAAGCTATATGCATTAACTCGTTCCCTTCCAGAAAATGCCCGGAGACAATCGAACACATCTTTTTGCAATGCCCAGGGGCACTCTGGCTGTGGAGGTGGTGGGACAGAATTTGGGGGCAGCTGGAAACAACAGCCCCGTGGCCCTGGGACTGGAAGGCAATCCTGCTTGAAATCTGGCCCACAGGCCGCACGGACCAACCGGACCGGCCGGACCTGCAGGACGATTTCACCATTAACATGTTCAAATTGGGACGAAGGGCGATCCTCTGGGCGCTCTGGAGAAGACGCTGTAGTTTCGAAATGGAGGGGCCAGACTGGAAGGACCCGAGTTCACGGACAGCATACAGCAACAGGTTCAAACTGAAATAACCGCGGAATGGGAGAAGGTAAAAACTCGAATCAAACTCCTCGACAAAAAAGAAGACATCCAGCGTAATATCCAGGAATTCAGCTCATGTTGGCTCAGGGGACCTGAGGGGGGGAGGATAGGGAAGGTTGAATGGAAAGGGGAACCCCCTAAACCGGGGCCGGTCCAAGAAAGCAGAGTGCTAGTAAAAGACCACTGCCTTAGGTTCAAAGACTGGACTAGTGTGGATGCGGTCATCCCCCTCAAGCCTTCTSACGAATTCCCAGACTTCCCCCCCCCCCCCCTCTCCTCTAACTGCCTGGTAGAAATGCAGTGGTATGGAGGATGAATGATAGATAGACACGGCGGGGTGGGCTCTGTGGAGCATGGGAAAAGCGGCGGCACAGGCAATTACTTTTGGACAGAGGGGCAGCGGAGCTTGTAGACAATAGCAGAGATCTGGCGCCGGGCCCAAGGTGAAGAGGCTCCTGCCCTTGGTTTTCGTGATGGTCCAACAGTAGTCTGCATTCCAGCTTTTGTTGCTCAACCAGTCAATCCTGCTCAGTTAATCCCCTGGTCTCCAGGGTAATCAATGCTGGCAGGTTCCTCCTAGGTTTTCAGAAGAGTTCCATTTGTATCATACTTGTAAGGGACGCTGGACCCGTTTTCCCGCAGGTGATGCTCCCCACCAATAGATGGAGCCTACCCCCTGGTGCTACCGGTGGCTGTTCTTATCAGCATCGCTAGCACTAGAGGGATCAGTTTAAAAAAATAAAAAAAAAAAAAAAAGGGCTAGGAGGAGGTTATGATCAACTGACAATGATGATGGGCATTCGATGATAAGTATCCCTGAGTCGCTGGTTGGTCCGGATCAACTAATGATGATGATAGGCGTTTCGATGACTAAGTACCCCGCCTAAAAATCAGCTAGACTGCCTGTGGCAGACTAGGGCTGTGGTGGGTGAGTAGAGGGCGTGAGTCACTGGTTGGTCTGGATTAACTGATGATGATAGAGGGCGTGAGTCGCTGGTTGGTCTGGATCAACTAATGATAATGATAGGCGTTTCGATGACTAAGTACCCCCCTTAAAATCAGCTAGACTGTGTGTGGCAGACTAGGGCTGTGGTGGGCGAGCAGAGGGCGTGAGTCACTGGTTGGTCCACTGCTGTTCGGTCCAAGTTCCCCTCGATAGGGGAATGGTCCTGAGTGCTGGTCACACTGAGGTAGTATAGTAGAGATACTAAGGGGTTGCACTAGGAGTATTGACGTGAGGATGGGATGGGAAGGTAAGCCTCGTTCCCTCAGGACGACCATGGCTGACCGCTCCTGGCGATCAATGTGTGCCTAGTAACCGGCCTCTACAACACCCTGGGCTTTTCTTTAATAAAAAATAATATAAAAGAAAAATCAGCCTTGGGAGGAAATAAAAAACTCTATATATTTTTTCGGGTAAGCAGTGTGACTACGTGCACTTGCTGGGAGGTGCAAATGTCGGGCCCCCCACTGTGTCCTTTGTGGACACAGAACGTGCATGTGACCACATGGGCACCCGAAGCAGCAAATACATGGTACCACGCTTCCCAGATATTTGTGACCTTAGGTCCCCGTGTGAGTATGCCCTGAGTCTCCAGATGCCGCCTGAACCTTTGCCATCTTCCTCCGCTGGATCTGCTGATGCCTGTTTGTGTGCTGGAGACTGATGATAGCCGAGACCCTTCTCTCTCTCTCTCTCTCTCTCTCTCTCTCTCTCTCTCTCTCTCTCTCTCTCTCTCTCTCTCTCCCGCTTACGACCTCCCAGTAGATCCTAGGGACTGGGTTTGGGACCACCCACAGCAGCGTTGTGAGGTGGTGCCGCTACATGAATATTTTACTCACCTAGGTTATCACCTAGGTCTAGACCTGTGGTTTATATTTCATGGACTGTCGCCAAATGATGGATGGCAGCGCAGTGGATAAAGGAATCCTGAACCTCGACTGGCCAGCGCTTTGATGCGATATTAGAAGAACCTGATAGACTTAGTAATATCTGTTGTTAAGCACACCGGCTTCCTTTGGCTGGTCGCACCCCTTGCTGTACCAGCTGGCCTCCGGTGTGGAAAACGTACTGTGAAGGCAAGTCCTTTGTGCCCCATTTGCCCAGGTACATGTAAGGAAGATAGTCCGCATTTTTGTCTGCAGCCTGACTTCTCCTGAACATTGTGGGCTTGGTGGAGAAACTCTCCGGGTACCAATACGAGATGCTGCGTTCCGCTGGTATGATGAGTTTGTTCTCTTGGAGCAGCAGCCTGGAGAGGAAGCAGGCCTGACACACTCCTCTGTCATAGGGGACCTTGAAAGGAGCCATTTTATGGACCTTGTGATCTCCCCCCCCCCCCCCCCCCCCCCCAATTCTGCTGTCAGACGGGACAAACACTTTACCCCGCAAATGGTTCGTGCTGAAGTCAAATATGCAATCAAGCAGGCAATATCTGCAGATTGGTCGTTAAACAACCACCACCTCTCACTGGCATACTCGAAACACTGATATCGCCTTTTTTTTTTCATAAACAAAACGCCCCCGCGAGTGTTAGTGGTGCTGATATACACCACATTCTTTGGGTGAGCGTGCTACCGTCCAAGATGGCTGGTGGCGGCAGCCAAAAAAAAAAACCATCATGCTGGCGCTTCGGCAAAGCTTCTCGCACAGTCCTTTTCCACGTCGGCAAGAAGAGGCTCAGAGGTAGTGGTGGTTGAAGGGTACAAAAGAAATGCGGTCTTTTCTCGGTCATGGGGCACCTTTTGCTGGCTTCGTGTCCTCTACAGCTGTTGGGACAACATTCCCCGAGTTGCTTTTTTTTTTCGGGGGGGGGGGGGGGGAACAGCCCAGTGGCGAGCTTTTTTTTTTTCTTTTTTTTTTGGTTTTGTTTTTTAAAGCCCAGGGTGTTGTAGAGGCCAAGGACCAGACCCGCTGTGATAGCTGGCAGCGGAAGCCAATGGTTGTCCTGACAGGATTCAAGGGGCAGATGAGATTACGGGGTTTAAGGGATTCGGGGATTTAAGGGCTTAAGAGATCCATAAGAACTTTTAGCCTGTGTTCTGGTATAAGGGGGGCTGCAGGATAAGGCTGTTTATATCCTCAAGGGGTGCTCGGATTTGGGTTGGGCACACTAGCAGCTCCAAGGGACAATGGGGACCCGGAGGGACAAGGGAACAACTACAGCCTTCACAACATTGATTGCTAATTTGTGTGTTTTGAATTGTAAATATGGGACGCTGGACCCGGTTTCCAGCAGGTGCCGCTCCCCACCAATAGATGGAGCAGCCCGACAGGTAAGCCCTCGATCCTGGTGGTTCTCTTACCACCATCGGGATGGAGGACTTACATAAGGGCTTTAAAGTCAAAAAAAAAAAAAAAAAGGATAGGCCACCTACCATACCCATCCCCACGTTAATACTCCCAGCGCACCCCCTGTCCCTACTATCGTACCTCAGTGTGACCAGCACGCGGGACCGTCACCCTACCACTGCTACCAGTATAGAGGGCAACTTGGACCAGACAGCAGTGACAAGCACGAAGGCTGGGCGAACCCCCCAGCCCTAGTGGAAGCAGAAGCGGACAAACCTTGCCGTACGGGAACTTCGGACGCCAGGCTCGTGCAATCTTCTACAGGCCCAATTCAGAGAGTCTACCCAGCAGGGGTACCTAGGCAAGGCAAGCCAGCGTCCACGGACACATCCTACCGTCCTTCCCCTAACTTACCCAAGGCTAGGCGGAACTCAGACTAGCTGGAGCGACTTACATCCCAGGCTACCCTACCCTAGAGCTAAGCCATGCGTGAGTAGACCCCGTCATATACCTGATAGCCCCGCCCAGCCCGGTATCATAGTTGTGTGTATATGTGTGCCCAGAGCCTATGTATGTTTGTATGACCCCGCAGGCTATGTGTATATATGTTCACGAGCCGTGTTTGTGTCTGCCCTCAGGCTATGTGTGCTCTGTGTAACTGTATAGCGAGATGTATGTGCCTGAAGGCCAGATATGTGTAGTACTCTGTAGAGGGAACCATGTGTTCTTTGAAGAGATGACAGGCCAAGCTAGGGTTGGTCCGCAGGCAGTGTCTGTAATAGCTTACCATGCGTCAACCCAAGGGGATGTGTGTCCAGCCGTGTGTCATTCTAACGCCGTGGCGGTGTCCATGCGCAAGGCTGCGGATTTGAACCCGCAACCTCATACCACAATGCGCATTTCCAACGGCTGCTCTGACCACTGAGCTACATCATCCTTCTACCTCCACGCGGCATTGCTCCGTCAGGCTTTCACCCATTGCGGAAAATTCCCCACTGCTGCCTCCCTTAGGAGTCTGGGCCGTGTCTCAGTCCCAGTGTGGCTGATCATCCTCTCAGATCAGCTACTGATCGTTGCCTTGGTAAGCCATTATCTCACCAACTAGCTAATCAGACGCAAGTCTGTCCTAGGGCGGATTCCTCCTTTTACTCCTCAGCTTATGGAGTATTAGCAGCCGTTTCCAGCTGTGATCCCCCGCCCAAGGGATGCTGGTACAGGCAATCACCTCTACCAGCCGTGGGGGGCCTCAATACGTCATTGTTCTCTTTTTTTTGGGGGGGGAGTGCTTTTATGTCACAACAGAGTTAAAAATGGGCCAAAAAAACTTGCGTGGGCAACAAGAACAGCGGCCGAGCTGGAAAGGCCAATGAAAGTAGTCAACCCGGGTGTCATAACTAGACATAGGATAGATTTCAACTGCCAGTCCCCTTTTCGACTCCGGCGGCTCTTCTTTTTGCCCTGCCGTGATTTTTTTTGCCTTTAGGGTTTCAAAGCATGCCCCGGCTGCACTTGTTTCTCTTTTTTTTTAACAGTCACGAGTTCAATCCATTACGGAACCGGATGGATGCAAAAAGGTTTAGGGATATCCCCTTTTTTTTTTAAACTAGTACCTTGTCTTTGAGATTCTCTTTTCAATTTTTCTCTTCTGTTTTCACTGAGTGCTGCTCTCTGCTCTGTGCAGTGGCAGACATGAAATGCACCCGGTCTAGCTGCAGACCAAACACTGTTTTGGAGTCTGGACATGTCCTGACTCCTTAGCTGGTGTGTGTGTACCTTGTGGTGTGACAGTCATGATCCTTTTTTTTTTTTTCCTTTTTTTTTTAATTTATAAACAGGTCCTGATGGCCCTGGCTCCATATCCATTCTGGGGAGCGTCAGTCCGGTTCCTATTCCCCCGGTAAGTCAAAAATTCAAAATTGAATACATTATAATACACACTCACGCTTCCTTCCGTCTGGCCGAAGGAACCCTGACCAGCATTGATTACTCATGATCTTGGTCTAGTTTATTGAGATTCAGGTAAACTCTTCTTCTACTCTTATGTTTTAAACTGCTAGTACTTGCCCCCCGCCTTGCAGAAATATATTCGTCGCCTACTTTCAAAAATTGCGCGGGTCGTGCCGGGCGGACTACAACGGCTGGCGGCACCAGCGAAAACAGAAAAAAAAATGTGCCTCTGGCCGCTGGCGGTTCAGAAAAGCTTGACGAACAGTGCAGCGCCTGCAGGCCCGCGTGTGCTGGTGGTTTGAACCACCACTTCATACAAACAAGCCTGAGTTGACGAAGCTGCCTTCCAAGGCTCGCGGGCCTGCGACTGTGCCTGCTCAAAATGGCCTCCAGCTTTCGTTATTGACCCCCAGGCCTGAATCGAACAGCTTTAGAGTCTAGACCCACTGCATATACCGGACAGACCTGTACTCTCTCTCTTCTTTTTTTTTTTTTTTTTTTTTTTTTTTCCCTTCTTCTTCTTAACTCCCTTCTGAATGTTACTGGCAGTTTACGGTTGTTTGTGCGGATTGTTTTTGATTGTTAGTAGTAGTAGTAGTAGTAGTAGTAGTATGCCGAAGAGCTTACTACAAAGCAATCATCAACACAGCCCGTCTCAGCAATAGACAGTGAAATCCAGTCGAAATACTTAGCCAGGTCAAGTCAAATGGACAAGAAAAGTCAGCATCATGACATATTAGACACCAAAAGGGACTAGAAGAAGAAGAAGAAGAAGAAGAAGAAGAAGAAGAAGAAGAAGAAGGAAGAAGAAGAAGAAAGAAGAAGAAGAAGGAGAAAAGATAATACGCCAGAACGCGACTGTACTTAAAATATAACAATGAAGCACAGCGGAAATGACCCGACTAGTTTCGGCTGGTCCGCCAGGCCAGCAGCTCTTCAGGGGTCTTAGTTGGCGTCGCAAGCGTAGTCTTACTACGGTCTGCGTATTTATCTAGAAGGAATAGAGTCATCATGACCTACCACAGACAATTACTCCGCAGACAACTACACAACACGTCCGGAAAAAAACGCCTTCCACTGCATAGGGCCTACCTCAGAGAAAAGACCAAGGTACTGGGATCGAAACCCGTCAAATAGACAATAGATCTAGAAAAGGCCTAAGTACCGGGACCAAAGCCCCAACAAATGGACAATGAGTCTAAAAGAAAACAAAGAACACCGGCTCGAGTCCGGAAGGCATGTTCAGCAAAGAAACTACCGATTCCGGACCGAGCCCGTCAGCAAGGAGACCACTAAGCCAAATTCCCGTGGCAATAGAACCTGTATCCTGTGGTGTTTGATTGGCCCAGGATCCAGGCTCTTCTGTTTTTTTTTTTTTTTTTTTTTTTTTTTTTTTTTTTTTCTTCCTGTGGAGACCTGCAATCCTGTGGTGGTAAGAGAACCATTAGGATTGAGAGAATTTGACAACCAACAGGATGGTAATAGAACCAACAGGTAAGAGCCAGGTTCGAGGCTGGCGCGGGAAGCTTCGTTCAATCCAACAAGGCTCTGCCATTCATGTTCTGAGGGATGCCGGCCGCTTTCCCGACCTGTATCATAGTCCAGCCTTCGGCAGTGGGCTCCTTTTTTATTATTATTATTTTTTTTTCATTTCACAGAACAGCAAATGCCTCAGAAAATAGTTAACCCCCCCCCCCCCCCCACCCCCCCCCCCCCCACCCCTCTCTTTTGTATCGACTAGCTTCACAGAGTCATGCACTGGTCCCGTGCGCCGTGAGAATGCGGGCATGAGAGCATCAGAGAACCTGCTGCAAAATTTTATTTTGCTTCTTACCGTTTGCAACGAAGATGAGCCATAGCGAACTTCAGAAATCAAACAGCATCATACACATGAGACCAGATAGTCGTGACCTCAAACCAATAGCAGAATTGCATCACGAGTTCCACCAAATAAGAATACAGCAAAAGCTCATAATTGACAATTATGCTGGAAAATAGTCTCATCATCATCAACGAAGAACCAATGTCGATATCCTATCTGGCGTTCGGCGCCCAGACTACAGATGGCGGATCCTATCTAGCCTATTCTACAATGCCACCGATGACGCCAACAGCTCCCCGAAGTACCAGCAGATCTCGGCCAATGCCGTACGCTTCAAGCACCAGGTATGTCTCTCGTATCACTCAAAACCTTGTTCCCCAACTCACAGATACCACATGCACCCAAGGACCACCTTGCGCCCCGCGCCCCATCCAGCATACAGCAGCGCAGCTCGGCTATGGCTGCCTGCTCCTTCCAGCTTGCACGTGAGCGCGTGAGCGCTGGCCACCGTTAGCGCAGCATGCAGCCAGTGCCTGAATGTCCAATGTGTGGGCAGGCCCTTCCTAAATCGAAGTGGCTTGCCTGCCTTGCGTGCAGCCTGGCTGCGCTGGGTCCCTGCCCAGAAGCTTCCGGTAGGCCCAAGGAGGCTGAGCCTCAGTCCAAACGAATCAGGCCCAGGGCCACCGACAGTTACCCGTGCCCAACTGCCCGCAGCCTGAGTTGGGTCCATGCTGCGTATCTCGCCCAGGGCCTGACTTAGACACATTTGATAAAGGAGGCCAGGGCCTGGCCGCCTTCAACCAACTGGCGCTGCGCAACTGCGAATAGCGGGGCTATTCAGAATAAAATTCCCCCCAGTTGCGAAGTAGTCCAAATAGGCCTCTTGTCGTCTGCCGAGCCTGCCTTCACTTCGGGCGGCCGACCTGTTGCAAACAGGGGCCCGGTAGGGCTTATTGAGGCCTTGTGCCTCACACTTTTTTTCTTTTCCTATCTGAATAGCCCCGGTATTTCAAAACTCTTCCGTATCATTTCATGCCCGGCCTCAGATTTTACATTAAGGAATGATTTAAAAAAAGAAAAAAAACAAAACTCTTCTGTATCATTTCATGAGGGACGCTGGGCCCCGTTCTCAGCACGTGCTTCTCCCCATGAATAGATTGGAGCTTTAGAGAGAGAGAGAGAGAGAGAGAGAGAGAGAGAGAGAGAGAGAGAGAGAGAGAGAGAGAGAGAGAGAGAGAGAGAGAG
>BFEA01000172.1:818696-831212 GCA_003427395.1 Chara braunii | reverse complement strand
GGGGCCCCCCCCCCCCCCCCCCCTCTCTCTCTCTCTCTCTCTCTCTCTCTCTCTCTCTCTCTCTCTCTGCGACTTTCAAGTCGCAAAGCGGGAATGAATCTTCCCGCGAAAGTGGGAAGATTCATTCCCGCTTTGCCTTTAGGAAGCCTTCCTGCAGCAGGTAGCGGGAATGAACCATTTATTTTTCTTATTTCTTTGTTTTTTTTCTTTGTTTTCTTCCCGTTTTTTTCGTCTGTCTCACATGGACGTTCGGGATGCCTGCGCCCGGTAGTCTGAGCCTCGGCACGGATCGGCGTACCGGTCGGCCGAGGCTCGGACTTGATAGCTGAGCGAGGTACTGGTGGTTTAATTAATAGTTAGGATCGGCATGGTTAGAAGGTAGTCGAAGGGGGGTGCACACCCTGAAGAGCGCTTTTTGCTGCCTAGCACCCATAGCAACTCATCAGAGGGACAATCTCTGGCTCCCATTAGCAAATAGTACTGTTATGTTACCGTATACGACAATTTGAGACACAGGGAAGTAATTAGTATCATACCTGTAGGTGGAGTGCTTGCGAAGATGAAGCATCTTCGACGGTAGCCATCGCCTGTCGTAGGTCTTAGGTTACCACCGCCTGCAACAGACAGCGTTAATACCGCTTATCTTTAAACGTGCGTAGCTCGGTACTCCTTGCACAATTAGGCAACGTCTTGTCGTACAAACGAGCTTGAGGAGGTGCCCGTATTTCAGCAGAGGAGGACAGAGGAAAGAATGGAAGTGGAAAAAATGGTGCCGAACGCGATGTTCTACAAAAGCAGCAAACATGCATTCGTTCCACATTGCTGATGCATTCGCAGGCATGACCGACATAGATGGATGTCTGTATGTGCGTCATTGTATATAGTATGTTTGTAATGTGTGTGGAGGCAAGAGGGTTGCGTGTGTATGGAAAAAACAGGGTTAGATGGTATATCTTAGTGTGTTTGTGAGTGGGGGTTGCTTCGTGTATGGGTAGTAGAGTAGTACGGGCTAATTTTACAACAAATGGGGGGATGTGTGTAATTGTCTGCAGCCGTGTGTATATGGAAATGAGTCATGATACATGTCGGTTTTTTTTTGCACAAGTTTTTTCAACGTATTGCTAGGATAGCGGTTCTTTGAGTTATGTCACGTATGTCGGAGTTGTTTTTGTCTCGATGGTTCGCACCAACATACTAGTGATGAGTGCGCTCTCAGGTGGTTCAGATCGACGAGCGCGAACTCAGGTTGCTTAGTCGTGAAGTGCACTAGCTGTGTATCAAGCTATGTCGTGTATGTCGTATTGTTTTTGTCTGGATGTTTAGCGCCAAGCTGCTGGCGATGAATCATGAGTTTTTTTCTTTTTTTTTTTTCTTTTTTTTTCTTTTGTTTTTTCCATTTTTTTTTTTTGAAAAAAATAAGGGGCTCCTGCCAGCATTGATTACCCTGAGATCCAGGGGATTGACTGAGCAGGCTATTGGGAACGGGGAGTAAACCTCTTCGCCCTGAAACGGGCGCCAGATACCTACTACTACAAACTAGTCCTTCCCCCTCCCCTCCTACCCGTTTAGTACCAAAACTTTCTTTTTTGAACTAGTGTTGTGCCGAGTCCATTCCGTACCACTTCATTTCCACTAGACAATTAGATGGGGGCGGGAAGAAGTCTGGGAATTCTTCAGGGGGTTTCAATGGGATCGCTCCATCCACTTTGGTCCATTCGTGGAACCTCAATTGATAATCTCTTACTAACTCCATTCCTCGTTGGTCCTCCCCTGGTGTTGTGTATCCTCCATTCCATTCCACCATTCCTACCCTCCCTCCGTTTGCACCCCCAAGCCAGCTTGAGCTAAATTCCTGGATTTTTTTTGTTTGATGTCTTTTCGTCTGTCGAAGAGTTGGATTTGTGCTCAAACTCCATTCCATTTTGCAGTTATTTCTGTGTGGATCTGTTGCTGGACACTTTCTGTGAATTT
The DNA here is from genome assembly GCA_003427395.1 of Chara braunii. Taxonomy (NCBI): domain Eukaryota; kingdom Viridiplantae; phylum Streptophyta; class Charophyceae; order Charales; family Characeae; genus Chara; species Chara braunii. The sequence continues at coordinate 829,241 of BFEA01000172.1, read as the reverse complement.
GGGTCCTTCCAATCTCGCCCCCTCCATCTCAAAGGTGCAGCGTCGTCTCCAAAGTGCCTAGAGAATCGCCTGTCGTCCTATCCTGAACATATTTCCGGTGAATTCGTCTATCTGGTCTATCTGGTACTTAGGCCAGGCTTCACACAACAAGGTTTTCCAGTCCTAGGGCCACGGGGCCTTTGTTCCTAGTTGTTCCCACACCCTGTCCCACCATCTCCATAGCCAGAGTGCACCCGGACATTGAAGGAATATATGTTCAATTGTTTCAGGCCGTCTACGGGACAGGAACGCATTTGTGCACAACTTGCACCATGGGAGAGCTCGCCCTTTTTGTTCAAGAGACGTTCTATCTATCAACCAGTTATTTGTTGGAAGACAACGGTGCTCTAGCTGCCATTGAAGTGAGGCCAGTTTGGCTGGTTTTGCCTTGGCCATCCTGAACCATCTAATTGGTCTCAACTCCTCTTTGTTGATGTTCAGGTGGTCTCTCCACCGCGCCTCCACCTGGTCCCACAGAGCAACTTTTGGTCTTAGGAACCTGTAGGCTGATTTGACTGTTAAGGCATATATGGACTTGGTGAATTTCTTACCTTGCCTTCCTTGGGCCGACCATGACCATCGTGTTATCCGGGGGGTATTGTGAATCGTCGTGTAGCATCTGTCAGGCCATCCGTCGAAACGATGTGGGGGGTTGCGTAAGTTATGTGATAAATATGGCTTAGTTTTGAATTTTCAATTGGTTATAATGACCCCATACCCTTTTTCATTTGTGTGGGAATTGCCTATATTTAATGGGTTGCTTTGCTGTAAATGTAAGAAGCGGTAATATTGGCGAGATTGGTCTCTCGTTGTTAAGGCAACCTATGGGGTTTTTCCTTGGGGTATGTAATCTTCGTTATCATAAACTAGCCTTATTTATTTGTTTGTGCATAAAAATTAGTTATTTAACTCATTTTATCTTTTAAAAGGGCCTTTACGATTCAGACCCGTATATGTGACCCCAACATAAAGGGGCCCGCTCGGCCTGAACTCCATTTCATGAGCAACATTCCAAACGACAAGTTCCTGAGGCCAATGTCGCATCCATAATGAAATGAAAAGTCGTTTTGAACAGTCACAGTCAGGTCTTAGATGAGCAGGTACTGGGTTCAAATTTTAAGACTAAGATAGGATCATGTCTGTTCGACAATAAGTCAAAGGTCACAGTCCCAGATCAGTCACAACCCCACGAGTCAATTCTGACTCAGACCAGGAGTCCAAAAGACAGACCCGACGACCAAAGCAGCAGCAGACAATGGGAAAGGGTACTGAGACACACACTTTGCAACAACAGGTACTGGGCAGGAGTCCCAGACACTAGGAGGCAGAAAGCAGACCTCGCCAGACCAGTCCAGCGCTATAAAGGACTAGTCAGCCTCCCCATTGGACAGAGGCTCATTTCCCATGAGAGTGTGAAAGTGTTGTGGCACTTGTGCGCCAGATATGTGTGAGATGCATTAAGCTGTGAGCAGTGCTAAGTATGAGAGAGGGAAGTGGGCGCTGGCTGGAAGGAAGGCAGCCATAGCTACGTTAGCGCCCATCAGTACATTAGTAAGGATAGTTAGTAGAAGAGTCCAGTGAGTAGTATTCAAAGTAGATCCTCGTGTGTTAGGGAGTGTACATGCATGGTGAGTGTGATTAGACCAGGATGAGAGAGAGAGAGAGAGAGAGAGAGAGAGAGAGAGAGAGAGAGAAAGAGAGAGAGAGAGAGAGAAAAGACAAGGAAAGAAAAGAGAGAAGAGAGCTATGGTGTTACTTACCTGTTGAGCGTCGTTCTTGATGATTGGCTGCTGGCGCTGATGAGCGTCAGACCAAGAACTCACGTTGGACGGCGAAGACTTGTATTTCTGTTGGGTGTTATACATTTTGAACTCGTGATTCTCTCTACTTAATTTGATGGTGATAATTGAATTGTGCTTTCTAGTGACCACTCATCTTTCATTGTACTTTGTGTGAGTCAATGCAATCTGTGTGATCTATATTACATACATGTTTTCTGGTACACTCCAGCAAGTGAAATTTAGTCGGATTCCTTGCAAATTTGGTATCGGAGCAGAACTTGTTACACTCGCTGGTAAATGCTGGCATGATCTAGGCCGGCGAGAAGAAGAAGGCTGACTTAGGCATAGCTGGCGAAAGAGGAAGTAAGGCGAGGTGAGGAGAGTTGGATTGGGATTTTGAGGGGGAAGTGTGCTCAAGAAGAAGGGGCGAAGGAGGAAATATACGTACCTGCTTTGCGATTGGAGCATTGGAGCGAACGTGGAGTCTGCACCGACGGCTACAAAGAAGAGAAACACCTTATGAACCCCCTACCTTGTTGATTGTAAATCTGTGTGTTATATATCTCTTTCCCCCTCCATTCCGATAGTCGCTGCTGCTGCCTGAACGAAATTTGTGGCCTGGTCTGGTCGGACAGATAAGGCTAGAGAGTCTGAATTTGGTTAGAAGAGTCAACATCAGGTCTTCGTGTTCGCCATCTGGTTTGTCAATTGGTAGGGAAGATAGGATTAGGCTGGGAACTGTGTACTGCCACGTTAGAGTGCAAGTGACCGAGAGCAAAGATAATCGTGATAAATTGGATCTGCTTTCTAGTAAGTTTGAGTATCTCCCAGCTACCTATTCTAATAAAAGTGACCAGCCAAACCATCGAAGGGATAAAGAAAAATAATAGCAAAGTGATAAGACAGATAGCAAGAAAGGAAAAATTATTTTGATTCAAGGAAGTTGTATATTGTCTCGTTTTTTTTTAAGCAACGACATCCAGATAGTAAAAAAAAAAAAAAAACAGATCCTATCCACTCAAGTAGACTAGGATTTGGGGTAGCTACTTGGTGGTCTGGCGGAGGTCTACCCTCTGCTGTACCCCACCATGGATGACTATCCCATGTACGGGATGGTGACTCTGTCTATTCTTTTGGGGCCATTATTTTGCTTCTTTTTCCCTCTCGGCTTTGGGAGAGTGTGTACCTCCCGCATGATGATGAGATCCGGATCCGCGAAGCCCGAACTCTCAACGACAGAGCAGGCAGAAGTAGATCGCTGCTTGGCCGAGAAAAAGAAAGAAAAAGAACAGAAAAAAAAAAAAAAAAAAAGAGGAAATGAAAAAGAAAGCTTACGAGGAAGAAGAAAAAATGAAAAAAGAGTTAAAAGAAAAGTTGGAAAGACAACTGCAGAAAGAGTTGAAAAGTTTAGAAGAGGAAGAAGAACTTGAAGATGAGGGAGATATGTTAGTCAAACATCGAACTGAACGAGAGGAAAGCCCGCAACCCTAAGGGATCAGTATTGACGTAAAACCATTGAAATGATTGAATTGGTTGGATCAATACAATTTTAAAGGTGAGATGTTAGTTGAAACTGAAGAAGAAGAGATACTTTTATTGCAAAACTCGCCTTAGTGGAAGATAAAGCAGAGAAAGAATTGTTGCTGGAAGAAAAACGGGCGGAGCTGCACAACAAAATGTTGGTAGCAAAAAGGCAGGAAATGAATGAGAAAAAGAAGTAGGCAGAGGGTGAAAGATTGCAGCGAGAATTACAAGTGCAGAAAGGAAATCAGACGGCCACAAAGGAACAACTTGCCCTCTTGACCGAGACCGTATTGCATACTAAATAGGAACTGGCTGCTCTAAACAAAATTGTGCAGAAGGTAGAACACCATCAGGTTGAGTTTGAGGGAATTTGGAACACCTTTCTGCAGAGATCTGCTCAAGAGGTTGATCAACATATGCAAGTGTATGTCGACAAACTAGACGAGCAGAGTAGTAAAACTTTGACCTCCGTCGTGATTGAGAAACTAATACGTAGCGGTGGAGGAGGAGGAGGAGATGGGGATGGGGACGGAGATAAGAAGAAGAATGGCATGCAGCAGGAAGAAGTAGGGGAAGTCCGAAAAATAAAGGTAAAGGTGTCGTGGACATACACCGGCAAGAAGAAAGAAAGTCTATTGCATTGGATAGTTGTAGTGGAGTCCTACGTTTATGGGCAGCGCATTCCGTATTGGGATAGGGTCGTAATGTTCAATTTATGTATGGTTGGGGATGCAATGAACTTCGTCATTTCTTTGCAGAACGAAGCTAATTATCAGACAATGATAGAATACTCCCAACAAACTAGAATTGAAGATTTCTTTAAAGCCATCAGGGAAAGATTCGAAGATAAGAACTTGGTTCGGAGAACAGAAATGTTAATCTTAAACATAGCAGATCGAAAGTAGAAAAGTGTGTTTGCTCTTATGAACGAACTCTTGCAATGCGTTGAACATGGACTTACCCCGACACAAATCCTCAATAACTTCGCTAGGGCACTACCCGATCCTCTCTGAACTCAATTTTATCCCCCTATCAAGGAAGAGGGGTTGACATACAAAAAGTTTAGTAAGATCGCGATTGATCATGCTGGTTTCATAGCAGAGGCAAACTATTATTATTATTGGAAAGATCTGCAAGTCGGGAACAAGTGGTAGAATCGCACTATCTCAGGTAGCATTCCAGGTAAAGACAACCTCCTTTTTACCTTTGAAGAAGGACGTGTCGAAACTCTCTCGTATGACCAAATAGACTATGGTCTAGAGGGGAATGCACACAATGGACCCTTTAGGAGGGTGACTACGCGACTGTTGCAGCCCGCGGGGGAGGGAGACAAGGAAGAGGCCGAGGCAGAGGAAGAGGAGGTCGTGGTTGTGGAGGTAGAGGGTCGGACACCCAGAGAGATGGTGGCGAAGGAAGCTACTAAGTGGGAGGAAGGGGCAATGGTCCCTCACAAGGTGGCCGTGGACCCAATTCCAACTGGAATGATAATTGGAACCATCCTGACATTCCCGAAGGCAGACCTTGGGAACAAATGGGTATAACAGAAAAGGTCTGGCAAGATAGGAAAAATGGTGGACAGTGCCTCAAATGTGGTGACCCTGACCACATAGTTCTCTTTTGTCCAGACTACAAACAACGAAAAGGGACTGGCTAGTGAGGGTCTCAGTTGCCTCTACAGGAACTTCGGATGCAAGTAGACTGAAATCCTTTAATCCGAAGGTTCCATTGATAGAGGTTGAGAAGATAGACGGTCCCCACCTAGTTAGTTGCCCATAGGTAGTTAGTGTATTTACCTCTCTAGGTGGATCCCTAGCAAGCATGGATGATGAGTTGGCCACTCGTCGTCAAACCTGGACCGAAATGGAAAAACGAAAAGGGCAGTTAATAATCGCAAATTTAGAAGTTAATAAAGTAAGAGTAGGTGGAATGATCAACAGTGGATCAACATGCAACTATATTAGTAAGAAAGGACTGCAAAAGATGCGTCTTTGACTAAAGGTAAAGCAGTTAGATGAGTCCATTGAAAGTATATTAGTAAACAATAGTGAGATAGTTATGGATAAATATGTTGAGGGGGTCAAGATAGACTTTCGTCTCGAAGCAGAGGGGAAGGTGGAACGCGTTCTCTACTCTTTGACACTCTTGGTGGAAGATAGTCTCCCTTTTGAGATTCTCTTAAGCACAGATTGGGGGGAAGTTACAAATGCGGATGTGAAGTTGAGGGATCATGAGTGTTGGTTCCCTAGTCCGCAGGGTGGAAAAAAGAAAATCCGTCTGTTTCATGAATTTGGTAAGGAAAACAGCTTGGCTCATTGTTGTATGAGTACCCCCCCATTTGCCCGTCATATAAAGAAGTATAATCTGTTTGACCAAGTATTTGTGGCATTAGTGCGCCCAGTGAAGGAGTGGGAAGTTAAGGAGGAAGAAAAATCCTCAGAAGTTGAAAAAATTCTGAAAGAATTTGCAGATGTGGTAGAGGCCCCAAGCGGTGTGGTAGAACGACCAATCAAACATCGCATTGAAATTATACATGGGAGTCAGATTTCGAAGGGCCTAATTTATAAAATATCACCAAAATAATTTGATGAACTGCGAACCCAGCTAGACGAAATGTTGAAAAAGGGATGGATTAGGCCTAGTTCCTCGACCTATGGTGCGCCAGTGCTATTTGTGTCAAAGAAAGATGGCGGGGTCCACATGTGTATCGATTATAGAAGATTAAATGACATAACTATTAAAAATGTTAAGCCATTACCCAAAATTGATGATTTGCTGGATAAGGTTCAAGGTAGCAAGTACTTCAATTGATTTGAAGACTGACTACCATCAGATTGAAATAGAACCACAAGACCAATATAAGACTGACTTTCGCACTAGGTATGAGCATTATGAATTCATTGTGTTGCCCTTTGGTCTTACTAGCGCACCTGAAACTTTTCAGCGAACAATAAATGAACATTTTCGTGAATGGCTCGGTAAATTTGTTGTTATATATCTAGATGATATCTTGATTTTCAGTAAACGATTGAGCGAGCATTGTGAGCACCTTCGACTCGTGCTAAATAAGTTGCGTGAGGCAAACCTGAAGTTGAACCCCCAAAAATGTGAGTGGGCAAAGTCTCAGGTATTGGGGCATGTTATAGACGGAGATGGTATCAAACTGGAAGACGCAAAGATTGCAACTATTCGAGATTGGTCGAATCCTCGTACATTAACGGAACTGCGGTCGCTCCTTGGATTGGCTAATTACTATCGTAAATTCGTAATACACTTTACGATAATTGTTTCTCTCCTTCGTAGATTGCTGAAAAAGGAAACCATCTGAAAGTGGGACCAAGATTGTACGTCCTCGTTTAAGCGTCTAAATAAATGTTTGATTAATTATCAAGTTTTAAAAGTTTTTGATCCTTCTTTGCCCTTTGTTGTTACTACCAACGTCAGTCAGTACGGGATAGGTGTTGTACTCTAGTAATACGACGGGAATGGATACAGGCCTGTCGAGTTTATGTCCCGACGACTGTCTAATGAGAAGGTCGCCGCTTCCACATATGAAAGAGAATTGTACGCTCTCCGTGAAGCTTTGGACCATTGGCGCCATTATCTCATAGGTCGCCACTTCAAAGTGTACTCAGACCATGAGACACTCCGCTGGCTGAAAACGCAGGCCCGTATGACCCCTAAATTGACTAGGTGGGTTGCGGAAATCGATCAATATGATTTTGAACTAAAGCCAGTAAAGGTTAAGTTTAATGTTGTTGGTGACGCATTGAGTCGAAGATCTGAATTTTTCGGTGCCATTGTAACATATTTAGATATAGGTGCCGACATCCAAGAGGAAATTAGGAATACTTATTCCATTGATCCTGTCCATGACACTATGATTAAATGTATTCAAGATGTGCCACAAGAATTTCATGACTTCCGAGTAACCGATGGACTGTTGTTTGAAAGAACTGATGTTCATGATAGGCTTTGTATTCCAGATAAAGAAGAAATAAAGAGTATGATCTTGGGGGAATGCCACGATACTGAAGGCCATTTTGGGTGAAAGAAGACCTATGCTAACCTTTTGCGTTCCTACATTTGGCCACGAATGAAACCTGATTGCATTGCATATGTGCAAGGTTGTCAAGTGTGCCAACGAAACAAAAGCACCACACAACCTCCCCTTGGTCTATTGAAATCTTTGCCTATCCCAAAAGGTCCTAGAAACTCTGTGTCTATAAATTTCATGGACACTAAAGTGAAAAGCAGGAATGAGACAAGCCAAGTTATTGTAATTGTTGATAGGTTCAATAAATTTGCTGTTTTTGTAGCATTGCCTTCGGAAGATAAAACTGACTTAGTAATTCGAGAATTCTTTAACCATTGGGTAAAGGACTATGGTTATCCCTTGACTGACAGAGACTCTCGTATGACTCTAAGCTGACGATGTCGTTAGACCGACACCTTGAGACAAATGGGCAGACTGAGCAAATGAACAAGCTCTTGCAGCAAACGCTGCGTATGTACATTCGTCCCGACCAGATTGATTGGGATAAACATTTGCCCAAAGTTGCTAGTGCCCACAACAACTCTGTACACTTAACGACTTGTAGAACTCCGATGGAGTTGCATTTGGGATGGTGTTCCCGCAGACCTATAGACTGTCTAAACCCGGATCGAGCACACAAACTTCCGCCAGGGACTAGGGAATTTGCAATGCAGTATCAGAAGGATCTAGAAAAGGTAAAGGAAAACATCATAAAAGCGCAACATCAGATGGTTGAATAGGCCAACAAGCACAAAAGACCACCTCATTTTACTGTAGGCGATCTGGTATGGGTAAAGTCAAAGGAATTTATCCCAAAAAAAAATATTTCCCAGAAATTGTTACCTGCCTGCAGAGGATCGTGACAAGTATTGGATGTGGTAGGAGGTGTAGATGGACCCTCCTATATTATTGAAATATGTCCACATTTGCATACCTACCCGGTGTTCCATTCATCAAAGCTCCTACCTTGCGTGACTAACGAACTGTTCCCCAGTAGTAGATCAATAACTCCTCCGAGTATGGATGAAAAATTTGATGTTGATAAAATCGTTGATGAAAGTACTATTCAGATTGGACGCAGAGGTAGACCTCAGCGACAATATATAGTCAGATTTGCATATGAAGATCCAAGTAAAGACCGCTGGTAGCCTGGTAGAGAAGAGCTAGTGAAAACTGCACCAAACATAGTATCTTACTATGAAAGAGCAAGAAGAGGTATCAATATTGTGGACAAATAAAAGTTTCTCAGAAGACTTCGAAATTAGGCCAGCGAGAGTAGAAGGGCCTTTACGATTTAGACCCGTATATGTGACCCCAACATAAAGGGGCCCCCTCGGCCTGAACTCCATTTCACGAACAACATTCCAAAAGACAAGTTCCTGAGGCAAATGTCACATCCATTATGAAATGAAAAGTCATTTTGAACAGTCACAGTCAGGTCCTAGATGAACAGGTACTGGGTTCAAATTTTAAGACTGAGATAGGGTCATGTCTGTTTAGCAATAAGTCAAAAGGTCACAGTCCCAGACCAGTCACAGCCCCACGAGTTAATTCTGACTCAGACCAGAAGTCCAAAAGACAGACCCAAGCAGCAGCAGACCATGGGAAAGGGTACTAGGACACACACTTTGCAACAACAGGTACAGGGCAAGAGTCCCAGGCACTTGGAGGCCGAAAGCAGACCTTGCCAGACCAATCCAGCACTATAAAGGACTGGCCAGCCTCCCCATTGGACAGAGGCTCATTTCGCATGAGAGTGTTGTGGCACTTGTGCGCCAGATGTGTGTGAGTTGCGCTAAGCTGTGAGCAGCGCTAAGTGTGAGAGAGGGAAGTGGGCGCTGGCTGGAAGGAAGGCAGCCATGGCTGCGCTAGCGCTAGTCAGTATACTAGTAAGGATAGTTAGTAGAAGAGTCCAGTGAGTAGTATTCAGAGTAGACAGTCGTGTGTTAGGGAGTGTACATGCATGGTGAGTGTGATTAGACCAGGACTATATATATATATATGTATATATATATGTATATATGTGTATATATATGTATATATATATGTATATATATATATATATATATATATATATATATAGAGAGAGAGAGAGAGAGAGAGAGAAGAAAGACAGGGAGAGAAGAGAGAGAAGAGAGCTATGGTGTTACTTGCCTGTTGAGCGCCGTTCTTGATGATTGGCTGCTGGCGCTGATGAGCGCCAGACCAGGAACTCACGTTGGACGAAGAAGACTTGTATTTCTGTTGGGCGTTATACATTTTGAACTCGTGATTCTCTCTACTTAATTTGGTGGTGATAATTGAATTGCGCTTTCTAGTGACCACTCATCTTTCATTGTACTTTGTGTGAGTCAATGCAGTCTGTGTGATCTGTATTACATGCATGTTTTCTAGTACACTCCAGCAAGTGAAATTTAGTCGGGTTCCTTGCACTTTTCATTTATTTATTTAATTAATTATTTATTTGGTTTGTTAGTTTTGTTTTTTATTTTATTTTTTATTTTTTAATAATTATAGTTATAGATATATTTATTAATTTTATCTATCTATATTGATTTACTTATTTACTAGGCTACCAGCCGGGCCGGCCGTGCAAGTACCAGGGAGGGTCCTAGCAAAACAAAAAACAAAAAGCACAATTAAAAAAATACGAAAAAAAACTATGTTATGCAGAAAAATAGACTGAACAACTTTTGCCTCAGGTTCACATCGAAATTATTCACCAAATTTTTAGGCTACCAGCCGGGCCGCCCGGGTTCCGGCTGGCCAGCCTATGCAAGGACCAAGGAAGGTCCCAGCAAAAAACAAAACAAAACAAAAAAATCGAAAAAATCCAAAAAACAAACTATGTTATGCAGAAAAATAAACTGAACAACTTTTGCCTCAGGGTCACAGCGAAATGCTTCACCAAATTTAAAATAAAAATTAAAATGTAAAACTAATTTCTTTATTTTTATTATTTTTATTTTTTTTGCCCCGGCCGGGCAAGTGACCCCGGGCCACTCTGGTAGCCTAGCCAAATTTATAATAAAAAATAAAATTTAAATATATATCGTCAAATAGAACTGCCCGGTAAACCGTAGGCAGAGAGGGAGAAGAGGACAACAAACGAGGGGCTGTGACAAACTGTTTCGTCGGAGTTTCACCGACTCATCAGGAGGCTGAACC
>BFEA01000172.1:802517-817681 GCA_003427395.1 Chara braunii | reverse complement strand
AAACAGTTTGTCACAGCCCCTCGTTTGTTGTCCTCTTCTCTCTCTGTGCCTACGGTTTTACCGGGCAGTTCTGTTTGTGACGATATATATATATATATATATATATATATTCTATTTGACGATATATATTCTATTTGATGATACATATATATATATTCTATTTGATGATATATATATATATATTCTATTTGATGATATATATATATATATATATTCTTTTTTTCCTGTTTTTGGCCCGGCCGGGCAAGTGACCCCGGGCCACTCTGGTAGCCTAGCTTATTTATCAATTTATTTAATTATTTCTTTATTTTCTTATTCATCTATTTATTTATTTATATTTACTTGATTAGTTATTTATTTATTCATTTTTTATTTAATTTGTTAATTTGTTTATTTATTTATTTTTTATCTTTTGAAAAAAATTTTGTGTGTGTTGGAAGTTTTGGAGGGAAGATGGCTGTGTGTGTGTGTGTGTGTGTGTGTGTGTGTGTGTGTGTGTCTGTCATGTGTGTGTGTGTGGCCCCATGTGTGTGTGTGTACACATGTTGTCATATTCGCTATACACTCAAAAAAAGCATGACTATGCCGGACGGTTTCGTCGGACTTTCACCGACTCATCAGGAGGTTGAATCCCGACAGTCTGCCCAGGATGCACTTGACTGATGGATGTGTGTGTGTGTTTGTTCGTGTGTGTGTGTGTGTGTGTGTGTGTGTGTGTGTGTGTGTGTGTGTATGTGTGTGTGTGGCAGACTGTGTGTATGTGTGTGTGTGGCAGACTGTGTGTATGTGTGTGTGTGTGCTGCAGACTGTCTGCCGCACAGTCTGCACCACACACACATACAAACACACACACACACACACACACACACACACACACACACACACACACACACACACGGGGCCACTATTCACGACTCTTAGAGCAGGGGGGGGCAATCAGGGACACAGGCCTATGCCCCCTGACCCCTAAAAAAAAAAAAAAAAAAAAAAAAAAAAAAAAAAAAAAAAAAAAAAAAAAACAAACAAACAAACAAACACATACGTTCGCGTTCGCCATGGCCCCAACACGTTTGGGCGAACACAAACGGTGTGCATGGTAGCTACACACCATACAGGGACTCATCCCCCTGGCATGGGTCAAAGTTCTGAAGGACAGACAATCAATCAGGGAGAGGGACTGGGTGTTTCCATGATATACCCTGCAGCTGCCTATGGTAAGATCAGGTACTAGCACGGGTAACAGTGGTATCAGCCCAACTACAAGCATATGTCCCATCTCTTCCCTGTGACAGATGCTCAATGCTTGTCATGAATGAAGAGTTTAACAGGTCCACACACTGTTGACAGTTGATCAGCAGTAGAGTACTAGAGGATAACAAGGGAGGCAAGTTTCCTTACGGAGACAGCACTCCCACCTGTCACCTGTGTTTGCTCGTCCTTACAGTACATTGAGAATTGCATGGAGGAAAGCCAGTGGGAAGACCCGCCATTCGTCCTCCCCAATAAAATCATTGGTCGAACCTCGATCGGGGGCTGACTTTAAACGGACTTGACAATATCTCACCCTTCCCAAATGCATGACACCCCCAGACAACAGGATATGGAGAGCTCACCAGCCACGATATCTCCTCACCCTCCACGGGCACAGCCTCCCACTAATAGTTTGAGTGCCACCCCGCCCCACAACACCCCCCACCCACGTTGTGCCGTAGACAACCCGGCCAGCTGCCCGAACATCCACAATCTAGATATTGGGTCGCTGAATGTCAATGGGCTCATCCAAGCAATACCTGTGAAAAAAGAGGCCATTTGGACTAATGATCAACTGCCCTGTCGCAGGCGGATGGCCGGATGCAATCTGTGTACAGGGTAGGAGTGAGCGACGGATGGTCAGAGGCGGCGTGGCGCGACCGGAAGCGCCGCGCCACTCCGCTATCGACATGGGCCGGCTCGTGAGTTGGTGGCGCCTTGTCGGCACGGCTCCCTGCGAGGAATATCGAGGAGTTGATGTGGGCAATGGGGATTACAGCGGCAGGCGATGGCGCGAGGTTCCGTTGGTTTTTGTCTGGCGTGGCCATTGACGTGATGCTTCGGCTGAGGGTTCTTCCAGCCTTGATAACCTAGGCTGAAGAGGTCTCTTGCTCCGTGCTTTGTTCATGTGGTGTCATGGGTTGACACGCTACAGGAAGGGGAGGCTGTCGGGGTGATTAGGATAATCTTCATGAGATCTTGGGCATGGTAGTGCTAGTGGAGGTTGGTTGGGCAGTGCGGGCAGAAAGTGAGGAGCATCTTCTCATGCGGAGTGGGAGGAGGGAGGCTTGGTACAAGCTGGAGCGTCAAAAAGAGTTGGCGATTTCAAGCGTTCGTTTGAGCTGGTTCAACGGTTAAAGACACGGAAGCAGGTATGGAGACAACGGCGATGGAGCAGGAGAATTTGTGCGAACATTTGTGGTGCTCTTCGTGTCGGCTGCCTTTTCAAACCGATTTCGCTGATCTCAATTTTGTATATTCTAATTTCCTATATTCTTGCTGTAATATAGTGCTTACACAGCTATAAATTCAGTTGCTCAAATTTGGAAAAATAAACTCTCAATCTTATCCTCTGTTTTCTGATCAGCGAAATTCTCATCTACATGTACACACATATACACATATCCTTGAATTTCAACTACAATTTCTTATAAGTCTCAAGCAAAGTATTCTCATCTAAATGTACACACATACACACAAACATATATTGTCCATTCTGAATCGCCATCACAATACGTAGGGATCTGTCCTATAATTACGTATCCTTGAATTTCGACTATAATTTCTAAAAGTCCCAAGTAAAGTTTCTATCATGATTTTTTAATCTCGGAACCCGAAAACTTCAGAATCTCTCCGATAATTAGTTTTTGCTTCTTTTAAATTGGTGATAAGTGCACATGGTGGCTGCCAGACGTTGATTGGCGCAAGCGGCAGCCCCATGCGCTTTTTTCAGTGGGTTGTTCTTAAAGATGTAGGGTGTTTTCGGGGGTTATTGCATATTTTTGAAGAGGCCTTGCTTTTCCAAATTGCGAACGACATTTTGGTAAGTGCGTCATCAATAACTGTAGTCGGCTGGATCGGATCGTTCCCGGAGGGCTGAACGGTAGGAAGGGGGTGGGGGGAGCTCTATCTTGCAGCGGCATCACAAGATGGGGGGTGCATGTCTCAAAGAGGGTAGGGGGGGAGTAGGGGGTTGCCCTATTCTGGGGTAGGGGCTGGCGTGGGTCACCATCAGTCCCTGCGGAGGCAGAAATGGGCAAGGGGCGGGGGGGCATGCTTTAGGTTGGAACTGTGTGCTCTTGGGGAAAGGGGGGTAGAGGGTTGGTCCTATATTGGGGTCGAGGGAGAGTGGGTGACTCACCTCGGCGGAGGCAGTGTAGGGCTGAGGGGGGAGGGGTAGGGGGAGGGAGGCGATCTCTCTCGAAGAAGTCTACCATCCAGTTTACTATTTCTTTCTATTTGGTTTGCCTCTCGAGGAGGTTGTAGGAATAGGTGCTATCTTGGCAAGTCATCTGTGATCCTGCGAAGGGTGGTCGAAAATTCGGTGGCCCTCGAAGACTGATGCTGGAGCAACGCTGGCCGGAGCCGGAGCCAAGTGGTGCAACTCTGTGACCTAGGTTAATGGGGGCGTGAAGCCTGGTAGAGAGCTCTGGGGGGCTGTTTGCGGGGGCAGTCTCAGTGGCCATCAGGGGTCGTAACTGGCGCAATGCTGGCCACTGCTGGAGCACGGTGGTGCAACTCTATAACCTAACCTGATGGGAGCATGAGGCCTGGAAGAGCTTCGGTTCGTGCTGAAAACAGCCATGCTGGTGGTGGTCGTAGGTGGATTGAATAGGTTTCATCTAGTATCTGACTCGTGGTTGGGAGGCTTTTTGACACACATATTCTAGTGACTTGGTAGAGTCTGAATAGTGGAAAAAAAGTCGGTTATTCTTATTAATGTCTTAGGACTCTAGGGACTCTTAGCAACCCATCTTAGGCGGTTTCGATGTTGTTATACTCAGTGATCTGCGGCTGTTCGATGCCAGAACGACGCTGGCCGGTGCTGCGGTGTTGCCCTGTAACCTGCTGGTGCAGGAGCGTGAGGCCTGGTAGAGAGATCTGGGGATGCTTTGGGGTGGGCATCCCAAGGGACAACCAAGGGTTGCTGCTGGGACGACGCTGGTCGGAGCTCGGGCGAGTTTGTGTTGCCCTGTAACCCAGCAGGTTTGGGGCATGAGGCCTGGAAGAGCTCAGCAGGGAGTAAGACTGTGTTGGAAAGTCTAAGAAAGGTTTGTTAGGGATCCTGAGGGTTGTGAGCATTCGTAGGACCTCTGTGGCAGCCTATTGCATCAGTAGTTCCTTAATAGGTCATTAGATATTCATGATCCTCCCCATGCTTTCTGAATCACATCGTGCTCACAGACTGTTCTCAGCCGAAGCCGGGTAATGGCCCCGGTATCTCAAATGATCTCAAATGTTCTCAAATGTTCTCAATGATCTGTACAATTCGATATTGGACGCTGGTCCCAGTTCCCAGCACGTGCTGCTCCCCATGAGTAGAATGGAGCACTTGTTTTCAAAAAAAAAAAAAAAAAAAAAAAGAAAGGACACCCCTGCACACACAGCTAAAGCAAGAGTGATCTGGCCATACACGACGTACACAGTGCCCGCCACGGATAGAGCATCAGCCGGGGTAGCTATTTGGCTACTGCCCGCATCCAAATTCAAACCTGTTTCATTCGACTATGATAAGCAGCAAGGTAGGTGGGTTTGCTTGAAAGTCGCATTTGAGGAAGAAAACATTTACCTGGTGTGCATATACACACCTAACGACCTGACCAATGGGGTGGACCAGAACTCGCAAACTCCTACTTCTCCTATAGCCACACCCGACCCTTATTGAACATCCATGATATTTGGCAGTTGCAACCAGCCATTGGCACGGTTCACCAGCCAAAAAGATATGCATATATACATGTGGGGGTCTACACCCATGCATGCACGTTTATTGGGGTAGCAACCCCTATGTACTTTTTTTTTTTTTTGACAGACCTCCTGTTTGCTGGAGGTGTGACCTCAGTATGCTTTGAATTTGTCTCATGACTTCTTTTCTCCCATTCATATATGGCATGTGCAGTTGTCTCGAGACTTGTCGTTCATGTACCTAGTTGTTCTTGAGTTGATCAAGGGGTTGTAGGGGCCACCAAATGGTCAGGCTGAGTATGGGTGGGCAAGGTGTTGAAAACTTGGAAAAGCAATGGCGGGTATGGGCGGGTATGGGCAGGTACGGGCGGGTACGCGCGGGTGAGGGTAGTGAAAAAAATGCTAGCTATGGGCGAGTGCGGGTGGGATTGTGCTTAAGGGCCTGTGTGGGGGCAGGTGGTGAAAAATATGTCTGGGTCTGGGAAGGTCCGGCTGCAACTCTTGTTCAAGGTCTGGCCTTGGGTGGGCCCAGGTTTGTATGCTCAAATTGGGCCCAGATGCGGCTAATGGCTATTTATTTTTTGTTTGCAAAAGGCCACCCACTACTGGCTCCTTTTTTTCCATTACCCAACCCGGCCCAAGGCTATCCTCCTCTCACCTGGCCAGGCCAGGGTAATGGCCATTTAGTTTTTGTTTGCAAAAGGCCACCCACTACTGGCTCCTCTTTTTCCATCACCCAACCCGGCCCAAGGCTATCCTCCTCTCACCTGGCCAGGCCAGGTGGGACATGGGCTAGCTAGGCCTGACCGCAGCTGGTCCGACCGGGGGCAGGTGGGTGCGGCTACGAGTCTACGACCTGCCATTTGCAGGCTCTAGGGTGGACTTTTGGCTCAGCCTCCATCAAAACTTGCCGAATTATGTCCCCATTATAATGGCAGGGGATTTTAATACCGCATTAGATCCAACAATGGACAGAAGGTCGTTCACACAGCGAACGAATCCAGCAACACCCTCTCTGCCTCATCTAAGCCCAGCCATAGTCATCCTGAGAGAACTTATGGCAGACAACCAGCTAGAGGATGCATGTGGATTGCTGAACCCCACCCAACGCCCCTACACGTGCTTGTCATCAAGTGGAGAATAAGGTTTTGCGAACTCACAAATCAGCCCGACGTTGGTATCAAAGAATCTCATAGGACTGATCACCACAACAGAAATCACGTCCATCAACCCCTGCAAATCATCGATTGAATGCAGCAAGACCCTCTGTGCGTCATCTCATCCCGGACATAGTAAGACAACTAATGGTGGACGGGCAGCTAGAGGATGCATACAGATTGCTGCACCCCACTCAATGCGCCTACAAGTGCCTGTTATCAAGTGGAGCACAAGGTCTCGTGAACTCACGAATTAACCTGATGTTGGTATCAAAGGATCTCATAGGACTGATCACCACAGCAGAAATCACATCCATCAACCCTGGCAAATCCTTCGATCACACAATGATCACACTCGGCCTTTCTCTCACAGCCACATCCCAAGGGGGGCAATGTTCTACAAGCTTAATACCTTTCTCCTTCCCTCTCTAATTTTAAGGACCTAGTGAACACATTCTGGCAATATTGGAAAACCCAAAAAACAGATGTGGGGGAAAGGGTAACCTGGTTCAATGAAGGTATGACACAACTCAGAGAAAGAGCCAAAAAATTCTCCATCCAACACGCGAGAGACTACAAAGCTCGCCTTAAAAAGCTTAGGCGGGACCTCGGAGAATGGCATAAACAATTGAGAAATGACCCACTACACCATCCCTCCTTCGAAAGACTGCAAGAAGCAAGAGACCACCTCCAAGCCTACAAAGACCACTAAACTCAAGCCTGGAGGATACGAGCGAGAATAAGACGGGAGCACGTTGAAGGAATTGTGACAAAGTCCTTCTGCAAGGCCAAGGTCAAAGCTAGGACCAACGAGATCCCCAGATTGAGACATCCATTCGATAACGATGCCCCGGTGGCCACCAATGCCTATACCATAATATAATATGCCTCCAAATACTACCATAACCTCTTCACATCCCACACTCCCCAATGAGACCCCAACCAAATCTTCCAAGCCAGGGAAATGTTGTTACAAGCAGTTCATACACGACTTACATAGTCACAATGATGCGCTTTAGACAATCCAATCTCCTCTCAGGAAGTATGGGAATCCCTGCAAGGTATGATGAAGAGAAAACGCTTGGTTTGGCACTTTCCCCAAGGAATTATGAGTGCAGTTTTGAGACTACTCAGTGAAGATATTATTGATTATATTGAAGCGGTATAGAGAGAAGGCTCCTTCAAAGGTATAACGGGACAAGGGGTCATCGCGCTCCTCTATAACAAACCTATCACTCTTCTCGCGTTACTCTGCAAACTGGTGGGCAGGACCTTAACAAACAGGTTTCTACCAGACTACCACTAATGAACCTACTAATCCATCCTGACCAGACAGGCTTTACGCCCAGCCGCAACACCCAAGGTAACATCCTGCCAGTCAATGAGACCATCAAATATGCCTGCCAACACAAAGTTCAGGTGACAGTCCTGTCCATAAACTCTTCAAAAGCATACGACCACATAAATTGGGATTTCTTGGACGTGTGCCTAATCAGGATGAATTTTGGTCTGAATCCGTCCGTCCTTTTGCCATTGGGTTCAACTCCACAAAGCCTGTTCAACAAACATAATGTTGAATGACCACTTGTCTACACCAATCTACCTTCATAGGCCTGTGTGCCAGGGATATCATTTTCATGGAATCCCTTGCATCCTTAATCATAACCCATCCACAGATCCACAAGGTGCTGATCCCCAAACTGCCAGAGCACTTGATACCGACAACATCGTTGCTTGTAGACGATGTTACGATTCCTATACGAGCAGCTGCAGGAAGCCTCCAAACTTTGTCTCACGTCATACACCTGTTATCACTTGTTGCGGACATGAAAGTCAATTAGGGTCCAAAACGGAAAGTTGGTGGCTCCACCAACACGGACAGGCACATCCACCAGAGCTGAACGTGTCATGGATGAAAAAGAAGAGGCCATAAGGATCCTAAGACTAACAACGGTTGATGCCCACAAGATCATGGGGTGGTGAACATGGCAGTGGACTGCCTGGCTAGGTGGGAAAACCTGCACACCTCGTTGGTAGGCCAAACTATAGCTATCAACAATGCCATTCTAGCAGCCATCTTGTATAAACTGGTCGTATGGCCACTTAAACCACAACAACACACAAGACTAAGGAAGGCACTCGCGCCATATCTATGGAAGAACAATGTGAGCAGTAAAGGCTGTATGAACCCGCTGAGGTGGGATGTGCTGATGCTACCAAGGAACAAGGGAGGGCTACGAATCTTGGACCCAAGGAAGGAAAGTGAAGCTTTGATTTCCAAAGTTCGCGTGAGACTCCTGACAGGTAATGACATACCCCGGGGCCCGTTAGCTTGCATACAAATAAACAAACTGGCTCTGGAGTGTGTGGCCACTAACTGGGTGCACCCTTTTCAATGGCTGGCTAAAGTCACTGGACCATACCTTCACCTCCACAACATAGGCAGGCAGTTAACTGTATGCAAGTGACCGAGCTAGACATCCCCTTCGACCCCCTATGACCATACATGCTTAAGTTGTGGAGGCGGATCAGATTGAAATAAAAGCCACCCTCCAACAGATGGCACGAGACATAGCGGCAGCTCCTCTTTGGGAACCGCCCCCTCTTGGACGAGACCGGCAACCCCTTCTCGCTCACAACGAACTTGCCATGGTTCACCTTGGTCAAAAAGGCATTTTCACAATCGGTAGTGTTTGGGGCCCGATAAAAGGGGACTGGTCCGGCACTACACAACTGCAACAAAAACTGAAGTGCACTAAAAATGCGGAGGAAAAGCTGCACCAGACTTGACGACTTGCTCTCAAACAATGGCCGACTGTTCAACAGGAGGACTGGATCGTCAAGTGTTCCGACTTGCCCCTGCCACTCTTGGTCTACAGAGTGCAGAAAAACGACAAGGGAATATGCACGGTGGAAGCCTCTGAGCCACAACTACCGGGTGCTAGGCTGTCCAGGTTGAAACGAAACGAGGACCTGCACTGCGCGGCAGCATGGGGGGGGCTAATGCACATAAGGGTGTAGGGGATCATAGAGATGAGCCATATGTTTATGAGGCCATAAAAAATGCCTATTGCCAAACTCCCTTTTGACTTGGAGGAGTGGGAATGGCTAGCAGCGAGACCTATGCACATGTGGCACTATACTGTCCAGGGAGGGTATAGAGTCTTCGCACACAGACCTGCATTTCAATCAGACAAAATCTCCAAAAGATGGGCGGCAGACTCACTGCTGGAGCCCCAAATCGCTTGAGAACCTCACCAGGTCCTGGTCTTCATATTCCAAGATCATGCCCACAAATCTCAGATCTCCGCAGCGGCAGATCCTGCACCACTGCCTCCCAACCCCTGACTGACTAGTATCCAGAACAGACCTGGAACAGAAGGGGTTGCTGTCACCCAGTTGTACCTACTGTGGAAAATCATCGCAGCTGCAACGATGGAACATTGTCTGTTAGCCTGCCCAATGGTGACCCAGCTATGGCAGTCATGGGACGCAACCTTTCACTTCTTGACTGGACTCCACATCCTCTGAGACCTGGGGCTTCTCCTGCTGGGACATATGCTTGTTGTCCGACAGTTTCCGCTTCGACCCGTGCTGCCACCGCAGAAAATCCAATCCATAGCAATATTTCACGTCGTTCAATAAATTCTGTTGCCAATAAGATTTGTAAATCAGTGGTTCCCGTTTCCAGAAAGTCTAAGACCATATACAGTAACCTGATCCTTTCTTACTGAGCACTAAGTACTGAAGAGGAACGGTTGAACCCTCTCTCTCTCTCTCTCTCTCTCTCTCTCTCTCTCTCTCTCTCTCTCTCTCTCAAAATATGCAGAGGGTTACGACCTCAAGCAGGGATGTGAGACATTCAGGGCACCCAGATGTGGACGACACAGATGAGTAGGGTGAGTGGTAGGAGAGGTGGGATGCTGTACTAGGTACTCAAGATATATATTTGAAGACGACGGCTGAGTTAATCACCTGAGCAGAGAGGCAGAAGGGTGATTGTGGTACGATATAGTGCATGCTATGGACAAGAAGTGTATTCTGTGAGAAATAAAGCCTCGGATTTTTGTCCGATATTGCAAGTGTACATCTCTCTCTCTCTCTCTCTCTCTCTCTCTCTCTCTCTCTCTCTCTCTCTCTCTCTCTCGTAGCCAGGTACTAATGAGCGAAGGATGTTGTCTTGAGCTGTGCTGCAGGTGGAGCGGCCTGTAGACAAGGTCCAGCTATGGCGTACAACAGGTAAGCCCCCAGGTGAGTCCTCTCTCCGCCAGGACCTCCTGGCTGACTGGTCCAGAGGCACTACCGGTCCAAACAAATGCTGAAACAACACCTACAGACCGGACAAGAATGGGAACAGGGAAAATGAACTCAGAACAGACAAAGAACGGAGAAGAACAACAAAATGAACTCAGAAACGTGTAGATGACCCCAAAAATAAACGAAAACATCCCCCCCTTGCAGATCTGCTTGAATCGGGCCTGCAGACAGTTTCTGCAACGGGGTTCCCGAACCTTCATAGCCATCCATCACTTCCCAGCATGTCATTTCCCACAAATCATCGTTTACATGCTGCTCTAGCTTCCAGAGTCTGTCCGGATTTATCCCTTCGATGTCTTTGAGCCACTCGTCGGGAAGCAGATGTTTCTGCTGTAGCACCGACTTCCAGTCATCTGGTATTGCCTCCATCAGCAGCCGGAGACTCTGCCGCCGGTGGTGAAGAGTCTGAAGACCCCGCATCCGGGTTTTTTGCATTTCCGGATTGGTTTTCCATGTTTGATATTGCCCATTCCATAGATGTGACACGGTCGCTACTCCCCGGGTCATCCAAGAGCAGCCGAAGCCGCTCCCAGCAGAAAGGGGGAAAGGCTGACCGACGATATCAAGTAGATAAGGATTCTCAAAGAGGGGTTCAAGTTGAGAGATGATCCTGTCGTACTGATACACCAGAGCAAAACGGTGTGGTAGCACATGCCGCCATGCCTTCAAAACATCTTTCCACGCCCAAGTGTGACCTGCTTATGACAGTATTTCTGTGCAAACAGTGCTAAGAAGACCAGGTCGCGGTTGGCAGTCAGTCTGAAGCCCTGTGTGCCAATGGGCACATTGCAAGTGATTTCCAGGTAGCAGAGATTTTTCTGCAAAAATCAGCGTGACCGGCCACTTGGTGAGTAGGGCTTGGATTTGCAAGGCCGGATCCAGTACCCCCAGTCCCCAGTCTGCCTTTGTTTCTTTTCTATATTATAATTATTATTTTATTCCATGCTACTTCACATATGAAATGTTGCTCCCCAATTTTCTCTCTCCACAGGTAATTAGCTGCGGCTTCCTTGATTGCTTTGTACTAAGTTTGTAGAGTGAAGCCGGCAGTGCAAACAGGGCATGTTCATACCATATTTTGAAAAAACAGCCAATAGGTGAGTGGTCGGGTTACCTCTCTCTACTCCGAAGTTCACATAATACCCGAGCAGTCTTTGCGGTTCTGAAAAGATCCGTTATTTGAACCCTCCCAAGTGGAGAGGGGGGGGGCACATGTGGCGGAATCGACAGTACAGTTTTCTGCCAATTTAGGGCATCGCCACACCACTCTCGAAATGTGCAAAATGAGAACGAACTTTCCCCTAGAACACGGCCAGATGCACCCGCCACATTTTTGTCTTTTTCACATTTCAAGGGTGGTGTGGCGAGGCCCTTACTTTTGCTTCTGACACTTGAGCAAAAAGCTGGATAATTTTCTTCAGTGCATCAAAGGACGCGTTTTTTTTTGCAATGCTAGAAAAGGTTCTGACAACTGCCCATTTATCAGAAGTCCAGTAGTTCTTTTTTTTTTTTTTTTTTGAAGTCCAGTAGTTTGCTCCAGTAAACAAAGCTTTGACCCAAGCAACAAACTTTCGCAGCACCCGATGATTCGTGGGGGGCCCCAGAAAGCCAACTCTTCAGAGTTAGGGTCCTGCAAATTAAAGACCAATTATGGCTGGCCTTCCAGCCTGATACCCCAATTTCTCAGCTGACCTTCAACCCGGTTGGCTGGACCTGGACAAGCCATGCAGGTCGAGGAAAGACCTGCAGCCGCTCTCTGCACTCCCTATCGGTCAAGCCCACGTACAGAATGCTTAGACCGAGAATCAACCTCCGGGACCTGGTCGAAGACCGCTGGATGAGACACTTGAATGTCAGCAAGGACACACTAAAAAACCAAATTGAATCAACTATCAAGGGGGACGCCCCCCTCGAGTCACCACGTATTAAATGGATGCCTTTAGAGACCCCAGTAAGAATTCTTGGGGTTTCCATGACCACCGAGGGACGCCCACCAATCAACGATGAATGGATCAGCGCCCCGTCATGGAAAAAAATAGATAACTGGAGAAATAAGCACACATCCCTCTTTGGCCGCGCCTTAGTAATTAACAACGTGGTCTTTGCAACATTATGGTACAAATCGTTATTGTGGCCACTAAGCAAAACAGCCTAAAGAAGCTTAAAGAGAAAGGCAAAAACTTTCCTATGGAGGGGGGACGGCGAGCAGAACATGTGATCAGCGGCGTGGCGTGGGATTCTATTATCCAACCTAAGGCAGGGGGAAGGCATGGGAATTATCAACCCAGCCCCGCAAGTGCAAGCACTACGACTAAAATGGATTAAAAAACTCATTTTCGCCCCCCAGTGTCTGTGGTGTGCATTGTCTCTGGAACATCTAGCCCGACTGGCCCCAAAACCCCCCTAAACTACCCACCCGCTGATATGGCTGGAGGATCGATTTTGGACAATCCCGCGCAAGCTCCCCCGAGGAAGTGAGGGGCTGGATGGAGGTGACCAGATTCTGGACAACTTCTGGTCATCCTTGCTGGAGACCTAGCGTAGACTCCCGCTCCCAGACAGAATCCATCCTGACCGCTGGGAGGAAGTCTACTGGCAACCCCTTTTTGGAAACCGATGGGTGACAAACTTGTGTGGCTGTATCATGATAAGCTCAGCCTTGCCTTGGAAAAGTTGGGTAAAGAGAGGGGTGTACAGGGTTGGGGATCTCTGGGACAATGACAGAAGGGACTAGAAAACAGGAGACCAGATGCGAGGAATCCTACGGTACTGCCACCACGTAGAGGAGCATTTGGATAGCCTGATTGAAGCTATCCCACTGGCATGGTACCAAATATCCTGAAAGACATCCATGGGTGGCGGATAGGATACATAAGTAGGGAGATACGGACTGGATATATATGAAGGCGACCGGGTAGCAAGCACGAAGTTTCCTCAAAGGATAGGTCAGATACACATGGTTTCACCCCAGGCTGTCATGGTCGAACACTACACAATCACTAGAACTGACACCCTCCAAGGTAGTAGAGCCCCCCTTGAATGGAAAGACAGAGCATCTGTGTATCGAGTGAGAGTTTTAGAAGATAAAGGACAGAGGGTGGTGATCCAGCCCTTCAAATCAATCCAGGACCTGGCCCTGGACCCAGCAGAATGGACATGGGAACCCCCCCAGCAGAGGGGAGGCCCCAAAGCAGGTCACATCAGCCTACACCAGTTGTCGGTCAAATGAGCCTATAAAATGCTCAGATATAAAAAATGGTTGAGAGACACAGTAAACGATCGATGGGCCAGACACCTAAATGTGGATCGTTCCCTGCCGACTCCAATTAAATGGTTCCAAGAACAGAAAGCGAAACCCATGAAAATCACATCCCTGCAGTGGCAGATTGCCCACCACTGTCTGCCAACAAATGACTGGCTGACCGACCGTACTAATTTAAAACAAAAAGGTTTGCTGCTTCCGTGGTGCCAACGGTGTCAGAGCCTTTTATGGAGATGGTGGGATCGCATATGGAGAAAGATGGAATCTGCAATTCCCTAGCCCTGGTCTTGGCAAGCCATATTGGTCGGCCATTGACCACAGGCAGAAGCAGCCACGACCTTCGTAGAGAATATGTACAGACTTGGAAGGAGAGCGGTGATATGGGCACTTTGGTGGCAGAAATGCACACTGGCCATGGAAAAGGTGAGAGTAGAGGAGCCAAAAATCACCGAACAGATTCAGCAGCAGGTACATTTCGAACTCACACAAAGGTGGCTAGACACAAAAGCACAGTTAGACCTCTTTAAACAAGTAGGAGATGTTAGGAGACGGATCACAACATTTTGCACAGATTGGGTGAGTGGGGATTGAAAAGGATGGATTGCAAGAGTAGAATGGAGCGGAGACAGGGGAGAGGGACACAGGGACTTGGAAGAGATGAGAGACTACCGCCTAAGCTTCAGATCTTGGACAAACATAGAACCCTCATTCCCACTTCGCCCCCCCGCTGATCTTCCAGACCCTTTCCCACTTCATGCTCTTTCCCTGACAGAGATCCTGTCCTGAATGATAAAATCATGTAACCCAATCTTCTACACATCCTTACTCATACAAGGAACTCCTCCCTGGAGCCCCCCGAGGAGGTTTTTCTTCTACTAACAACCATTTTTCCTTCTTTCCGCTGCTCAGTGAACCCCCCCTTCTACGGATTGGGGCAGTCAATGCTGGCAGCCTGAGCACTCTAAACAAGAAAGTATGGGGGACTGGGAGGGGGAGGGAGGAACTAGTGTATATCAGTAGGTATCCGGTGCCAGGTTCAGGGTGAAGAGGTTCCCCCTTCCTTCCAAATATCCTACTCAGTCAATCCCCTGGATCCCAGGGTAATCAATGCTGGCAGGGACCTCCCCCCGTAACTGTTTTTTTCTGATGTACTCTATATCCAATCTGTATATGGGACGCTGGACCCGTTTTCCAGCAGGTGATGCTCCCCACCTATGTTGCACGCCCGGCCGCGGCCGGGGGGTCCGAGTCGGCCGCGGCCGGGGGGTCCGAGTCGGCCGCGGCCTAGACCGATGACCGAATCGGCCCGGTTCGGCCTAGGCCGACCTGCCGAGTTCGGTGCATTATTTTTTTTCCCCATTTTTTACGTGTAAAATATATATCGTCAAATAGAACTGCCCGGTAAACCGTAGGCAGAGAGGGAGAAGAGGACAACAAACGAGGGGCTGTGACAAACTGTTTCGTCGGAGTTTCACCGACTCATCAGGAGGCTG